>CM032407.1:9359910-9684910 GCA_019049475.1 Eueides isabella
AATACCTTATTTAAAAAGAAACCAAACCGGAGATGGACTTGGCGATCACCTAATGGTGACTACAAAAACGAAATAGACTTCATTATTTCAAACAAGCCAAATATGATACAAAATTTAGAAATCCTAAACCTCAATTATTCCTCAGACCATCGCCCAATTAGAGCAACAATAACCCTGAAAAATTCTAAAAAGAACAGGACTAACTACACTGCCAGGCCTAACTTTATGCTAAGGACTGCAGACGAAATAAATAAATATAGAGAAAACATTACATCACATTTACCAACTCTACGCAAATTACAAGACAACTGTTCAATACAAAGTTACTACGACAAAATTGTCGACTATATCTCCGAGAGCCTTCAAAACTCAAAAATACAAAATACCAACACTAACAAAACAAACATCATCCTATCAGAAAATACGAGAAGACTTATAACTAGAAGACAAACACTCCAAAGGACCAAAAACAAAACAAGAGCCATGAAAAACGAAATGTCAGCGCTCTACAAACTAATAAGCAAACGCATAAAAAATGACTACGCAATTTATAGAACGAACATTATCGAAAAACATATAGAGCATACCGGAAGTACAAAGAGAGCTTTTAAAGAATTACAAACACACAAGAATTGGATTGAAAGTCTCAAAAAGAAAGAAAATATTCTAAACAACCGAAATCATATAATAAATATAGCAACAGAATTTTATAAAACTCTCTACAGCGACCATTCGTACGACAATCATCACGACAATTATCCACGCAAAACCAAATGATTGTAGAATATTGCCATTTGATATAGAAGAAGTATCCAACAGTATAAAGAGACTAAAAATAGAAAAGAGTCCCGGTGCGGACCACATTACAAATAAGGCCATAAAAACAGCATGCACTTTACTGTCTCCACCGTATTCTAGGGTCAACAGTTATACCTAAACAATGGGCTGAATCCAATATAATACTAATCTATAAAAAAGGAGCCCCTCACGACATCGAGAACTACAGACCTATAAGTCTTCCACCTTGCTTATACAAAATCTTTTCATGCCTGATAAACAATAGAATAAGAGCTATTCTAGAACAGTCACAGCCGATTGAACAAGCGGGCTTCAGAAAAAGTTATTCTACTGTCGACCACATCCACACTCTGGAATTACTGATGGAAAAGTACCAAGAAAAACAAAGAACTCTACACATCGCTTTTATTGATTACAAAAAAGCCTTTGACACTATTTCTCACATAAGCATCTGGAAGACGCTAGAGGAACAAGGAGTAAATACGGAGTACATAGAGACAATAAAAAGTATTTATAGCAACAGTACAGGTAGGGTAAAACTCGAAAAAATTGGCTCTAGTTTCCCTATCAAGAGAGGCGTGAGACAAGGTGACCCCATGTCCCCGACTTTGTTTATTGCCGTACTGGAATCCATAATGAGAAAACTCGACTGGAAGAAATGTGGACTCTAAATAGATGGCCATTACTTGAACCATCTCCGTTTTGCGGACGATTTAGTTCTGTTCTCTGAATCACACTCTCAACTCCAGCTCATGCTACAGTCATTAAACGAATATAGTAAACAAGTAGGCTTGGAAATGAATTTATCAAAAACTAAATTGATGACAAACAGTAAAGAGAATAGAACTATTATTGTAGATAATATACCACTCAACTATACTAAAAAATACATTTATCTTGGCAAACAAGTGAGTTTCGACAGTAACAGTAACAACCAAGAAATAGAAAGACGCGTACATCTGGCATGGAATAAATATTGGAGCCATAAAGAAATATTTAAAAGCAATATGCCTATAAAACTTAAAACTAAAGTTATGACGTCTTACATCTTACCATCTCTCACATACGCCAGTCAAACTTGGAAGTTTACTACAAAGACAAGGAATAAAATAATTACATGTCAACGGGGTATCATCGCAACATAGCATGCTCGTATATCGCATCGTAGCATGCTCAACATCAGGAAGGTTCAAAAAATACGTCACACTAAAATAAGACGTTTAACAAAAGCAACCGATGCTTTAAGTCACTCCTTGAAGCTAAAGTGGAAATGGGCGGGTCATGTAGCACGTCTGCAAGACGGCCGCTGGACAAAAAGGGTGACAACATGGACCGGGCCTCAAGGCAAGCGCTATAGAGGTAGACCACTTACGAGATGGCAAGACGAGGTTATTAGAACAGCGGGTCAGGATTGGATTCAGAAAGCCCAGAAACGGGTAAAGGCCTCCTCCAAAGATTTCCAATACTCTGGAAATCTTTGGAGGAGGCCTTTACCCGTGGAGGGGTTCTGGAAAACACATTATAAAAAATTAAAATTAACACTAAATGTAACTTAATATCTCATAAATATAGTAATTAAATAAATTAAGTTAAAATAAGAAACTGTATATCAAATAGGCTAAGTTAAAACAAATTCTTATATGTATCCTTTTAGAAATAAAAGGCTTTTTATTTTTTTTTTATTTTATTATTATATATATATATATATATATATATATATATATATATATATATATATATATATATATATATATATATATATATATATATATATATATATATATATATATATATATATATATATATATATATATATATATATATATATATATATATATGTATATATATATATATATATATATATATATATATATATATATATATATATATATATATATATATATATATATATATATATATATATATATATGTATATATATATATATATATATATATATATATATATATATATATATATATATATATATATATATATATATATATATATATATATATATATATATATATATATATATATATATATATATATATATATATATATATATATATATATATATATTTATATATTACACATTAAATGCTATTGTATCTACGAGCATATTGTAAAAGTAATATTTATTTCGTCTCAAGCAAAATATTAACAAGAGACTCTAAAACGGAACCACCTAAATCTTATCATAATAAATCTTCAAACGATAGTAAAATGAAAATCTTTTCAAAATAAATTCTAAGCAATATATTTTATAACCCATGTCCTATGAGTTATATAAAAATTTCATGAAATCATGTTGTACAATGTACTAAAAATAAGTAAAATTTTGCTTTGTATTAACTACTAGTATATTTATATATATTAACTTTATTTTATTGTACTAAATAGGTACATAAGAAATATTAAAATGAAAATAAAAGTGTACAAAGGTGGACTTATCTCTGTTAGAGATCTCTTCCAGCCAACCAGTGGAAGTGGATGAGTGACATTAAGCGGGAAATAAACACCAAGTACAATTTATGAAAAACAAAAAAAAAAAAAAAAGAATACAATATTTCTACAATAAATATTATAGAATATAAACAAAAAACATATATGATAAATATAAATAATAAATATAATATACAAATAATATACAAACATATATTATATACTATATATTACAAACAATATAAATAGAATACATATATAACATAAACATACATATACACACATACACGTACATACATACATATACATATACATATGATAAATAAACTATACTTATTTATGGGATGATAATGCGATAATTGAATTCATCACCACTGTCTGAGGTCTAAGTGTCTAAAGTAACCAGTAGATATTTTTAATTTTATGCTTGAAGGAAACTATGGAATTACTTTTCTGAATGGATTTAGGGAGTTTGTTCCATAGGGATGCGGCATAAACAGAAAAGGATTTTTGCAGGAATTTGGTGTTACTCTTACGTACGTCAAGTGTCTGTATGACACAAGACCGCCTAGAGCGCGTGGGATTAGGAAGTACTGTAAAACGGGAGCGTAAATAAGGAGGAAAATTTTGAAAATTAAGGATTTTAAAAAGGAGTGAAAGGATGTATGTGCATGTCGCGGCGAAGTCGGATTGGGAGCCAATTAAGCTGAGTTCGAAATTGAGAAACGTGATCGTACTTACGTAGGCCATAAATAAAGCGAATGGCGAGGTTTTGAAGACGTTCTAGCTTATTGAGTAGCTCCTCGGTTACATCCAAATAGCAGACATCAGCGTAGTCCAGAATGGGCAGGAGAAGAGATTGCGCTAGCATAATTTTGGTTTTATGAGGGAGGAAATATTGGAGACGCTTGAGGGTATGGAAGGAGAAATGCATACGTTTGCTGATATCACTAATATGTGATATCCAGGACATATTACAGTCAATAGTTAAGCCTAAGTTCTTAATTTTATTACTATATGAGATTTCAATTCCTGAGTATAGAATTTTCGGTGTTGTGTTCCAATTTATTTTAGCTCTTAGCTTATTACTGCCAACAATAATTGCTTGCGATTTTTTTGGATTAACTAGCAATCCAAAAGATACAGCCCAGGTTTAAATGGCAGTAAGATCTTTATTTAAAGCTGTAATAGCCGCAGGCAATTCGTTCAAGTAGCAATGATGGTATAACTGCACGTCATCTGCATACAGATGGTAAGGAGAAGAGATGACTTTAGAGATGTTATTAATAAAAATGGAAAACAGAAGTGGAGAAAGAACGCCGCCTTGAGGGACGCCAGCAGTGAGTTCTAACCACGTCGATGTAATATCGTTGGATTTAACACACTGGTGACGACCGAAGAGGTAAGAGTGAAACCATTTCATTACTGAAGTAGAAAGGTTAGGTGCGCGAAGAGTGCCAAGAAGTATATCAAAATCGACAGAGTTGAAAGCGCTGCTGAAATCTAGTAGAACCATTACGGTGAGCTTGGTGTTGTCCATAGCACTCCGCATGTCCTCCGTGATATTCAACAGCGCAGTAACTGTGCTATGGAATGGACGGAAACCAGACTGGAAGGGACACAAGAGACTATTAGAAGAGAGGAAGGAGTAAAGTTGGTGATTGACTAAGGATTCAAGGACTTTAGATAGGACTGGAAGGATAGATATTGGACGATATTCAGTAACACTAGTAGGGTTGGAGGTTTTAGGCAATGGTACGACATAGGCATTCTTCCACTGAGCAGGAAAAAACATTACATGTCAGTGAAAAATTAATTATGTGAGTGACCACTGGTGTAATGTTCTCCAACACAGGAAGAATCATGTCGAGACTGAGATAGTCACTACCTATGGCTTTGGTGGAAATGGATTTGATACACTTTTTGACATCATCTTCGGTAACAGTTGTAAATGAAAAGGGAGTTGAATCTGGTAAACTAATTTTAGATAAAATCATGAGGATTTCACTTTTTATTTGGGGACTTAAGTTTAAAGCTGGTGTTGTAAAAAATAAATTTAAATCATTTAAACTCAACGAAACAGAATTACTATCAGAGGTATTACCCACCCCGAAAGACTTTAAGAATTTCCAGACTTGTACTTGAGAGAGATTTTGTATAGTGCTATGAATATAGCGGCGTTTTGCATCCCTACACATTCTGTTGCAGGTGTTACGCAGTTTTTTATAAGCAGCTAAGCTTTCTAGAGAGGGAAATTTCTTATTTTTAGCTTTGGCTCTGTCACGCTTACACATGGAACGTCTAATGACAGGTGTCAGCCAGGGCGCGGGTGCATGCTTCATACGAACTGGTCTCGCAGGGGCATGTTTATCATAAATGTTAATCAGTTCAGAAGTTAGAGTTTCTACCATACTGTCAATATTACTTGAAGACATTATGGGTGACCAGTTAATATTTCTCACATCCTCCCTTAAGCGTTCCAGGTCCATATGCCGAAAGTTGCGCTGAAGAAATATTTTGTCTCTAATCTTAGGAGGGCGTAATTTATATGAAAGAAAGACTAAATCGTAAAAAGAGAATGGAGCAGTCATTGGTCCATGAGAGGTAACAAGATTAGGATTAGACACAGTGATGACATCAATCAGGGAAGG
Organism: Eueides isabella; assembly: GCA_019049475.1. NCBI lineage: Eukaryota > Metazoa > Arthropoda > Insecta > Lepidoptera > Nymphalidae > Eueides > Eueides isabella. Next base: position 9,365,803 of record CM032407.1, read on the forward strand.
CCTACAGTTTGGGAAGTGATGGGTGGGATGCGACATTGGAAGTATGTGTAAATTATAAGACTCGTTTGTTGCTTTCAGTAAGTTGGATCTAGCATCATTTTTTAACAAACAAGTATTTAAATCACCCATACATATAACATGTTCATACTTTGGTGTAAGATACTCAAACACACCATCTAAATCACTAAAATAGTTTACTTTATCACTTGGAGAGTACAGAACTCCCAGAAGAATTTTTTTATGGTTTACTAATATTTCTAAAAAAAGATATTCCAGGTTTCCAATAGATTCATTGGAAGAGCATTTAATGATACTGGAAGGTATGTGATTGCGAAGGTCGATCATTACGAAACAACCGGTAACCTGGAATTGAGTAACTAACAGAAGGAAGAGATGGTTTTAACCAAGTCTCCGATATGAGAATGCAATCAACTACGCCGGAGCTAAAGGATGTAAGAATATCTGTAAAATGAGCAGGTATGCTCTGAGCGTTGACATGCACTAAGGAAAGATAATTAGACTGAGTAGTAAAAATGTTCGATAATTTATTTTCGAGTGGTTCCGAATCTGAAATTATTGAAACATTGCTTTCGGCACTATCATAGTCGCTAGACGAACAAGAGAAATATTCATCATCAATATACATACTTATTATTAATATATATATAAAATATATATATATATATATATATATATATATATATATATATATATATATATATATATATATATATATATATATATATATATATATATATATATATATATATATATATATATATATATATATATATATATATATATATATATATATATATATATATATATATATATATATATATATTATAAATATAGAAATAATATAATATAAATTTAAAACTAAAAAAAATAAAAAAAAAATAAATTATATACTACAAACATTTACGAAAATCCACGTGCACAAGTTGATTACAAAGTAAATTACGCTAAGAAGTAATAATTAACAATTTTCAATTTTACCGGTTACAATACTGATATGATAATTTAGATAAATAAATAAACAAGTCACAGCAAAAAAAAAATAAAACAGAACATAACGCAGTGAAACAATACAACGATAAACAGTGATTAATACAAAGATAAAAAATGACAATTAACAATATTATTAGTCTGTGACATACACGATCCAACATGTAAACAAGTTTCTGTCAGTTGTCAATTTATTGAGGTTGTCACAGCTATTTACGAAATGACTATAAATGTACAAAATTAAGCTTATAAATACAAAAAGATATAAATATACCCTTCAAAGGCTATTAATAAGAATAAAAATATCAAGTAAAAACCGGCAAAGTTGAGATGGTAAAAAAAAGACAATGAATATGCGTTTAGTTGTTGTCATTGGATTTCATGGCAGACCCTTCTTTTAATAACAATTGTTGAAGTTCAGACAGCGATAAAATTTTACATTTGGATTTGTTAGAGAGTAATATAATTATTACCCCATCAGATGTCCAGCATTTCTTTATTCCATAATGCTGACGGGCTGCATTAAAAACCTCTTGACGCGCCTTAGTTAGGAATTCAGTTATTGTTATTTTAGTGCCCTTTAATTTTGTTTTAGCCTTCCAGACACTTGAACGGAGTTGTATATCAGTAAATCTGACAAGAATTGGCCGTGATGTGTCCCTTTTAACTCCCAATCTGTGGCAGGATTCAAATGCTGTGGATCTTATGTCTGACAACTTCATCTGGCTGGATAATATACTGGTTACCTTTTGCAGCACATTTTCATTCTCTTCTTCTGTAACACCGTGAATCAAAAGAACCTTTCTCCGTGACTGTGTTTCCAGGCGATCCATGCCTAGTGCAATAAGTTCTACTTGTGATTTAAGTAGGCTAAGGGACTTCCAAACAAGTGTCTTGAACATATTAAATTCAGCTGATAAGTTTTTTACGGTAGGTATTGAAGCCGCAGAACCAGACTTAGATAGGCTCTTCTCAAACTCGCCCATTCTAGAGGAAAATATAGAGGAAAGCTCCTCCATATTCTTGAGAAGTTGATTCACTGGTGTCTCCATAGTTATGTTAATTATTTAGCGTAGAAAATGTGTAAGAAAGTTTAGTAATAATCAACTTAGCACAGTTTTATAAGTTTTAACACATAAGTACACTTAATTTCTATTAATTTGACAAAAATATTATAGAGCTCCCAAAAACACACGTCTATACACTTTGGCGTCTACCCGTGAAAAAAAAAAAGTATATATTAACTTTATTTCTCTTTTTGTTTAATATTTTGGCCAGTTATTATTTAACAGTAATACATTTTCGGTGTTCCTTTGAGTTCCAGGCAAAATATTTAAAAATACTTTTAGAATAGATATTTTTTGTATCTTAATACTGCATCCGTTAATGGAGAAAATCTAATATTTTAAAAACTTCCTCCCAGCATTCGAAAGAAATTGGATTTCACAAAACATATCTCCTGCTACCACAATTGATAAGGTTTTCGATTCAAAAAGACCGTACTCATATCGGTTTATAAGTTCAGGAGATAAGGTGACACAGTCAGACACACAGGCCGAACTTATAACATAACTCATTTGAGTTAATAAGTCAATTTCGGTTATTTCTCTAAATTCTGCACATTCGTTGGCGTAAAACGATTAGCTGAAATAAAATAAATCTAATACTCTAATATAGTTTTTTACAAAATCACAATGTGCATAAAATTTCACTCCGCTGGGAAATCGCCTTCAAAATCGCTTAAAGCTATAATTGGATTAATGACGCGTTAAAATCGATGAAATTACCGTAAATTACTGTGTGCAATATTTTTTTATATTCGTTCATCTCTCTTATTCATCGTTATTTATTTAAAAGAATGAAAAAAGTAAATACATAATATATTTTTAGCTTTACACTGTATTCTGTTCATAGCATAGTAGGCAAAAAACACTGGGTACCTATAGTTCCCATTAAGACACTTCCGTTCCTTACTTTAAATCAAACTTTAGCGGAACTCAACGCTGCACTTTACCTCGTTACCAGAGAATATTAAATATTTCAATTCTTCGAGTGAGAATCGGAGAGGGAACTCGAGGATTTAGTGTTAAGTTAGTAGACACTTCCGTTGACTATTTTCCCGCGAATTTGAAGCTTGTGTCTCTCAATGTCATAAATAAATATATTAAAGGTTCAATTTGCTTGAGTGGGGAACGAACCCACAACCCGTCGGTTACAGTCCTACACACCTTTACCTGCGCCACAAAAATTGTAGCAAGATATTTTTAGAGACCGGTCGTGGTGCAGCAGCACAAGCGTGTGACTGTTAACACACGCTTGTGCTGCTGTGCCACGTCGCTCTGGTACAAGGCAAAGCGCGGCTTTTATTTCTGCCACTCAACATTTAATGTCTTAAATTTGGCAGAAAATGGCGGGATGCAGCCCGAGGCTAAGAAAACTTGTACAAAAAAACTAATTATTTTTGCTGACTAATTTTTTGTGATATCCTAAATCAATAAATTTTAATGAGAAAATATTTATTAAACAAAATTCTGCTAAAATATTCTTACTCTTTATTGTAATAATTTTAAACATATTTCTGTAACATCTAAATTTATCAAATAACATTAAATATTTTAAGATCTTTTCTACTTAGCGTATGTGCTAAGTAAGCGATCACAGTGTTACTAAAGACTTAAATTTAAAGCTCTTGGAATTAATATTTGGGAACATGAAGCTTCTCGTATCGCATTAAAAGTTTATATATTATGAAATGTTAAAATTATTTTTATAGAATGATTCGGTTATGATGTACCTTGATTATGGATTTGACTTTCATTAATGTGAAACATATTTTTTTAGCTTCACGCTATATCGCGCACACAGTATCTTATAAGCAGAGGGAACATTTAAAGATATTCTGTTTCGTTCCGTTAACTACTTGCCGACCGACTATGCGGAATTTAAGATGTTACACGTGGAATGACGGAAATCAACTCCAAAACGCAATAAGCATAAATAACGGAGCGGAAGTGTCTTACGGAAGCAGCGTGTTTAAACTGGGTTCCTAAGCTCCCTCTGCATATCCTGGACATGTCATAGCCAATTTGGACATAAGAAAAGCATAAGTAAAGCTATATTTTTTTCACTTTTATAAACAATTCCAAATATTGAAACTCATTTTGATTGATTGCGAGACTCTACGTAGAAAATGCACGGCACACGGTATTGACGTGTTCGATATGGCGATATAATCGAGCAATTAACTTTATATGCATTTTGTGGATTTTCATATCATATGTACGTATGATGATTTTATTCTTTTATTGTAGGTTATATTTGGTTCATTATATATTTTAATCTTTCCAGTGTGATTATACAGACCTTTGTGAATTAAATCAAATCCGTTTGGTGCGTGTGTGTTAGCTATTTGTGAAATGATTTAAGTTAAAATGACTACTTTAGTATTTCGGCCATTTTTCTACTTTATGTTTCACAATGTAGTTGTTATACATTTTGTTAACCTCAGTATTTATGTGAGAGATCACCGTCACCTAAGACCCTGTTTAATATGAGAGGAGTCACAGGTGTGTTTGTATGTGGTTTACCATAGCAAGGGAATAAAAATAATTTATTTATTTATTTAACACTTTATTACACCAAAAAAAAAAAGGATATACAAGTATAGGGATAGTAAAACATAATTTTGGTGTAAAGGCGGCCTTATCACCAAGGGTGATCTCTTCCAGACAACCTTTACCGTAAAAAAAAATCTGAGAACATAATAATATTGAAATTGATAGGCGTACAAATGTTTAACAAAAAAAAAAAATATTTCCCTAAATGGCTATCGAATCCAAAATCACACATTCATAGATGTATTGCAATAATTTCAAGGAAATAATTTTTAAGCTTCATTCTATAATCCTGCACGTAGCAAGTTGAATAGGGAACCTAAGAACCTAGTGTTAAGACACTCCGTTCCGGTTGATATACTTCCGTAATTCCACTTCTACGAATTTGAAGTATCGCTTGTAGAGTGATGCTTTTAAAATGTTACCAGCAAAAAAACCAAGAAATGAATATATTAAATATTTTAATTTCAAAAATGGAGATTGATCGTACAACTTGTCGCGTATGTTGTTTAACATTAGCACGCTTGTGCCCCTGTGCCACGACAGGTTCCTTTAAAAAATATTATACTCAAAATTTCACCTATACCGATCGCAAAGTAACATACTTTACAGATATAATATGCGAAGCAGTATTGGCATGTTGCATCAATAGAATCCACATGCGAGCTTTAAATTTACATTTAAAAACAATTTTGAAACTTTAACAGTGCTCGACATATTAAATTGTGGAAATGGTATATATCTCCTATAAAAATAGGAGAAACATTGTTGTTAGAATACACGAATAATACTGTAAACGTGTCAGTCGCAAGTTTGATTCACACTCGAGGGAAATAATTATTTTGGTTCGTGGTGAGACTAAGGGCGGTGTTGAATTCCGCTGCGTTTGATTTAAGGTAATCTGTCAACGATTGAGTGATTTGTGAGCAGCGCAGTATTGCAACGTTAGGTTTCCTCTGCCTTTCCCTTGCATAAAAAAGTGGGAAGTTACTGTTTATTAAATAAGTATATAAACATATTTTTTTATAAGTAATGATTGTGCTGTTATATTATTTTAATTTTATGCGTGTTATTAAAATACTTTCTTATTTCTTATTCGTGGTAATATCTATTAATATCAAATATTTTTTAGTTTCTCGTTGTATCTATGTGTATCCTGCATACAACAGGGTGCCTATATCTAACACTCAGTGGCTCAGTTTAAGCTAAATTTTCGTGTCGTTGCGGACATCAAGGCCACTTTTCGTCTTGTGACCAGAGCCAGGAAATGAAATATATATTCCCATAAGTGGAAATCGAATCTACAACTATAGAAACTCTCTGACTGTAACATGACGGTTACTTTTTTCTTTACTACATCATACAATGTTTGTAATTTGAGAAGTGGAGTGTTTTCAAACTAAATTCTTCCTTAGAGATCATTGTCTGTACATGGAAAATATTTAAAAATTTGTGTTTTTTTTCTTTGTACGCGCGTTTGTCTCTTTGGCTGTGTGTTTGTATGCGCTATTGTCAGAAACAGCTAACCAGTTTCACTATTATATTTAGGAAACCTGCCTTCCACACTAAGTGTTTGTTGGATTTAAATCGGTTAATAAATAAAAAGGTACGTTCTTTTTTCTTTTAGAAGAAAGTTTTCTTTTAGAAGAACGTGCTCAGGTGGTTTGGGCACGTCGAGCGAATGAGTGAAGAAAGAATGGTAAAAAAGATTTATGAAGGAAAAATGAGTGGTAAGAGAGGGAGGGGGAGACCTCGATTGACCTTCGAAAACACAGTATCGACGATACTGGAGGAAGGTCACGTAAAAAGCATGAGGACCCCCCGGAGGGCATGTATGAAGAGGTCGATGACAGTGGACGAGGCGAAAGAGGTATGCCGAGACCGTAGCGTTTGGCGCTCCGTTCTCTCTGCCTACCCCGCTAGGGATATAGCGTGAAGCTAAGTTAAGTTTAAGTTAAATAAAAAGGTTATGTCAATCTCTCATAAGTCTCATAGGTCTAATTACAGAGAGATGATATTGAATTCTATATCCACTCAGGGAAATTCTATATTTTTATTCCCTTGTTATGTTAAAACAAATATTGGCTCATCTATTGATGTTAAACGGGGCCGTAGGTGACGGTTATCTCTTACGATCACGTGACCTGTTCTGATCCATACAACCTTTTCAAGGTCTAAAGTCTCTCTGGGCCTCCCACAACAGTCTTTCGGATCTATTTCACATTCTTCTCTAATATTTTAGCATAAACTGTACTACCTGCCTACCTACTAAACTAATCAAACTGATAGCCCTATACCTTGCGCAGTCTATCTGTGAACCTTTGCCTATATACAAAGGTACGATGACAGCACTTCACCAATCATCTGTCACATTACAAACTTCATATTGCATACTCAAATTTTTTTACCCTAGAACCTAGAATACAACTAGAATTGCAGCTGAAATTTTAATATACATATTTTTAAACTATTTTAACATGTCAGATAATGCACGCATATGATATAATATTTTGCATTTCATGTTTTGCAATATCCGAAAGAAAGAGCGTTAGATGCTAACTCGAGAAAAATGTTCAAACTTTACTTCTTTATCGGTTTATTAAGACTTCTTTCCTCCCTATAGTGCAAGAAAGTAGCGGAATGTTAATTTATAAAACTAGCGCGGCAATGGTTTCCGCCACTCAACATGCAATGTCTCAAAATTGGCGTAAAGTAGAGAACAAAAGTTAAAAGAAACTGAGTGATTTAACACTAGGTCTCCAAGTTCCTGTCCATAGGCGGGATAAGGCGTGAAGTTGAAACAAAATCCCAATTGGAATCAAAACCTTAGTATTACAGATAGACATTACCTTATTGCATCACTATGGCAATTACTTAAAAATAATTATTAAAATTTAAATTCTCTTCTTAAATTCTCTTCTAAAACTTGTTTTTTTTTTTTATAAATGTACTCTATGTATTTAGGAAACGAGTTTGGGAGTTATATCGTCATATAACGTAAGTTAAAGTCGCTCTGTATCTAGTACTTTATTAGTCTCTAGAAAGATGCTTGATTAATATAAGATGCATCATTTTATCGGCATTTGTATTGAAATAGAAATTTGAGAATATTTTAACAAATATTCAAAACAGTATTAGCACTGGTACGACCTATAACGGTGTTAAACACTGCCGCATGTCAGACTTTAGCTCGACGGCGAAACATAGTGACGATAATGTTAATCAGGATGCATAACTATGATGTAATTAAACCCGAAATAACCTTAAAAATCACACAATAAAATCTTAAAAGAGGCATTAAATACCGTAAAGTGTTATATAAATTTATAAACAAGAAGTACAACATTATAACAAAGCATTCTTAGTATTTTATTACGAAACGGAATACAGCTTTTTTGCGATCAAAATTCAAAATAAATTTTCTAAAGTAATTGCTCAGCAAAATAGCGCAAACAATAGGCTATTAACTCTACTTGAGTTAAAATGAGAAAATATGATCGTAAAATCGGTTATTTACAACAATTTAATCGACTTAAAAAAAGGAAGTCATAGATTTTACATGTTTTTATTATTTAAAATAAAAAAAGTCTTTTAATAAATTCCATAACTATATTATATGTATAAATTTCTGACAAATTTCTCAGGAACTAAAAGATTATTATGTATATCTTTAATTTAAATCTGGAATATTGAATAGTGACTGTGATTGACTACTACATATTCTAACCAAGGGAAAAGTCTAAATTTCACCAAAATCTGTTTAATAAGTTTTAGTATCCTTGGGACTAACCCCAGATTCGAAATTTCAATGGGGCCCCAACTGTATTCTCTTGCGGATAGACTGAGCTCCGCTGCTCTCGCTAATAGAAAAGTGAGGCAGCTTACGTAAGTCGATACCACCCGATTATTTTTTTTAGTTATTTTCATAGCATTTTTTTCTTATATATAAGTAAAAAGTTAAAGTTATATAATTCGGCGAAATTTATTTGTCAATTCAAGACTATTGATACTCACTGGAAACGCAATATATAATTTCAGGCTGATAATATAACTTTCTTAAAGTGTAAATGCATCGTATAGTTCAAGCATGTAAAGCCGCGTGAAGGCCGCTAGTATTTAATTAAAAAGGTGTTCGTTTTTTCTCCCATTGATTGGTACACAAACTGCACGTAGTGCTGAGACGATCGTTCCTTTTTCCGCGTCCACATTTTTTGAGACATTGCATTTTGAGTGTTGAAACAATAAGTGATTGAAAAATTATATTAAAATAAAGCCAAGCATATGAAGTTCTATCATAGATTTATAAAGGTATAGGCTACACACAATACAAAGGTATATCGAACACATAACAGAATAGGTAGGGTTACAGTCGCACACTTGTGCTCCTGCATCATCACTAGATACAGATCTGTAACGAAATATCTAGCCTTGTAACGATGTAAGAGAAAATGTGTATAAAACATAATGTAGAGTTAAGACACTCCGTTCTCCGCTTTATGATTAAAGTTCATTCCCCAAACAGATTTCGAATCCAAAACTGTATCTCGCTTAGTATTTTATATAAATCATTACATAAGTTCCATCGATATGAGCTCATAATCACCGCGTAATACCTATTAATAAGATATACTTTAACTGTACTGTAGATAATTTAGTCTAATCCATATTTATGTCTAACAATATTAATTTAATATTCATATAGTAAAATAGATCGTACTAATGATATCCATTTAAAAAAATAATTAAATATTTATGTTTATCTAAACATATTTAAATCTTTTTCTTATTTATTCTAAAGTTTAAAAACAATTCGCATGTTGTAAATTTATAAATTTTGCAGAAATTACCCCCAAAAGGGAATCGAACACACGATCATGGTTGCCTTATATGATATCAAATTATATTAAAGCCTATATGGTAATAGTATATTATGTCCACACCAGAGAAAAAATGCTAACGTTATTTGTATCAGAAAAAAATCAAAATAATACAACAAATTATAAACATCTTAATTTTATTATTAAATGTAATTACTAATTTAACAATAAAGTATAAATTAGTATCTATATAATATCCACACTATGTACAGTAGTTGTAATTATTACTATATAAAATTAAAATTAATGAAAATTCATATATAATTTCATATAATTAAAATATAATATTTACTAAATTTCTCGTGGATCTGCTTATATTGCAAAGAAATTACACAACGTAGTTTTTTATTGTATATGAATTATTCATACAGAGGCTTATCGTGGCGTATATACACAAGCGTGAAACTAAAAATTCAAGAATTACAGATTCGAACCCAGCTCGATGAAAATAATATTTTCATCTCGCTCTGGTCGAGGCAAAGCGCGGATTTACATTCGCTACTCAACATACAATGCCTTCAGAATTTCACGGAAAGTGGGATAGGTAGTGTCAAAGTGAGGCTGGAGTATCTTATTTAACTTCTCTTCTTTAACACTACCTTCCCAGGTTCCCTCTGACTACCCTTAAAAAACGTGTTATCAGAGCAAATAAAATGAAAATATTACATATTTAATTTGAAAATATTATAAATAGGTAGTTCCTTTTCTCAAGTGGGGATCGAACCCCGAACCTGTCACGTTTACAGTCATAAGCTTGTGCCCCTGTGCCACGAGAGGCCTAACTTTTCATTTAACACTGTAAAGTCGACCAAAAGAACCTCTGATTAGTAATAAAGGAACAAGGACCAGTTATTCATTTAAATATTCCCTAACTAAGTCAGCAAGTTCAAAACCGTTTGAAAGTTTAACATTTCGCTGAAATAAAGATCTCAAGACAACTCAAAGTTCCTTCGTTATTACGAAATTAGGTTATCTCATATTATCTACTGTTTGATGAAACGTGTTTAAAATGTTCTTTGAAGTTCAAATTGAGGCTTGTTATGGCGCTGTGGTACAAGCGTGCAACTATAAAAGCTATAGGTTCTGGATTCGATCCCACAAGAAGATGAGGAATATTTTTATAGTTTCATTTTTCTCTCTCTATTAACGAGACAAATCGCAGCGTTGAGTTTTGCAACTCAACACAATGACTGAAATTCGGCTAAACGGTAGTGTCTTAATAGGACATGTCAAGTATCACGTCTACCTAGACAGCAGGAACTTGGGAACACTAGGTTCCCAATACAATACGTTACGGAAACGTTCCGTTCCGTAAAAAAATAAACAGTTTCCGTAAATAATATATAAATTATTATTTTTCGTATTTAATTTTTCAGCATCCTTCACCTATTAGATTGGCATTTTTATTACTCGTGACGTACAAAAGTTTTACAAAGGGAATTTTTCATTTGTCCAAATCAAAGCCGGAAATTCAGGAATTGTTTGTGCCCGCTAATTATAGCGTCATTTGTTTCGACAAACAAAAGCCTAAACTTTCTAAACAAAAATATTGCAGCAGTTCTTTTATAACTATTGATATCGATACAATTTAGCTATACATATGTGTGTGTGTGTGTGTGTGTAAATTGCGTTTATTTCTTGTTAAGAACTGGATTCGTAGCTGCTATTTAAAATCATGGTAAGATCTATAGATCTTTTTTTTTTTTTAAAAAAAACTACCAAAAAAAAATCATTTCCTCGAGTGGACATCGAACCCACACCTATCACATTTAAAGTAGAACGTTTATGCTCCAGCGTTTATTTGTCAATATATTTTCTTGTTAATTTGGTTTGGTTTGGTTTTGGCTTGTACCATAGCAAAGAAATGAAAATATTAAATATTCCATTCTCTCGACTGGGGATCGAACCCAGAACCTGTCGGTTACAGTCACGCGCTTGTGCCGCTGCGCCACGACAGGCCTCAACAAGACATAAAAACTAGAATTAAAATTACAATTGAATAATCTTTAAAATAATTGAACATTTTTTACAGATCCACGAGAAATAGCGGTTAAAATAGATTAAATTAAACAAATTTGCAAATAAAACACACGTGAATATTAGCTTCAAGGTAAATGTTTAAATTCTTTAGAAAAAAAAATTTTACTACATATTTTTTCCAATTTCAAGCACTGCACGCAGTAGGGGGTAGGTAAGCAAATGAAACTTGGGAACTTAGTGTTAAGACACTCTGTTCCATTCACTACTTTCTGCTGAATTTATAGCAGTGTTTGTTAAGTTGCGGAACCCAACGCTGCGCTTTCCTTTTGTAGCTATGAAATTAAAATATTAAATATTTCATTTCTTCGAGTTCGTATCGAACCCACAACTTTCTCGCAGGACATACTTTTTTTTATAATAATAATAATAATAATTTTAAAATATATTTTCTAAACTTAAAGCGTCATGTTACAATTCAGACAATGAAAGTAGCTCAACGATATAAGAAGTATCTGGTAGATTTTATTTTTAATAAGATAAATTATTATGATATATTAAAGTTCAATCTTATAAAAAGTAATGATAAATGATAAAAACTTTAGTAATATAATTTTTTAATTAGCAATTACCTTATTCATACGAGAAGAAGAAAGTTAGAAACATGTTTTATAACAATTTAATGACATAGAAAAAAGGAAGTAACTTAATTAAGTTACTCATATTTGATAATTGTGAAATATAATAATAAAATTATATAAGTATGTACCTTATAATAATCATCGTGACGATTTTGGGGTCGATTTCCACTCAAGGAGAACATGCTCATTGATTTTATTACCTTACTCTAGTAAAGAGGCATAGCGCGGTGTTGAGCTCCGCTTGTTATGCTTTTAGAATTCAGCAGATTGTGGGTAACGTAAGTGCCTACCCTACCATGTACAATATGAATTTAAAAAACAAATTAATTCTATAACTTTTAACAAATGTTTTCTTTATAATTATGGTAAACACATTTTAGTAATTATGAAAGTATTGCTTGGAGGACTTAAAAATACATATATTTTAAAAGCGAAGCAAATTAATAATTAATCAATACAAAACAGTATAAATATGACATATTAAAAATCGTTTAATTATGTTTGTTCATTTACATCCATTTTATATACATGTTTCTGTATCAGCAACATTTTTTCTTAAATCAAAACAATTTAACTTATCAAAACAAAACATGGCCTTTAAAATGGCCTGACTGTTATATAATAAAAAAAAAAAACAAAATGTATACTAAATCTAAACAATAATACAAACACAAAATATAAAGACATGTTCGTTATCTGGGCGGCTCCACATCAGCTGTGACGGTGAGCCGTTTACTTCTGCATGGCGAATCGTCCACACCGTAAAAACAAACACTCCTTTGCGGATAAACTCTAAAATCTACACTTGAACCTACATTTCTTGGCAGTGTTTTGGATTTATAATCACTTTTCAAACAATAATCGTATATAAGTCTTGGACCTTCGTCAAAATGTTGACTGTAGTAGTCGTAATTTTCAAAGGAAACACTTTTGGCTAGATCACAGCAGTTGTGTGGTTGGTATGACCCTTCTGGGCAAGTCCTGGGCTCGCAAGGGGTCTGGTAAGGTGGAATCGGGGCCCATGGAGGGGGCCCCGAAGGTCATCCTCAGCGAATCGGCTTCGACACGATGATGACGTCAGGTGCCGATCTGGTCGTCTCCGTGCTCATAGGGCGACGGTCCGGGAACTTCTTTTCTGTATGAAATCAGATATATGTGAATGTTTAGTTTGAAATTAAGTAAGTGAAATTTGTTCATAAGTTTGTTCTTTTTTAAATATTAGGAAACAATATATAATAAAATATGATGTAGACCTTATAAGGATAGGACAAGAAAATGTATTGAAATATTGAAATATTTCATTTCCTTTTTTAGGAATCGAACCGAAAATTTGCATTTGCAATGGTAAGTTTTTTCTTAAAAAGATACCATAATCTACAACCATGTCGTACATCACATATATACAGGGTATATCCCGACCGAGGGTTCAACGGTCGTTGCTAGGTTTTTCAGTGGTTCAGCAAATATTTGGGACTTTTAGCGAAAAATCGAAAAGATTTTTTTTTTCGTTTGCATGTGTCAAGTTCCCAAATTTCCCAAATCAAGAAGCTAGTATTAATACACTACGTTCAGTTCCCCACCTTCCACCCAGCTTGAGATATTGCGTGTTGAGCGGCGGAACTCAACGCCGCGCCTTGCCTTGCTACCAGAGCGAAGAAATGGAAACATGAAATATTTCATTTCCTCCAGTGGGAATGGAACCGAAAACCACTTGTGTTTACAGTCACACGCTTGTGCCTCTGCGCCTCGACAACCATCTTAAATATTTTATTACATATTAAAATATAGAGTAAATAAATTACTTAAAACCATAAGTTTTACAAAGTCTTTCTGAAGTACTTAATTGACCTTTAGCCCATCATCATCAAGAGATAACAATAAAGAAACTTAGAAAAACTTAAAGCCTTAACTCATTTTAACACTTTCGTTTTATTAAAAGATCTCGCTTTGAAGTTTCTTTTAAGTATCTACTTTTAAAAGGTTTTTTATTACGGTATTTTTTGATATAATTTTGTTATAGTTTTCTTAGCAAATTTAGTTTATATCAGTTGTGTAAATTTGATGGTTGTGGGTTTAATCCTAAACACTAGGTTTCCAAGTTCCCTCAATCTACCCTGCCGTGTATGCGTACCATACTGTACCCGCTGTACCGTTGTGGTACATCGAAAAACCTTAGTAAAAGTGCGATGGGGGCAGATTTGATGCTCATTCGGGAAATTAATAAAGTAATAAATATATATATATATATATATATATACATATATATATATATATATACATATATATATATATATATATATATATATATATATATATATATATATATATATATATATATATATATATATATATATATATATATATATATATATATATATATATATATATATATATATATATATATATATATATATATATATATATATATATATAACACAGCTTTACTATATATATATATATATATATATATAGTAAAGCTGTGTTTGTAAAAATCGATACTCAGCGTAATGAGTAGCGGAGCTGAACGCTGCACTTCTAGTCAAGTTAAGTAGTAAAGTACCAACATTAAAGTAATTACTTCGAATACGATAGCCTCAAACAAATAAAAATATGAAAAACGAGCAAACAACGCATCACACTATAAATACCATAACACCGTAACTAAAAGCCATTCCTTAAACAATATGGGTCAATTTCTGGGAACGTGACAAGAATGTAAGTGGACGCGAATAAAAAATCTAAAACATGTAAATTTCATATGAAAAATTCTGTACGCGTCGCAATTTGAACCCACATCCTGTTGTGTCGTGCCCAGAGTGTCAATTATGTGTTTTTATTTTGCTGTGAATGTTATGAAACACCGTGATGTATGGGGACACTGGGGAGCGGAGTGTCTTTACACTAGAAATTAGTGTATCTCTGTCTATCTTATTTAATTCTGCTAATTTGGTTATTTTAGAGACCATCATCACTGTTATGGTGCAGTAGCGACTGCAACCTCTACAATTGTCGAATCCCGTTGGAGCAATAGCTGTAGATATGTTAAGTATGTATTTCATTTACTTATTACGTCTATATAATTTGAACTGAAAACATTCTTACTAATACCCTATTATATGTACAATAATATATGTAAATGCAACGTTTGTGGATTCTATGCCGACTTGACATATTAATTTCTTCTTTTAGTTCTATTTCACCATTGAACATTCATCCTTAGCACGAGGTTCCTAGGTTCCCTTTGCTTACCCTGATACGGATTACAGCGTAAAAAAGATAAATATAACTATATAAAAGATTCAATACGATTAAAATCGTAATCATCGTCACATTTATAGTCAAATCATAAATTTCTCTTAAAAATACAAATTTCAATACTAAATCCAGTAAACATATTACAAACTTATATAATGTGTCTTAATGGGAACACTCAATTTCTTACTTCTACTTTATAAATTATATTTTATAATAGTAGTGTGCTATTCATTAGTTATTATATTCCATAGGAATTTATATCAAATACAAGAAAGCTTAAATGAGTTGTCTTTTTCTTTAAAAAGGCAATTTTGTCTAAAAAAACCACTTATTTAGAGTCAATTACACATACATATATCATTATGCCACCTTTAAAAACTAAAAATATTCCTCTATTTCTACAAAATGACATGCACATTTAATATACGTGTGTAAAATAATTTATTAAATGTCTTTCAGGAGATAATAAATCCTACTTTAACTGCGGAAACAGTTTTTGTTTAAAATTATAATGTTTTTGCTGAATTTCTTATAGAATTTTGTATTTCAGTTGACTTTAGTGTTTGACTATAAGCCATCATTTAGATGGTTGTAGATATCATTTCCATTAGAGGTTAAAATTATAGCGGAGTTAGAAGTGTCTTAAGTAGATTTGCACTTGCTAACAAATTCAACCAAAGATAAATTAATTATGACTAAAAAATAGAATGGAATAAAAAAATACAATTAAATTTATATTTTTTCACTAGGTGTAAATAAAACAAAACATAACTTAACGTTAACTATGTAGTTTTGTAATGCAGGGTCTTATTTTTATGAACTTCACTCTGTACTTAGCAATATGTAAAGACACTCCGTTCCCCTTTTTGCGTGAGTTTCGAGACATTGTGTATCAAGCAGTGAGACTGCTGCATAGAAATGTAAAAAAATATATTATAAATATAGGATAAAACCAATAAAGAACTCTAGTTAAATGATCAAAGAAAAGAAAGAGAGCGCAGTCCTGATCCAAAATTGAACGTTAATAATCAGATGCCTGCCGATGTCTCAATGCTATAGGCTTAAGATCTCAATAAATATTGGTGCATTGTTAAGGTCTGCCTTAGCTATTTAATATAATTTAAAATAATTTATACGTGAAAAACAAATGTTGATACTCACGTGGTTTTTCCTGTTGTTCAGTCGCTTGCCTCAACAGCTCTATAGTAATTTGTGACGTATTAGTTTGAGGCGGTGACGGTCGTACTATAGTGGCTCCCGAATATCCGAATGTGGAGAAGCCCCTGCTGTTTGTCGTTCCTGAACCTATAAAAGAATTCGGCTTACTTAGATTATCAGCTTCACGCTGTATCCCGCTGTAATGCGGGTAAAAAGACATGACAATGTAATCGTACGTTCACACAATAAATATTGATAACAGGAATTAATTTCATACTGTATCCGGTATATGTGTGTGTGTGTGGCAACATAGTGTTGAAATACTCTGTTCTTCATTCCTTCTCTTCTCCACCCAGTCTCCTTCTTTTTAGTCTCTTACTCGATCCTCAACCGTTATGATTATAGTTAAACGTTTTTGTATTTATAAATGTTATATTTTCTACAATATGTATTCGATCACGATCACGCCTAGTTACATTTGTTTTCTTCCCTGTTGTATGTCGTACATAGCAAGGTAAGTGGTCCATTTCCCACTTTCCGCCGAATTCTGGGTGCATTGCGTGTTGAGCGGCAGAACTTTACCGAACACTTTGCTTCGTTACCAAAGCAGGGAAATTAAAATATTAAATAATTAATTCCCCAAGTGGGAATGGAACCCACAACCAACGAGTTTTACATTCGCACATTTGCGCCTTTATACCAAAGTAATAATTAATTTCCAGTTAACTAATCCTGATTTCAATTATCGAACCCTTTGAAAGAATCATGTTCAAAGAAACAGCTATAAGAGCATTATATAGTATTTATTACATTCAAAGAAAACTCGATACACTAATTAGAAACATTTGTTAAATGATCCAAAATGGAATGATTTTATTAATTAAATTTTGAAAAACAAAAGTATTATTTTTGTATTTTAAAAGCGTTTTAACCGAAGAACGCCAAAAGAACTAAGTCCTACTTGTAAGGGTGTGTTTGTCTGAATAAATGAACCAATCTCAGGATTATTGAAAATGGGGTGGGCAAGTTTTTTAACATTCTCAAATTCCATTTCGTTCCACTTCCTAATCATATTTTTGATAAACAACAAAATTATAGATTAAAAAAAAATCGCAACTAAACGTTTATTTATTATTTTTCTTAGTTCCAAGCTGTTTATCGCACATAACGAAGTAGGCCGGAAAATCCCACTGCTTACTGCCGGCAAAATATAAGACGATAGTCATTTCTATTATTCGTCCAATTTTTCTAAAAATTGATATTAAAAGAAGAAAGAAGAGTGGAATTTAATGTCTCATTTGTCTTGAAGGGAAAAAATCAAGTGCAAGTCGGACTCGCCCTCCAAAGGT
The DNA here is from genome assembly GCA_019049475.1 of Eueides isabella. NCBI lineage: Eukaryota > Metazoa > Arthropoda > Insecta > Lepidoptera > Nymphalidae > Eueides > Eueides isabella. The sequence goes on from CM032407.1 coordinate 9,383,682, forward strand.
ATACCGTATCGGTTTTAAAATTGTAGCTTAGCATTTTGGAACAACTTTGTATCTGAACAGAGATATATATAATAGTGTGTTCAAGTTTAGATTAGGTCAAATTTAATTTATTTTTGTTAATATTTCCTAAAAGCGATACCTTTTTATAAAAAAAAATTACGTAAAAAAAATTACCAAAAAGTTTTTGTTATTTTGCGATCTCTTGTAAAATTTTAATAATACAATAGATTTAACTATAAACTAATTGATAACATTAAACGATCCTATTATTTAACATTTATTAGCATTTATTCAAGGATACAGTTAAATCTTTCTTTGCCGAATAATAATGCCATGCTTTTGCCATGCCATGGTGACTGCGTGGTCAGACACCAGTTACGAATGTCCAATTTACGATATCAGCTTTGAGGGTTGAGATTGGGAGATTCATTTTGTATGAAGTTAACTACAATTACCGCTAAACTATAATTACTTTATAACGATATTTTTTTCTTTGAAATATAAATTTGATACCTCCACGTGATTTAGAATATAAATGATCTTGACAGAGTCACAGACGGACGACAAATAATCAATTTGCTGTTAAATCGTATATTTTTTTCCTATTAAAGTACCGAACTCCATAAAAATCCCCTCGACTGAGAATTGAATTCACAAACGTTACAATCAGTTACTGGGTCAATATAGTCGCTTAGTTATTTTAAAAGCTTAAATATTTTTTAACTTAGCTCAGGTTTAAACATTTTTTTAACATTTTAAACCACTCAGATAAGTAAATATTCTAGTCAGTGGTAATTGCAAATGAAAACACTTTAAAATGTATGAGTATGACGGGATTTTTCTAAAATAAAAAAAAGTCGCCTACTTTTATTGTTTTTAATAATTAAGGACTTTGGAATAAGTATAAATAAAATTTGAGACAAGTGTGTGTGACTTTAAACGTGAGAGGTTGTGGGTTCGATTGATTTTCCGCCTCTCACGTAACACTTCAAATTTAACGGAAAGTGGCTAGCGGAGTGTTTTATCACTAAGTTTTCATGTTCCCCTGCCTACATTGATATGTCTAGTATACAACTCTTTCTCTCTCTGATAAGAAAACAAAACACGACGACTAGTTTCGCCACTCAATGTCCCAAGATTTATATAGAAAGTGAGAAAAGGAGTGTCTTAACACTAAATCCTCCCTGATATACTGTATACAGCAACTTCAAATAAATATAAAAGAAAATGTGAATAATATATATCTGTTTCCTCAACGTCCCCTTTTATTTGGAAACCAAAAGTCGAATAAAACTGATAAAGGAAATCTCGTGGTAACTCAGCGGCTTTTCCTAGAGATAAGGGGTGGATTGTCAGCCAAATTTTATTGCTTTACGCAAATCGCAAAAGTAATAACTACAGTATTTATAGTATTTTAAGTGATATTGAGTGAGAATTGATGGTTTTTTTATCGTAGTTGGAAAGTTAGATGATTAGTTAACTAATAATTGTGTGTGTCGTTAGTTTACAATATTTCCACTCAAGGAATGACTGTATTTTTTTTTCAGTTTCACGCTGTATCCCGCACATGGCAGGGTAGGCAGAGGGAACTTGGGAACCAAGTGTTAAGACTCTACGTTTCACTTCAATTACTTTCCACTGAATAATATAAAATAAAGCATGGCGCGGAATTCCACCATTCAACAGGGTTCGTAAATAATTAGAAAGTGGAGAATGGAGTGTCTTAACACAACATTTTGTATGTCTGTGATCATATGTACCTTGACCAAATTTTAATTTATTTTTATAATATGAAACGTGTTCAATTTGATATCAATTTTTATTTATTCAATATTTTTGTAACCTTTTTTACTGACTGATTACTTTTTTGATTACTTTCAGCTGATCTATTCGAGAGCATCATCTACTTTGAATCGCCAGAAGAAACAGAGTATTGCAAACGCAGTTCAAATGTTTCTTACATAACATAAATATTTAGACGCCTATCAAGGCAGGGGATGAGTTATGGGTTTGATTCCCTCTCGAGGAAATGAAATATTATATTGATAATTAATACTCTTTCCAATTGGCATAGTGCAGAGTTGAGTTCCGCCACTCAACACGTCACTCAATGTCTCAAATTCGGCAGAATTTGAGGAACGAAAGTGTCTTAATGGTAACGATATTCGTTACTATTAAGACACTTTCGTTCCTCGAGATCCATCCATCGAGACAGATAGACGTACAATAAACCAATCCAATAAACTTTAAATCTTTTGAGATATGAAACTCTAAAAAGTAACTACTTTTTAGAGTTTCATATCTCAAAAGTAATGTTAAACTTAACATTTTTCTTTCCACGAGCAGGGAAGTTCCCCACTTTCTGTCTAATTTTCGAGACTACGTGTTGGATACTCAACCTTAGTAAGGATGTTCAACGCGATTACAGTAATAAAATTCGGATAAGTTTTCACCATTTCCGTCTATAGCCCGCAGGAAAGTGTTCTAAGACTGTTATCTTCGTTACAAAAATATTCTATTGTTATTTTTATTTTATTCTGCCTGATATTGTATAAGTCATAGGAGTATTATGAGGTATCTGTACATAGCTTGAACAACAAAAAATTTCATAATGATATCAAATATATTTACGAAAATTTAGCCTGCTCGATAGAAAGATAGACAGAGAAACACTATCTCTCTCACTCTCACTCAGCTTCACGCTGTATTTCGCACACGGCAAAGTAGGCAGAGGGAACTTAGGAACCTATATGTGATAAGACACTTCCCACTTCCCGCTGAATTTGAGGTATTGCGTGTTAAGTGGTGGAATTTAACGCCGCGCTTCTGGTTACAACAGAGCGAAGAAATGAAAACATTAAATATTTAATTCGAAAATAATTAATATTTAATTTCCTCCTACTACCTGTCGTTTACAGTCACACTTATGGGCGCCTGCGCTACGACAGATCTCAACATATCAATTGTAAAATTTTCCTATTGGTTAAAATTTCGAGACACTACGTGCTTAATGGCGGAAACCAACGTATAAAATGTAGAAATGAAAATAATTTTATTGTAATTTCATTCATTCTGCCAGATCTTGATGGACGCAGCAACTGCGCAGTGATAGATAATTATATATAATTTAACAATTTAAAAATATCAAATCTGTGTCCCAACCCTATGACAGTAAACCAGACATGTTGTAGGTTCAATCTCCACTCGTGGAAATAAAGAAATATATAAATCTGAAGCTGATGTTCTTCTTTATTCTTCTTTACATGGACTTGTACTTTTAAGTGCCAAAATGTTTTTTATCCGTTTGTCTATGCGTTTCTACGTGCTAATCTCAGAAACGGCTAACAAGATTTAAATGGAATTTTCACTATTATATTTTCTAACATTTCACTTAACATTTAGTCGTTTTATATCAATACGTTCTTGAATAAACAAATTATGACAATTTAAAATATTTAGTTCTACAAAATCTAATTCAAACGGAAGAAGCCGTGAGCAGGCTGCTAGTTATTTATTATTTTCTTTTCTACGCTCCGGTAAGAAGACAATCAGACTCCGGTAAGCGTTGCACACACTCAATCACAACACACAATGCCTTAAATACTGTTCTCTTCGTTCTCACGTTCCATCTTCTCCCCTTGCCACGTACAGGATAAAGCGGGGAGCTGATGATAAAATTTTAAATAAAACCGTTTCAAAAGCACCTGTTTCTATTACTGAAAACAACCTGTTAGCTTTAACTAACGATGTTAGCAGAAAATTAGAATTTTGGATAAATTTCAATGAAATACATCTTAAAAAACTATTCTGTATACAATCTGCAGTTGATTCGTTTTTAAGCGTTTGTTAGGGAACCGTGCCTACGCCCGTAACATAAAGTTATAGTGGATTTATTTCAATAGTTTAGTGGTAAAGCGGCACAAATCCTGTCGTGTCGCAGCGGCACAAACGTTTGACTGTAATCTGACAGGTTGTGGATTCGACCTCCACTCGAGGAAATGCAATATTTAATATTTAAATTTAAAAATTTCATGTTTTCATTTCTTCGCTCTGGTAAAAGGCAAAACGCGGCGTTGAGTTCCGCCACTTAACATGCAATTATTCGAGTAAGAGAGGAACATACTCGTATGTGTCTTAATGAGACCGGAGTGTCTAAACATTATGATCCCAGGTTCCCCTTACTTACTCTGCTATAAGTAAAATAGAGCGTGAACTTAAAAAAAGGCTTGCCATTTTTATTTTTTAAATATATTATTTTTTTCTTAAAAAAAAGTGCCTTATTAGCTGGGTTTTGCCTCGTTACCAGAAGTAGGAAATTAAAATTTAAATATTTCATTTTCTAGAGTTGGAATCGTACCCACAACCAGTCGTGCTTAGAATTGTAGGCGTGTCCTAGTTACTTTTCAAATAAACAATCTTAATCTGGCGAAATAAAGCGCATCGTTGAATTCCGCAAACCAACACACAAAGTCTCAAAATTTGGATTAAAACACTCAGGAAGTACTTGAAAAAGAAAATATTTATATTTTTAAAACAAACAAGGCTATATAATAAAACCGTTATGAACTCGCGGAGTATAAGAAGTTATAGTGAATATTTGCTCACAGTTTTCACTGAAGTGCGCTAGTATCTTTATTTTGTTTATTTCTATATACGTTCTGCATACTTCACAATATTATTATGGACTATTTAAACGGTGGTCGGTGTTTCTTTAACTTTATATATTATGTTTATTTTGGGCGTATAATTAATATTTTTCTATGTTTATTTTAAAACATAAGAACAATCAGTTTAAAGTGTTTAAATATTAACGTTATACCTTCCAAGTCGGAAACGGAAGTGTCTAATGAGAGCGGAGTGTCTTATAACTAGGTTTTCAAGTTCCCATTTATATTTTATCTAAAGTAAAGTGAAGTAGGCGACCAAGTGTCAACATACTCGTTATTGCAGATATAGCCCAGGAGCTTACTGTTGCATTTTGTGTTGTCAGAGCAGAGAAATGCAACTAATCCGTGTTCTCGAGAAGTGACCTGATCAGATGTTGAATTCATTATGTTCCATATTAAATATTCTTAACCCTAGAGTTTCCTAAATCCGTCAAAAATATGAATATTTTTGGACAATTATTGTTGAAGGACTGTATCACAAATTCAAATAATTTAGCCATTTAAATTCCACATAGGATATTCCAGACTCTCAAACTTTGTATGTCGATCAATAATATTCTTCAGACTTTAATTACTTGAGATTGAACAAATTTGCTGTAGCGTCAACGCTGTAATTGTGCTGGTCTATTAGAGCTCCGCATGAGATGTTCCTATTCTTCTTTTTTTTTTTTAATAAATAATTAAAAAATAGATATCACAGCCGCCAACAATCATTTAAATAGGTTCCCTGTTGCCTAAATTTTCGTGTTTGTGTGAGGTTTTCTTAAAAATTATACGTCATGTTCACACTAGGACAAATGTGTTCACACCAGTCAGAGCCGGCAGACCAACTCTTTTCACTTGTGGGGATATAAATCTTCGAATCGGTGTCAAAAATGATCATTTCTCTTATTGTTTTTTTTCCAAAACAATACGATTGTTATTTTAGAGCATCATAACTCCTGAATGCAACCACTGAGTTTCGGCAGAACAAATGATTTCGTATGCGGAGATGCTATACTATGAATAGGTACTAAAAGTAACCATTTCTCTGACTGTTCACAACAATAAAGCCTCTTTCAAGCTCCATAACTTGAGTTCACAACCACTAAGGCAGACAGAGTGCTTTCTCATGAGGGGACTGTCTCGTAAATGTCGATTTGACCGTTTCGACCGACTTTAATGTACTTTAATCTGTTCTATTGTTAGTCTATCTGTCCGTAGGCAGATTTCGCGAGTTCAACTTGACCTACATTTTCAATTTTCATTGTATTTAGATTATCTTCTATAGCAATTTGTTGTCGTCGTAAATCAATTATGCCGCCACTCATTTTTTGGCAGTATATAATATAAGTTATGTTTGTAAAATTATAATTTTTGTATTTTTTTTCAGCTTTCCGCTATATCCCACACATTGCAGGATAGGCAGAGGGAACTTGTAAACCTTGTGTTAAGAATTCAACGCCATGCTTTAATATGTTACCAGAGCAAAAAAATAAAAAGATTAAATACCTTGAACATATTAAATATTTCATTTGTCGAATTTAGATCAAACTCAAAACCTGTCGCATTTTCAATCACAAGCTTGTGTCTCTGGATCGTAATAGACCTCTCTATCAATCTGACATTGTTAATGATTTACTTCTGAGATCGTTGCTGATTAAAATTGGTCTATGATTTTCGTGTGTTTTATATTTAGATATATATTTAGTATTCTAGATTGTTCTTGTTTCCATGGATTACTAATAAAATTTTAAAGTGTTCAAAAACGTATAAAAGATCCAAATAAACAAATTAATATGTTCATATTGTTTCTTTTCGATTCAGCTGTTTGATAATCCAATCATATAAAAATTACTTACCATCAGAACTGATTGCTGGATCAGTTTGGAACAAACTTTCTCTGGTTTGACAGCCAGATTCTTTCGTATCAGGAGCTCCAACGGACACGTCTCTTATTTGTTTCTTTTCCACGCTCTCATGTTTTGTTCTTATCGACTCTTCTTTCTTACTCAAGTCACTTCTTCTTGTTCTTCCGTTACGTTCTATCCTGACATCTTCGGAATCTGGCACGGAATTGACATCGCGCCTCCAAGGTTCATCGTCGAGGTCCAAACGGGTTTCTTGGATGAAATCTGAGTCTATACTTGTCGGCTGAAATAAATCGTGTCTTGTTTGAAATGTTATAATTTTGTACGTTATTATTTTTATACTATAGAGCCACTTGTAAGGCAGAAACATAAATAACTGTAAACGTGATAGGTTATGGATTCGATTTCTACACGAGGCAAAGTAATATTATATATTCTCTCTCCTCTTTTTGCTATAGTACAAAATAAATACTATAGTACAAAATTAATGTCTCAGATGTATCCAAAAGAGTCTCTAAATTACTTTTATCAATGGTAAAAACTAATTTACTAAATATATTAAAAAAATATACAAATTTAAATAACCAAAGTCGAGTAAATCTTGTAAAAAGTAATCTTGAATATATGCTCTCTTTAATGTTCTTATCTGAAAATGTAATTTCATTTACGAGTAATAAACTTGAAAGCTGAAAAACCGGTACGTTACTGAAAATCATTACAATACTACGTACGCCATGTAAATTTGTATGTAATATGATTTAATTAGATGTCACATTACAAGTTAGGGTGTTTTTTGAATTTAAAGATATATATGTTTATTTTAGACTGTCGTTTCGCAGTGCTGTGCTGATCAAAGCAGGATTGGTCTTCAAAAACATAATATCGGTGATTAATTTTTTTTAGTAGGCCATTTCTTAAATGTGTGCCGCGTATAAGGAAATTCATAGGAAAATCTATTATAGATACTGGCGGAAGGTTATGTGAAAAATATAAGGACACTCTGGAGAACATCTATGACGAGGTTGATGACGAGTATGAGTACGATGTGATTGAAATATGCAGGAACCGTAGTATTTAGAAAATCATTAATTCTGGCTATCGTACTAATAATAAAATTTAAATATAAAAAAAAATCTTACCCGAATCTTTTGCTGAGAGAATTTCCTCTGTTGTTTAAACATTTCATTGGTTTGATTGTCTCGTTCCAAGCTGGCCCTGGGTTCGCTGTCCCGTTGAAGCCTTTTTGGGTCGAGTGTGAGACGGCTACTGACCATGCTGTCCAAACGGTCTTCACATGACTGACGTATGTGCTCCTTAAAGAAAAATATATTTTTTGGAAAATATATATAAGTTTATATTATATACTACATATTGCTTGTATAAAAAAATAAGAAAACTTATTAAAACGAAACGTCAAACCTTTAAATACTATAATGTAAAGACGTTAATTAAAATTGCAGTGGGGAACAGAAGTGGAACGGAGTGTCATAACACTAGGTTTCACTTCCGTTCCCTCTGCCTAGTGCGGGATACAGCGTGAAGCTAGAAAAAAAAGAAATAAAAAAAAAAAAATAATAAAATTGCACAGAAATCCTTAAGAATTTTTAATCGGTCAAAGAATGCTGTTCCTTTGTAGTTCAATCGAGTGTTTTCGTTTATGTTTTTTTTTATTTCACATACTTTTTTAACCTTGAGCTGTATCCTGCATACGGCAAGGCAAAGGGAACTTGGGGACCTTGAATCTAAACACTAAGACATTATGTTCCAGTTTTTGCTAAATTTAAGTCATGGCGTGTTAAGTGCTTTGTAACTAGAGTAAACAGATGAAAATATTTAACATATCATTTGAAATTATAAAATATTTAATAAAATATCGAATAAGGATCGATTTTATAACCTTACGCGCTTACAGTGGCAAGTTAGTGCCCCCTGTCCATAACAGGCCACATAATGGAAAGTGTGTACTGAACACACATTTCGTCTTTGTTAGGACTTTTTAGCTTTGTTATAAGCATTGAAAAAAAGGTATTTTCATTATCATATTATTTAATTTTCTTCGTTAGTTAACACAATTGAAAGACAAATACAATACCCTCTTTTGCGTCGCTCAGTTGGGTCTCGGTCAATTTAACGAAATAGGTCTAATCTGTCTATTACTTAACAACGTTCCTAAGTCCCCTCTGCTTAAGAGCAATAAACAACATTATCAAATAATATTAAATGAAAAAAGTGACGCAATTAATCAATGCCTTCTTCCATCGTCCTATTTTGTTTACTTTAGAAATTTGTGATTATTTGAATTCTGTTGATTTCCCGTGAGAAACTGAAAACCCGGCTGTAGCTGTCTCCGTGATTATTATCCGTGAACATCTGCTTTTATTATACTTTGATGAATTTCTACGAATTCTGGCGCTCATTTTTTGTGAGATAACTTCAATTAAAACGTTGCAGTCTAGTGGTTTTCTTGGTGGTTGTAGGTTAGTTTCATTGATCGATTGATACTTCTTTACTAATAGTACTTTTTTTTTTCATCTATCCATTTACAATCAGCCCAATAGCTTTAATTAAAATTGTTGACGACATTATATATACGTTTAGAGATTGCACATCCAGCGATGTGGCATATCATATATATAGGCTGCTTCAAATAGAAACCTGTTTTGTCCTTCTTTATCGGAATATACTTTGATGGGTATATCTATAAGTGTTTGTGCAAACTCTATTTGCTCATAGGTTTTGTAGGATTTTTCTGTCTGTTCCTTCACAGTGGGTATTTCAAAATATTTATGTATTTCTCTTTTTTAGCAAACCATAGTGCATAGATCAAAATCCTACATCCCACAACCGGCAAAAGCCTGTTAAACATTTAGAAATGTGGCAGAACGTAGCATTACATAATATGGTTAGGAGAACTATTCCCTTTTTTGGTAGCTGAAGAAGTATCTCTGCCGATATCAGATCAAATCCTGGTGTTTGTTTTAGTTTCAGTTGATGTATAGTTTTTTTACTTCTTCCGGTGTTGTTAGATTCAATGGTTGAGACGTTTCTTCGACATAATATAGGAAATTATCAATATTTTTTTCTGTGTATCCAGGATCAAGGTCATTAAGTTTGATGTATTCTTTAGAAATAGAACGAATAACTCCGCTTTTTCTGATGATTTTTTTGACCAATTTCCATTTGGTTGTTTTAGTGGAAGGATATGTTCTTTTGGCCTTTTCATATATTTAATTTTCCAAAGAGAGTAAGCGTCAGCTTTATACGGAAATAGAGTCTTCAGTTTGTCTGATTTCCGGGTAGTATATGCTTTTGTTTGTACTCTAAGTACAGGGTCGATAGCCATGCTGCTTTTTGTATCAAATTAGAGGTGGACTAAGCACTATGGTCTATGTCATAACTTGTTTTGAGTGGCATTGATAGGTTGACATTTCTATCAATATAATCTCGAAAACATTCCTAATCAATTTTGAAGTTGTACAGAGTCTCAAGTGGTTCTCGCCAAATGATGTTGGTGCTTAGGGTGAGAATTACAGTTGTGTGATCTGAACTACTATCAAGATTCTATCTTGGTGTACATTTCTGACATTCCCTTTGTTATTAAACAGTCAATCAGATAAGGGATTTTATAAGGATCTGTGGGCCAGTAAGTTGGTTCTCCCGTTGAATGAACACTAAGCGAGTTTTTGTTTACAGCTTTTTTTAGTTCTCTACCTATTGTCCTAGTAAGCCTGGAACCCCAATTAGTGATTTTTGCATTCCAGTTTCCTCCAACAATAAACCTAGATCCTAGTTTATAAAGTATATCAGTGAACATACGTTCATCAATTTTATGGAGAGATACAATTTTATTTAGCGGTTTGTAGATATGGGTAATTCACGTTTAGAATTGAGTGGTGTTTTATATTTTCTTAGACTAAAACTGCAACTCCTGCATGCGACCTTCCGTCAGGAAAATTAGCATAATATATGTTGTACCCACTGATTTTGATTACGTTTTCATCAGTCTAATAGGATATCTGTTGTGACTAAGGAACAGTTCCAATTTTTATTTGTTTGTATATTCCATGTCGCTACATGGCATTCGCAGGAATTTCATGTTTGCTGTTGGGCAATAAGAAACACCATTAAAGTACCCATTTGCTGTATATGTGTATTCTCCGATTGTTTGATTATTTTTTGTTCAAGTAAACTTGTTGACTGAGGCTGGAGATCCTCTGTTCTTCTATCACTGTATCTGGTAGCAATATGTCATCCTTTTATTAGTAGGATGGTAGTTTGTGTTGTTAAATTCCATAGAGTTTGTATGCCTCTGTGTCTTAAGCGAAGGGAAATCCATTCCATCTGAGGTAGAATTTGTAAGTGTTGATCTCTTCTTAATCCTAACTTAGTTTTAATGGTTACTGTCTCCATAATACCTGTTATTTGATCGTTTAATATATTTGGTGGGTTTTTATTTCTTTCATTTTATTCCCACGAGTAAGGCCGAAGAATTCGGTCACTCGAAGGGTGACGCCTATTGCCTCGAGAAGGCTCCATACAAACACGTTAGCCGGGTTCGTCGAGGTTGGGGTTAGCGCCTATCTTCCTGATAGACATACATCCTGTTGGAACATTTTCCTACCTTACGATTCGGGTAACTTAAAGTCGTTACTTTTCCTTGATCCGGGCAGTTAAGTCAAGGTCCCCGACTCTGCAATACATGATCCCAGAGATGCGGGTTCTAAAAGTCATTTCCTACTTCCAAGAAGCACAAAGACAAGCTTGTTAGGCACGGCGATTTAAGTTAAATACCACCGCCCAAAACTCGGCGTTGTTGCTCATTGAGCACCACCCTAAATACTAATATTATAACATTTTTTTGGTTGAATGCGGTAATCTAGAAAACTACTTGTTCTATTTTAAAAATGTTGTGTTCGATATTTTGTTTACAAATAGTGTTAGTGACATTGGCGACAAAAACTAAATATTTGTCTATACCATTCACGTCATGTCTTTACCATACATTTAAAATACAACATTCACTACTCACTAATATACTCGTAGACCCTTTTTCTACATCACTAATAGAATTATTGATCTTGTAAATATATTGTCCACTTTCACATATGCACCTTACTTACTTACTACGAGCTTAATTTTTTTTGGAACAAAACGTAATGTTGGTTTTTATAAATGTACTGACTATTGAAGGAAGAAAATATCTTATTCTCTATTCTCTCTTTCTACCCTGCCTATATAAAAATATAGGCAGGATAGAAAGAGAGAATTTACTTTAATTATACTTACTTTAATAATCTTGTGGTCCTGATACAGCTTTCTTATACATTTGAAGAAGAAAACGAAAGTCATACCAGAGAGAATAAGGCAAAAGATGATCAAAATCACTTTAATATGTGTGTGACTGAACATGGACTCCGTTACTAGCTGTAAAAATAAACGTAGAAATAAAAATATATAGCTAGGAGAAATATATAGGAAAGTGTGTCACAGTTAATACAAAAATTTGAGATTATCACCATGGCTGCATTTGATTCCCGCTTTAATACAATGTTATTTTTTTTCAGTTCAGTGGTTATTTTGTGAAATTTGAAAAAACATTCCTCCTCACAAGCTTTCATGTTTATGATATTCGAAGGAATTCTTGTAGACAAAGCGCGGTATTGGATTTTGCCCACAAGTTGTGATATCAATTAAAACCAAACGACAGAGGTTTTAACCCTAGACACTGAAGCCTTGTGAAAAATTAAAATAATTCTATATTAAACAATGTATATATTGGTATAAAAAAAGTTTTAAGCCTCCCATAGTGCTGGGAAATGCCACTATAAATGCACCAGGTTGTGTGTTTGATCCATACTCGAGAAATGAAATATTCAATACTTTTATGTCTTCCCTCTATTTACAAAGTAAAGCAATGAACCCCGTCAATCTACACGTAGTGTCTTTCGGCGCTAAGTGGAACACCATAGCGCAAAGTTCCTAAGTTCCCTCTGCCTACCCTGCTATGCACGCGATAGAACGTGAAGCTAAAAAAATGGTAGACACTTACATTACATATTTCCTTCTCCTCATCAGCCTTTAATCGACAATTGGCATAATTATCGCATCTCAGCGCCAAGTCTATACAAGTGTTGTCTTCACAATCAAATTCTTCTGCTGTACATTTGTCAGCTTAAAACAAAAAGGTTATTGTGGTTAAATAGCCAGTTAGTTATAAAATTTATTAAAAGAAATTTACATTTCACTGAATGAGAATTCACAGTTATCATATCAGTAGGTACATATGGTACTAAAAAAATTTATGTGATAAAGAAAAAATATTATTATATATTATAAAATAATGATTATAGAGTGATTCAACCCTTGTGACTCAGTGGATAATATGGAAATTGAAACGCAGTGTTTATGGGTTCAATCTCTAATTACGAATTATAATATTTAGGTAAGTTAGGTTTCCAGATTCCGTCTAACTACTTTCCCTTTACAGCGTGATAAACGCTGGGGATGGCGGGGTATAGTTAATAATTGAGTGTCGCAACACTAACTTCTTTTTAACTTGAGAACAAATAATTTTCTTACTCACTCAGCTTCAGATTGTATGCTTCAAATGACAGAGTAGCCAGAGGAAACTTGGGAACCTAGTGTTAAAACACATCGTACCGTTCGCCATTTTTTGCTGATTTGAAGGATTACGTGTTGAGTGGCGGAACTCAACGCCACGCTTTGCCTTGTTGCCAGGGCGAAGAAATGAGAATATCAAATATTTAAATTGAAAATATTAAAATTTTCATTTCGTCGAACGGGGATCGAACATACAACCTGTCGTTTACAGACACACGCTTGTGCCGCTGCGCCACGACAGGCCTCGTTTATTTACTTTACTTGAAAAGAAATATTAGAAAAAATTATAACGTATTTATTTACTTTCTTTGCTCGGATCCAAAGATCTATAAGCTGTGAAGTTAGCAGATATGGTAGGAGTGACAGTTGCGTACAGACGGACATACATAATGTAGCTCTTATTGTCTGGATCATTGGGGTCATTGTCCTTAGTAGTTACCGGATTCGCTACGGAGCCACAGTAGAAAGCTAATCTGAAAGAAAATATTTATGTATGAGAACAAAATTTATGGCAATCATAGCGCAGTGGTGGTTCACTTCTCAGTCGTGACAGTGAATTATTTTCATTTATTCGTCTGATAAAGAGCGGCGTTTAGTTCCGTTACTGAACACTTGCTTTAAAGCTAAGTTATTTCTACTCAAATTCAAATATTTTATTCAAAATAAGAAGTAACGAGTTTTTTGAACGTCAAACAATTTACCACCAAACTTAAATTTAAAAATCCTATAAAAATTTTGAACGAAGCAGGATTTGAACCCGCGCCTCTTGAAAACCGCCCAAGTGGTCTGACCAACTAAGCCATTCATTCTCACCAAGCTACGTCAAAATTCGTTTACTCTTATTACAATTTATTTTGTTGTTAGCATCTCTATAGGGAGATTCTTACAAATTTCCACTAGCCGAAGACAACTCGTAAGAATTATCGTTCGGCAAGAGAGAATACTATTATTAATATTTTTACTATGTTATTCCACACTTATGACAGAAAATACTGAACTTAAAATTTAAAAGCGTATAAAAATTTCGAATGAAGCGGTTTCATGTCCTGTTTCGTTCGATATATTAGTATATTATAGTATTTTCTGTCCTAAGTGTGGAATGAAATTTTAAATGAAACACTTTTAAACGGATTAATCGCGTATATTGAATGGTAAACATTTTTGGGAAACCCGATGTTTCGAACACTTTACAGTAGTCCGTGGTCACGGACTATTGTACGGCTAGACTCAACCCGTGACCCGTTAAAATATCTTGCACGTTTAGTTTTTAAGTACTCTAATCGATGTATTTTATTCGATTTTTCCAGTCGATGAGTCGATTTTTCCAGTCCGTACTGGTTCACATAAGTCTACAGTCTACCCTTATACCTTTAACATACAAACGTCTTTTCACATTTTTTTTAAATGTGAAATAGAAATTTCTGGGACGTTTTCTGGGATCCTATGGTAAAAACGTACTCCGTGTCCTGTAAAGGAATTACGGACTCGATGCAATTGAGTCACAGGTGCACTAAGTTTAAGCCTATTTCTAGTATTAATAATCTGTACATCACTGATTTTAGTAAATTTATTAATATTTTTCTTGACATACACAATATTTTCAAAAATGTATCAAATCAAAATCAAAATCAAAATATTCTTTATTCAATTAGGCCATTTAAGCACTTTTGAATCGTCAAGTTACATATAAGTGTCTGTGGTGTCAGTCCTTACAGGAAGCTACCACCGGCTCGGAAGGCGGGTCTGCTGAGAAGAGCCGGCAAGAAACTCAACAGTTGCTCTTTTCAAAATATTAATTAAAGTAAATATATAACATAGCTTCCTGAGTGAGTATCAACAGCATTTAATCCCACGCACTCTTATCATTGTAGTGTTCTTGAATAGAATAATATGCTTTGCTTAACAATATATTTTTAACATTCACTTTAAACTTTTGAAGTGGCAAATGAAAAATTACTTGTGGAATTTTATTATACATACGTGTACCATGTCCCATAAAAGATTTACTAACTTTTTGAAGACGAAAACTAGGAGTGATCAGCTTGTTTTTACTTCTTGTATTGATATCATGTCGGTCACTGTTTTTAATAAATTGTGGCTATTTTTCCGAACAAGTATTATATTATCATATATGTACTGTGATGCCACCGTAAGAATACCCGTTTCTTTAAAAAAAAAACTCTCAAGGATTCCCGAGCTCCCATGCTGTAAATGGCTCGAACTGCTTTTTTTTGAATTACGAACAAAGATTCGATATCTGTAGCATTGCCTCATAGGACAATATGCTATGAAAATAGCTAAAGTAGACTAGGCGTGCAGTATCAACATCCGTAAGCTGCCTCACTTTTCTAACAGCATATGCAGCGGAGCTCAATCTGCCCGCAAGAGAAGACAGATGGGGGCCCCATTGTAGTTTCGAATCTAGGGTTACTCCCAGGAATACCGCGGTATCACAAAAATGGAGAATTCTATTATCCACGCTTAAATTAAGCTTCTGTTTCCTAACATTCGGCATAGTAAATTCTATACATTTTGTTTTTTGTGCGTTTAATACTAAATTATTAGTATTAAACCAGTGAAGCATTTGCGACAGCGCACTATTAACTTCGTCATAGTTTTTTTTTACGATCTACTTAAGAAACTAATGAAGTATCATCGGCAAATAGTACCACATCGCATAAATTATTAATGCAAAAGGGGAGGTCATTTATATAAATTAAAAACAAAAGAGGCCCTAGAATCGATCCCTGTGGGACACCCATCCGCAGAATGCTACCGGAAGACTTAACATTATTTAAGGTAACGTGCTGAATCCTGTTTCTCAGGTACGAAGCAATGAGATCACGAGCACTGCCTTTGACTACATAATGGCTAAGTTTGCGTAATAATGTATCGTGGTCTACGCAGTCAAAAGCCTTAGACATATCACAAAACACTCCGACCGCATTTTGTGAGTTTTCCCAAGCACTATATATGCAATTAAGGAGGGCAACTCCCGCATCTGTTGTAGATCTGCATCTTGTAAAACCATACTGTGCTTTATTTAGAATACTATTTCAATTTTTTTTTTTTATTATATTGCAATCTATCCAGGTTGATATTCAGCAATAGTTCGATGTTTAGTCCAGATTTGTGCGATACTTATCCATTGACAAGTTCGCTTTTTCTTTTCTTTTTTTTTTGTTTTTCATTCATTATTTAAAATCACAGTTTAAATTAGGTCCTGTGGGTTTTTCCGTTTAAGCCTTCGTGGATTATTAGGTACATTCAAAAGATGTTGAGCTAATATGTTTGGATGTTTTATGATTCTGGTTTTATAAGATTTCATTCTGTTTTTAATTTCTTGCTTGACTGTTGTCACATTTAGGTCCTTATGTAATCTGTCGTCAGTAACGTACCATGGTGCGTTAGTTATCATTCGAAGCATTTTAGACTGAAACCTTTGCAGTATCTCTACATTTGAATTTGCTGATGAGCCCCAAAGCTGCAGACCATAACTCCAGACGGGCTTAAGTATAGTTTTGTATATAAGTAATTTATTTGATAGATATAATTTTGACTTTCCATTAAGCATCCAGTACATTTTTCGTACCTGTAGTCCCATTGCCAGGCGTTTGGTGAATATGTGCTTCCTCCATGTAAGTTTTCTGTCTAGGTACATTCCTAAGTATTTTGCCTCATCAGCCTGTGGGATTTGTACTCCATTTAATGAGACGGGGGGGGCACGTTTTACGCCGGAGGGAAAACGTTACTTGGATCGATTTTGATTCATTGGCCTTAATACGCCAATCTCTAAGCCAACTTGAAATATAATTAAGGCTATTTTGTAGCTTATGGGAAGCATTTTCGGGGATTTCATCTGTCGATATGACAGCTGTATCGTCTGCAAAAGTGCCCGTTACAGCAGCCTGTGAGGTAGGTAAGCTATTTCTATTGAAATACAAAGATAATTGATTAAAAATTATTTTTTCAAAAATTTTACTAAACGATGGCAATACATATTTTTTTGTCTACTTTGCCTTTTAAAAATCAACGAAGTATCATCAGCAAACAATACTATCTCATGCTTCATCATCGCTTCTTCATGCTCTCAGGCTTCTTTCAACTAAATAAGGTAAATAATTTATACATATTATAAAGAGAAAAGGACCAAGAATAGACCCCTGTGGGACCCCCATACTGATTAGTGACTCAGGAGATTTCCTGCCATTCACATCAACCTTCTGAACCCTATTAGTTAAATAAGAGGTCAGAAGGTCTAGTGCACGTAATCTTATACCATAATGATGTAGCTTCATGACCAACGTTGAGTGCTGCACGCAATCAAATGCATTCGACAAGTCACAGAATATGCCAAGAGCATTCTGCGATCCTTCCCACGCACCATAAATACTCTTTAAGAGACCTGCGCCAGCGTCGGTAGTAGAGCTACCCTTAGTTAAACCATACTATTTATCATGCATTAACTTATTTGAATTAAAATGCATTATTATTTGATTAAAATATTTTTTTCAAAGATTTTACTAAATGAGGATAGCACAGACTAGACTTATGCAGATAAATAGCATATAGCTAAAGATAATTAAATAGTAACTTTCTGCTTTACAGAGGGAAAATGGAAACCAAGTGTCAGTTCACTCCATTACTCATTAATACAATTTTGTTTCCTTTCGGCCGAATTTACGAAACATGGCTTGTTGAGTGGCGGAACTCAATCCAAGTTTTGCTTCGCTACCAGAGCTAAGAATGAAAATATTAAATATTTAATTTACTCGAGTGGGGATCGAACCAATAACCTTTCGAATTTGCAGTCGCATGCTCGTGGCGCAGCACCACGAGTGCTACGTGTTCCGCCACTTAATACGCGGTGCCACAAATTCATCGAAATTTAAAAAAATAAAGTGTTTCAATGCGAATAGAGTGACTTAACACTAAGTTCCCTAATTTCCTCTGCATACTCTGCCATAAAGAGATATAACGTGAAGCTGAAAAAATATGTACATACGTGTTACTATAGTTAGGTTTAAATACATAATTAGTGAGTATATTAAAATTTATTTCCATAAGCTTTTTAAAGTAGGCCACTTCCGTAGACCAATTACGTAATACGTACATACCTAGCATCATATTCCAGTTTATTTCCGAACACCTGTACAAAGTTCTCTTCGCACTCGTTGGGTTTCGCGAGCGTGTAATGTGTGAAATTGAGGTAGATCTGAAACAATAATGAATTAAATATATAAAAAAAATGTAATTTATAAAAAAATGTTTTTAGCCCACGATACTAAAAGAAATGTGTCCGTTTGTATGACACCGAAGCTTTTAAATGACTGGACTGATTTGAGTGCTGTTTTTTAATCGTTAGTTGGTATTTTATGAAATTTTGATTGGCAGTTTACAAGCACCTTAGCTAATAAGCTAAGATGAGGTAGTCATTTTTGGGTTTGGGTGTTTTTTTTATTAAGCAATAGTATAAAAATTAAAAGGTAGCAGAATTTTTACCCGCACCTTAATATAAAAATTTTTTCCTCTTTACTTTTGTAAAATCCAGTTTTTTCAAGTCATAGGCTTATAGTCCGAGGCTGTACCACTACACCATGACGACCAAAAAATTAACAATGATTCTATTTTAATAATAAATAAAAAAATATATTAAATATTAGAAAAAAATATGCAAAACACAATACGTCATTAAGTAAATTAAATTGAAGTAAGAAAATTATGCACACCTTATTATTTACATCAACCTCGATTTTCCAAAGCATATCTATAGTGCTACCGGTTTTACATCCCTCGGGAATTGAATCTGTATCTATAAGACCATGAGATTCACCTATAAACTCTTTGTAACAGGCATCTGGTATTTTATCTGTAAAGATATATTTATAACATTCATTGATAATATTTCAAATGTTTTTTTGTACATAAACATATAAAACTTCTCAGTTAGTGAGTGACTTGCAAACAATGCATAGCCAGAACTACGCAGCGTTGAACACAGAAATTTGATAAATAAATGCCTTAGGAACTACTAATGGAGTTTCACACTGTATTCTGCATATAGCAGGGTAAAAAGAAAGAACCTGGGAACCTAGTCAAGACACCCCGACTGTTTTCATTTAGATACTTCCGTTTTTTACTTTCTGCCAATGCATTACGTGATGTTTGGTAGATATCAACGTTGCATTTTGCAACGTTACCAAAGGAACCGACAACCGTTGTGAAAAAAACTGTGCCACAACGGCCCTTAAATATACTGAAAACTTACGAAAACGTAAGTAAATAGAATTATTTTTTCTATTTTTCAGTATTTTTCATCCACTCAAACTAAGCTGTGGGCTACGAGTAGCTTAATTTAAGGTAATTATGAAGAGGAAAATTCCAAAAATATATATATTTGAACGTGCCAACATATGACCCACTTTCTTCAAAAAGCTTTGGCCTCTCTTTGCCTCAAATGTTAGATTTTTTTTTTTATTTTAAGTTATAATAAAATTTAACATACACGTGCAATTTACATATATTTTTATAGTTTCACGCATTATTCTGCGTAACGTAGGCAAAGGATAACATAGAACTATATCGATAAATTCTCTAATTTGTTCCCAATTTTTTAAAAATACAATTCCATACATGTAGAAATTAAAAGAATTTGAATATAGTTAATCCCTTTGAATCTCCCTTGAATCTTCCCTTTGAATCGGTGGCTCTTGAACTTTTGTTTATAACACAAATTAGCGTAATTAAGGAATATTTACGAATTTGCTACACAATTGTTTTTTTCAGTTTGACGCCGTATGCACTCGCTTGCTAATTAGTTAGAGAAAAACTAAGAACCTAGTATTAAGACTACCCCCCCACCCCCTCCTTTTCGCCAAAATCTAGAGGTGACTTAAGCGACGGAACTAATCGCGTTTACATTCGAACCCTTGCGCCTTTGCGCCACGATAGATCTCATTTTTTTAATAATCATAATTATAATATTTACTTACAACTTCTACTAGTTTGTATGAACTTATAATTGATTTGGAAGCCCTCATACTCGATAGTGTCATCCGAATGAAATTTCAACCACACGTACGGACCGGAAGTTGTTATCTGTCGAGGAAATGCCTCTCCACATACTTTTCCCAATAGCTTCGCGTAGCCTCGAGAACCATCTCTGATCTGTTGATAGAATTTATTTTTATTTATTTTAACTTCACGCTGTATCACGCATATATCGGGTAGGGTAGCGAGAACCTAGTGTTGAAACACTTTAGCCCTATATTCTGCCTAATTTTCGAGGTAGATATATATTTGATAAGTAAATTTTAGATTTAAAGTCAAATAAAGTTATTTTGTCGTAATCAAAGTAAAGCTCCAAAACAGAAATCATATGGATGAACTTCAATTATTATATATATTTATAAAATTTGCAAGACAAAAAAAAAATAACTATATTATATAAATGTAAATTATTTTTATAAAATCTAAATTAAATTGGAATTAATAGATATTGTCACAGACTACTATATTAATAGTCTGCTAAACTAAATGAATATTTTTCTGAGCTTCACACTTAATCCCACATATAGATAGGGTGAGATAGGCATAGATAATCGGCTATAAAGTCACCTACTTTCTTCTTTTTTTTATGGAAAAAACATGGAAAACGAGTGCACAGATCAACTGATGGTGAGTGACCATCGTCGCCCACGGTCCCGAGTAACACCAAGGAGCTACAGGTGAATTGCCGGCCTTTAAAGTGGAGATAGACAAGCTTTATGAAGGTATCCACGTCGTATCGACCAGGAAATTCTGCTGCGGGTAGGCCGTTCCACAGATGTGTTGCGCGTGGAAGAAAATTCCTACGAAACCGCACAGTAGTCGAATACAACGTGTCCAGATGATGTGGATAGTACTTTAGTATGTGAGGTACTGTGCGGTTGGAAACCCAAAAAAATAGAAAATTCAAACAGTTCTTCAGAACACTCCCCATGATAAATGCGGTAGAGAATGCACAAACTCACTTATCAAGTGGCGGAACTCAACGACGATAGCAATAAATTACCAAAAAATAATATTTACTTAGAGGATTTACTTACTTCTAAATAATCATAGCTGCATTGAGGGTGATACTCGACGTGGAATCTATCTACAAATGTCAGTTCTATCACCGTTCCTTCACTGCCTGTAAAAAAGTAATAATATTTTTAATAACTGTTTTGGTGTTTCTCTTTAGCTTTACTCTGTATCTCGTATAAAATTGGTTTTTAGACATTATATTTTTCGCCTAATTTCCAGAATATTACATCCCGAGTAGAGGAATTAGCGTTCCGTTATTTAACATTGTCCCCACAATTCAATGGAAAGAGGAGATTGGAAGTGTTTTAATGGGAACTGAATATCTTAACACTAGGGTTCCAGATTCTCGATACAGCGTGAAGGTAACAAATATGACTTACCTGTTATGACTGTCACACAATCCATCTTGCTATAATAATAATTATTCTTACTGCCACCTTCATGAGGATGTTGTATATAAGACTTAAGTGGACTATAGTTAAATTCAGAGCAACTTGGATCACTTTCAGCTTCCCTTTTCACTCTATGCTCTTGAATTTTAGGTAAAAAATTTACAAAACCACTATTCCGTATCTTATTTGTATTATCTACGTATTTATGTATATTTAAATTTTTTTCAAAAACATCATTTTTATTATCATCTGTATAAATATCATCAAATTTACTGACTTCATCAGTTCTACGTTCTATGTAGCTGCCTGTTTCATATTTTATTGTTGTGTCTATTCTAGGGTTATATACATTGGTCCTGGGTTCCATTAGATCAGTTTGGAGCTTGTTTTGTTCCATTGTGCGCATGCGTTTAAGCCATTTATGATCAGCTACTTGTTCTGAAGTGGCACCAAATGTGGAGTAAACTGTAACAACATTTTTGTTCTGTGAATGTTATTATAATAAATTATTAAATAATTGATGTAGCTCAGTTGCACAAGCAATCGACTTTTTAAAGTAATCAAGACGTTTAAGGGTTTGATGCCTATTGGTGGAATCAAGTATTTATTATTTTCCTCCTCTGGTACGAGCATAGTTAAACATGCAATTTCACATGCAATATTTCGGGAAATCACCTAGGATGATATATGTGAGGTACATTGCGAAGTTTATTAATTATATTTGAGACCATCATGACAGTGGCACACGTATGACTAAACGGGATGGTTGTTGATCAATTTCCATTCGGGGAAATATAATATAATAATTTCACTTTATTCACTCTGGTAAGAAGACATTGTTAGCTGTTGATTTCCACTACTTGTCCATTTATTTTTTACGTATAGTAGTTTTGGTTATGTAGTATCTATTGATCAATCTATGCGGTATTTGAATATCACATAGATTGATAACTGATTGATAACGGAAAATCTTTATTAAATATAAATACATATAGAAAAATATTAAAACTTTGTTGAACTAAATTCCGTTTAGTTAATAAAATACAAACAACATTTTGAATAAACTTTCTCTTACAAGGATCCAAGTACCCAATAAGGCTAGTATTCAAATTTTCGTAAAACTTCCATAAGCTTTTACTGCCTTTGCTATTAGCGTGTTATCTGCCACATATACTCACACTACTGCTTGTAAGATTCGTAATGAATATAAAAAATAATAAAATTCAACAACTACTCGTAAATGGGCTCAAGCGGCGATTTCAAAGTTACATTTGAAATATTTTCGCTCCCAACAGAATGAAAGTATCATAATGACCAGGGAGTCCACCAGGGATTCCCTTACTAGGTTACCAGGTTCCCTCTGCCTCCCCTGCTATGTGCAGGATAAAATATAAAGCTATAAATATCATCACCGTTAATAATACTCCTAGAATTAGGCCAATGGTTGAATGTTCCGTCCACAACTGCTAAGTATAATTGGACAAAAATCTCTTGTTGGTAATTTATTAATAGGTTACATTGTTTTGTGAAGCCTCTCGCTTTGTACTCACTTTGTTTTAAGTGGATTTTACCTGTAACTTTAGAGAGTTTATAGTTTGAACTATGGGAGCTTTATCAAGTTTCAGTATTTCATTAAAATATGCCAGAAATTATTATTATTATATATAAAATTATTATAGTGGGTCATCAGCGTCAGAGTGCTGTTGTTGTCCAATATTATCTGGAGCTAAATTAAATAGTTATTTTTCGAAACTCAATTCAGGACCTTAACTTGAATTATCTAAATTTGAGGGATTCCATGCTAAATGATGAAACCCAATACCGTTGTTACAAGAATTAATGATTGAAAATATTTTATATTTTATTTTACTAAGTTGGGAACAGTCTTCATTACAGTAACAGTTTGCATTTAGAGTCATAATTTTATGTCCTGTAAACACGAGTCTTCAGTTCTTTTTAAATATTAACAAAAATCTTTATTAAAAGCGATAAAAAGACAAAAATGACAATTTCCGAGAAATATCACCAGCAAACTTGGTCAAAGTGTCCCCAAAAAAGATATGACGTGAATAACAAAAACCGCCCAAGCGCGAGTCCGTATCACTCAGTACAGGTTCCGTAGTAGATAGTCTAAATAAAGGCTACTTAATTATAACAATACATTTATGTATTTTTTTAATTTTCTATTTGCTTATAAACATGTATCAGTTAATTCAATAATAAGATGGTTGTTTTTTTGTACGTGTTGAAGTACAAAAAATCAACCAGACACAGACCTACAAAAGGCAAAATAGAAATCTTTAAAAGTTCCACCCGGATCGTACTATTCGGCTACAGAACCCCAAAAACGGCAATAGCAGTAATCTCTGACAAACTTTCTGACGTAAATAAGTTTGACCGTGAAAGTAATAAATGGTGTACATAATAAATTATGTCAGATACGATGTCGCGATGTGACAAAGGAAGATGTCACGATAGGAAAATAAAAAGATGAGGTTTTCCACAGGAATGGTTTAAAAATTGTTTTTTTTTAGAATGTATTTCATCCTGTTTTTCTGACTTAGAGGCTTAAATTATTCTTGGTTCACTGTAATTACTTAGGAAGATTTATGATTCCTGAAGAAGAAAACAAATTCGCTTTGACGTTTTCGTATCACGCCATTCTTATTAAAGCACATATGTTCCCCATTTCCTTCCGAATTTTAAAAGCATTGTGTGTTAAATGGTGGAACTCAATGCCGCGGCTTACCTCGTTACAAGCTAGCCAGAAAGTAAAATTATAAAATATTTCATTTCCGCAAGCGGGGGTCGAATCCACGATCTGTTCCCTTACAGTTGCGTGCTTGGATCCCTTGCCCATAAGGGCAAATTATACTTTCATAAGATAGTAATATAATTTGGGCTAAACAAAAAAATTGTGTCTGATAGTCCGTTTATTAACATAGACTATATCTCCTTAACTGTTTCATTAAAGCCTATTGTATTTCTGGTCAAGGTCAACCAAGGGCTCTTAGTATGTGTCATTTTTCAAATACAATTGTCAATTATTTTTATTTTGCCACAGGAATAAAACCAGGGTGTTGTAAAGTTTAACGCGCTAATCTTAAGAACAATAGGTTTGAAATAAAAAAAATCCTTTGTATCTATAGATAGATCCACTTTATTGAAGTAGGCTATTTAAAATCTCCTTAATCACTTCCATTGTCCAAATGCATAAACATTTGCGCCACGAGGGCTGAAGCGGCGCAAATTGTTGGTTCGAACGTGCTTGAAGAAGGAAAACATTTAAGATTTAAATGAAATGTTTCATATTTCACTTCTTCTCTATGGAAGGCAGGCCAAGCGTGGCGTTGAATTTCGCCACTGAACAAGCAATGCCTTAAATTCGGCGGGATTCCGTGAAATAAACGGCCTATCTTGACACTAGGTCCTCAAGTTCACTCTGCCTACCCTGCTAAGCTATGGAGACTATGTGATTCTGGAAAGAAAATCTGTCAATTTTTAATCATTGAGGCTGCTGTAGCACCAGACCACAGTGAGTGACTAAAAACGATGGACGATGTGGGTTCGATTTGCACTCGGAGGAATGACTTATTTTCATTTTTTGCTCTAGTATTGTAAAGTGTTCGAAACGTTGGGTTTCCCTACTATGTTTAACATTCAATATACGCGATTAATCCGGTTAAAAGTGTTTCATTTAAAATGTGTAACAATCGCGAAAATCAAAGACACTACTAAATAAAACATGGTTTTCAGATCCACCATTTAATCCACAATGTCTTGAAAATTAGGCATTACGTGCTGAAAGGAATATTTTTAACTTAACTCTTGGTTTCCTTTGCCTGAGAAGTTAAAAAAAAGCATTTATTTTTTGGGTCAACAACATTAATGTCACGATCCAATAATTATTTATCAAATAATATTGAAGGAAAAATTCTTGGTGCGAAATTTGGAGGTGCGTGACTAAATGCGATTCTTATCTCTGATATATATTTCAATTACATAATCTAATCTATAGTGTAAGAAGTAGAGCAAGGGAACAGTAAAATTAATAGTAGTTAGTTCAATTCCTTATACTTATCCCTATTAATTAAGGATAACTGTGGCGTTAAGTTCCGCCACTAAACTCACAAATTGTTAGATTATTTTTTGAAATAGAGAAAGGAATCCTGCTTCGTTATAATAGACAAAGGAGTCCTAGTTCATTATTATGGATACGCGAAGGCTATAAAAAATATATGTAAAAACAGCTATGTTCCCTCTGCTTACTATGCTATAAGCGGGATACAGCGTGAATTATACCCTAAAAGATTAACGATTGGGGTCTGTTGTGGCGCAGCGGCACAAGAGTGTGACTGTAACCGACAAGTTCTGGGTTCGATCCCCAGTCGAGGAAATGAAATATTTAATATTTTCAATTTAAATATTTAATGTTTCAATTCTTCGCTCGGGTAATAAGGCAAAGCGCGGCGTTGAGTTCCGCCACTCAACACGCAATGCCTCAAATTTGGCGGAAAGTGGGGAACAGAAGTGGAACGGAGTGTCATAACACTAGGTTTCACTTTCGTTCCTTCTGCCTACCCTGCCTAGTGCAGGATACAGCGTGAAGCTGAAAAAAAAAAAAGATTAACGATAAATCTTAAATTTTTTGACTTTTTCTAAAATTTTAATTCCAACAATTTAGTACCTAATTTAAACATAAAATCCTAAATATAATAATAAAAACCTTTACTTTCATATTTTAGTAAAACTATTTTAATTTCGTTCCTTTAGTGCGGTTGACATCAAAGCGTTTCTACAGGTATGCTTCAAGTCACGGTACAAAGCGCAAGGCTGACTCCAAGAAGAACGAGTTACATATGTATATGTAAATGTGGTGGAAAGTAAAAATTAATGTAGTGTATAATATAAAGATAAAGATCTCTCTCTGCTTCTCGCTGTCAGGGTACAGCGGCAGGGTAAGCTGAGGGAACTTGGGAACCTAGTGTTAAGACTTTGCGTTTTACTTCCATTAACCACTTTCCGCAGAACTTAGGGTATTTCGTGTTGAATTGACAATCTAATCTCAACGACGCGATGCCTTATTACCAGAGCAATGAAATGAAAACATTAATTATTATTATTTATGAACAAGACACGGCAAACGAGCATACGGGTCACCTGATAGTAAGTGATCATTGCCGCCCACGGCATTACCCAATATGAAACGCAGTGGCCAAAGCCACTACTTAACGCTGGTTTTAAATGCCGGGGGTGGTATATAAACGGGTCGAGTCTGCCCATTCGCATTGTAGACAGCGTGATTCCCATATGTAATTTAGTCGCCTTTTACGTCACCATCGGTACCAGGATGATCCTATTCTAAGCCGCAATTAAACGGCAAAGTCGTATTTCAAAATTAAAAATTTTGTTGAAACGTACGAGCCGACTCCTGAGCTGCCACCTCTGTCGCTGGTCGCTTAAGCTGGGCCTCCCCCGGGCAACCGGGGGTCTCACCCGGCTGGGCTGACCGCCCAGGTGGCTTATAGCTCGTCCCATCACTTGAATCTCTATCCCCTACACCTGCGACCCCAAACGCAGGTGTTTGTAATCCCACCGGGCATTGCCCAACCCAAAGACGCGCCCATAGCAATGGGCGGAGTTAGATACATCGGAAGAGGGCCCATAAGCCCTGAGTCCGATCCCCTGCTCAAGGGCAGGATGGAAGACATCAAACCATGAAACGTACGAGCCGAGAACGCGTATTATTTTATATTTTTATAAATAAAATATTGGAATAACTGATTCATAAAAAAAAGACAGACAGACAATCGAAATTGCGAATAAAACCTTTCCGCCCCAAATGAAATGGGTTAAACGGGTAAAAAATAAAGCTTAAATTCATTACACAGTGCCTTCATCTACTTGTTTTTGTTATCTGTAATTTGACGCGGTGTTCCCCACATGGTAGGAGAGGAATCTTGGGAAGTTAGTGTTTAGACATTTGGTTATGTTTTCCACTTTCTGTCAAATTTAAGGCATTGTGTGGTGAGTGGCGAAATTCAAAATAATTTAAGTTATATTATATTGATGAAATACACCTTTAATTAATAAATGTAAATAATTATATGGTTTGACGAACAAACTACAGGACTCTGATTATGTCAGACGAACGAGTATATAAAATTAAAAAAAAATGCCCCTATAACTACCACAATCTTGAACACTGCCCCTTCCCTTATAAATGGGGGTAATGAAACTAAGCCGCCACTAGTGTCTTAGTGGCATCTTTCCAGTATTCAAGATATGGTTAAAAAGGTCAATAAGTATGAGCACACCAAGAGAGCCCAACGATTTCCACGCTTCGATTGGAATTTGGTCAGGCCCCATGTCTCCTCGACGGTGACATGGGGCCTGACGAAATTCCAACACGTCCTTCCTTAGAAACGCCAAGAACACTGCCCGCCGCAATGATTCGGCAATCACTGGGCTCGATTCCAAGCATCCTGAGCAGTCTTGGTGTTAGTCGTAAGATTTCGAATTTTTACCTCTGCCAGAAAGTTGGTCTGCATCGGTCCACTACTTGATCAACCACTACAAATCAACCACTACTTGATCCGAGGCCTACGTTTCTCGGCTACTTTCCTCTTTGGATTGACGTTAAAGTCCATGTCAAGAAGACGATGTTGGACCGTCAAGTTTTTGTCTGCAATGACCTTACAGTAAGTAACCCTGCCCTTATGACATCGTCTGGTCAACTTGAGTTGAAATGATCAATTTGAGTTGAGTGGGACCTACTTTTATACGTGATAAGGTGCTGAGGATTCTTTTGGAAGAACATATTCACGGTGGCCAGATCAGACGCAATACAGGTTCTTAGAATATTTTATATATGCCCCTCTGCTACGACAAATTTATTTAGGTATATATATTTATGTATCTCCAACAAATATAAGCATATTAATTTCGTCCACTTTTCTTCATGTTTGGTTATCAGAACATATAAATATTCATACATTTTCTTTCCCAGCTCCACTCGACAAGAAACTGTATAAGATAACTCTGTCAATGTCCGTCCGTGTAATATTTAAAATTTACTGGTGGTAAGCACGATGGTGGTGAATTCGATTCATATATGTCAAATTAGAGGAAATTTATTATGAAGAATAAAATGAAATAAATACGCAGATGGACAAGGCATATCCTTGTCCATCTGCGTCCAAATATTTTATATTCAAATTTTGTAAACGAGGCAAAGTGTTACCTGAAGTTTTGGCACTCAACACAAAGTGCCTTTAGAAACTTCGATTTCCACATGAGAGTTGGCGATTGCGATCCTCTAAATCAATATAAATATATTTCTATTTGAACAAATAACACAACGGAAAAAAGTATATATAATCCATACAAAAAGCATTTTTTTATTACAATCATTGTGGATCTCAAGTCAGAAAATGAATAAATCTTCAGCTCTACGCTACAGAAGGCAGAGAGTTGCACTGACTTTTGATATTCAACTTACAATGTCCTAAGATATGGATATAAAGTAACTTTCCGGCGGCCAGTCAATACGAGCAATAAACACCCATGATTTTTTTTATGAAAGGCGAGAAAGTATTAGGTGAGTAAAGAGACAGCTACAAACCTGTTCTACATGTTGTTTTAACTAAGTAAATACATAAATATTTTAAATGAAACACTTTTAACCGGATTAATCGCGTATATTGATTGTTAAACATGTTTTTTTCAAGCCCGAAGTTTCGAACACTTTACTGTAGTCCGTCGTCACGGGTAGACTTCTAGGTCTACATAAATATTATGTAACGATAAACTATATACAATGATGACTAAACCTGATATGGGTTTGATTTCCAATCGAGGAAATGTAAGATTTATTTTTATAAGATTTATTTGAAAAGCGCAAGATCGAGTTCTGTCACAATGTCTTAATGGAAACGGCGTTATGCAATTAGCTTCCCAGGTAAAAAAAAATGGTAAAGAAATTGTGGACATTTCATGAAATGATTTAAAATTAGGTTTAACCTGTGGGTTTAAATAAAAATAATAAATATTTCATCTCCTAGAGCGGGATCGAACCCACAACCTGTCGTGCTTAGTATGGCACTGAGCATGGTCCATGTCAGGTACCAATAACAGAAATATGTGTTCACGTCAGTATTAAATACAATACATTTCAAAACGTTTCCGTTCTAAGGGCGAATTTTGAGAGTTAAAATATGTAACCCACATCAAAATCCGTCAGGTCAACATTTATATTAGGACCGGCAGATAAAGCCGGTGTTTCTGTAATGGCCGTTTTTATGATTTTAATTTATATATATATGAAATTTTAATTTATAATGTTTATTGATTCAATCATAAAAGTGATATTATTGGCACAAGAAAATAGTTGAAATTAGTAGTTAAAATAGTGTAATTCAAGCGAACAAATCCGTCAGTAGGTTGCTAGTCTTGAATAAAATATTTGCCTTGACTTTAAATTAACATAGCCTTATGAGGCGCAATATACGATTGTAAATCCGTTAATTATACATTTCTGCGTTAATCCCGATTTTATCCCGTTTCCATATTATTATATAGTAAATTATTGTTTATTATATAATAAATTGGGAATGAGAGTGACTTAGCACTATGTTTTTCTCCGCCCATAGCAGAACACTATACCGGAAATATCTATTTTATCTCTTCAATTCACGAGAACTTTGTTCAAACTAAAACCTATTAAGTACGACTTAAAAGCACTTGTAATTTAAGTAATCCTCGCCACTTCTGCTCCCCCAGTATGTCACAAATTGCTCAGCGTTCGCGGTGAGGCGTGCGATGAATAAATTAACAAAGTGACTGCTTAATTTCCTTAGAAGATATCTTTCTATTGTTTATACGAATGAATATGTATAAGTGCTGTTCGAGGCCTGCCGTGGCGGTAGGGTACAATCATATGACCGAATGACAGGTATTGGATTCGATCTCCACTCGAGGAAATGAAATATCTAATATTATCAAATGAAATAATTAATATTTCCATTTTGTATCAAGGCAAACCACGGTGTTGAGTTACGCTAAATTCAGGACGAAATTTCTAGAAAATTGGGCGGAATGTGAGAAAATAAGATAAGATATTTGTACTAGATTTCTTCCACTTACTTAGATGTGAAATAACGCGTGAAACTAAAAATACATATATAATAAGAAACCAAATTTATCCCACCATTGGATTTGAATCCACGATAATCGCGTTCAGTTAAGCATATCCTAATTGCGTAGCTATGTATAACGTCTTACGTAAATCAGATGGTGATCTCGGAATGCTTTAGAAACAGACTTTTTTAATAGTAAAAGAAAATTAAATGTTACTCTGCTCTTTTTCTTGGATCAATCAAAGTAAAATCTCTCATTTATATTCGTAGAGGCGTTGAGGCGCAGCGGTAAATTTGTAATATCTGATGCCATTAAATTATTGCAAAGTAACACTAATAAATATAACGCAAATGTTACGTTTGTACAGGTAACACCAGAGGAAATTATTTAAGTAACTCACATAGCACCTCACTTATTATCGATTTATAATAAATGTGTTGACAAAGGCATTTTTCCTGATTTTATGAAAAACAGTAAAGTAGTATCCATTGTTTAAGAATGAAGGAAATAGCGATCCCAGCAAATATAGATCTGTATTGCCATCGTTGAGTAAAAGTTTTGAAAATAATATTTTTGATCAATTATCTGTGAATATGAATAGACATAGGATTTTAAATAATGAACAGGTGTTGGTTTTAATGGTGTTACCTATAACAGATGCGGGAGTGGCCCTCCTTAATTACAATTGTAACGCTAAGAAAAACACACTAAATACGGTCGGAGTGTTTTGTGATCTGTCTAAGGCTTTTGACTGCGTAGACCACGTAGCTTTATTACGTAAACTTAGCCATTATGAATGGACAAAGGCAGTGCTCATGAAATCATTGCTTCGTACCTAAGAAACAAGATTCAACACGTGACTTTAAATAATGTCTTTCGGTAGCTTTCTGCGGATAGTTGTCCCACATGGTTCGATTCTAGGGCCTCTTTTGTTTTTAATTTATATAAATGACCTCCCCTTTTGCGTTAACAATACATGCATGTGGTACTATTTGCTGATGACACTTCATCAATTTTTAAATTAGATCGTACGAAAAACAACTATGGCGCAGTGAAAAGTGCACTGTAGCAAATACTTCAATGGTTTAATATTAATAATTTAGTATTAAACGTACAGAAAACAAAATGTTTAAATCACAGTAGATATATGATAATATAATACTTGTTCGTAAAAATAGCCACAATGTATTCAAGTACAGTGACAGACATGATATCAATACATGAAATAAAAACAAGCTGATTCATGATATCAATATAGGAAGTAAAAACAAGACGATGAGACGTCTTCAAAAAGTTTGTAAGTCTTTTGAGATGAGACGAGACATGATACACGTATGTATAATAAAATTCCACAAGTAATTTCAAATTTGCCACTTCAAAAATTTAAAGTGAAAGTTAAAAATATATTGTTGGGCAAAGCATATTATTCAATTCAAGAATATTACCATGATAAGAAATATGTGGGATTAAATGCTGTTGGTACTCATGAAAGAAGCTATGTTATATATATACTTGAATTGATATTTTTAAAAGAGCAACTGTTGAGTTTCTTGACGGCACTTCTCAGCAGATCCGCCTTCCGAGCCGGCGGTAACTTCCTGTAGGACTTACACTACAAACCTTTCTATGTAACTTGACGATCAAAAGAATTTGTAATGGTTTATTTAATTAAAAAATATTGATTTTAATATTTTTTATTTAATTAAGCCATTACAAGTTTTATTTTAATATTATGTAGTTTTTGTGAATAAAGATACTGCAAAAAAAACTTATTTGTGTTTGTCACACAGAGGCCCAAAAACAGGAGTCGAAACAGATTATATGCTTACATGGAGTTCCGCTATATATATTTTATAATCCTCAAGGTACGTATGGTTTATTAAATTTACATAATTCATCCTATTTTATATATTCGTCATTGTACTTTAAACATATAATAAAAAAAAAAAAAATTACAAAAGTAGAATTATTTCTACAATAAATCTATTCCAGCCAACCAATGAGAGTAACTGTTTAATATATTATATTACTACGAGTATATTAGGAGATATTTAAGTTAACACAGAATAGGAACCTGAGAACCTAGTATGAAGGCACACTGTTCTCATTAAGACACTATCGTTCCCCACCAGTGAAGAAATAAAAATATTAATTATTTCATTTCTTGTAAAGCGGGTTGAACAACGTTACACCATTTACAATCGCCCGCTTGGGCTTCTGCGCCACAAATGGGCTCGGACACTGGTGTTTTGCACAATGATTTTCTATATAGCGATCCTACAAGATTTTATTTGTAAATTATTAAGACGTTATTGTTTTGAGATTTATATATACTATTATATTTCCGTATATGGCAGGGTAGGTAGAGTGAACTTGGTAACCTAGTGTTAACCCCTTTCCCCTTTCCCCTTTCCCACTGCATTTGAGGTACCTACTGCGTGTTGGGAGGCGTATTTCCATACCATGCTACGTATTGCCTTCTTACCAGAGCGAAGAAGAATATGAAAAAATGTGAAAGAAGAATATGAAAGAATGTGAAAGAAGAATATGAAAACAATAAAAAAAATCATAATTTTAAAATATAAAATATTTTATATCCCACAACCTGTCACGTAGTACAGTCGCACAAGCTTGTACCCGTGCGCAATGACAGACCTCATTTATCTTATGTCACCAGGCAAAGTCAGTCTCAGGCAAAAGCTAGTCAACCATACTATAAGTGAACGAGGCATCGTATTCTATTATTTTGATCGTAAAGCTCTCACGCCTTCTAATAACTATGAACATTTATGTGATATATGCTTATATAAGCTTTTCTCTCGAGGAAACTTAGATAAAATGTGAAATATTCTTTTGTTTTATCATCTTATATCTTTAAACGAGCAATTCTTGTGTATATATAATCTGAACCTCGGAAACGACTCCAACGATTTTCATGGAATTTAGTATGATGGAAGTTTTGGGGGTGATAAATAGATTTAACTAGATTTTAGTTTTAGAAAATATTTTTTTCATATTTTGAGGCAATGAAAAATTTATATAAAATTTTATAATTTTAGATAAATTTCGCCAAATTTACATAACTATTGCAGCTCCGTAGAAATAAGGCGGTCTCAGATCCAGAACAACGTTACTTCGAGTCCAATAGTTTCCAGTCCGTTTTTTTTTTCTTTTTGCATGCAACTGCAACATGCAAATAATTGCATGCAACAAAATACACGATTTATGAAAAAAAAAACCGAGCAAAGCTGTTTTATCTTGAAGCTACATTTTAGTGTATCTGTATGTTTATTTTTATGTGAATATATTTCGTTTTCTTCAAGTATGGCAGATTTAGTGCGGCGTTGGGTTCCTTATTAAATCCATTTTGGTCTCAATGTTTTATTGATTATTATACAAAAACGTGTTCCAATATGATAATTTAAAAAAAATCTAAACTTCAAAATAATATAAGTATAAATAAACTAATTTTATCGATTGTCTGTAACCGCGATGGTGGTTAATACGGTCTTTACTCTTATGTACATATGCTGGCCGCATAACGTAACGTTTCCTACTTTTCACCGAGTTTCGGAAGCATTACATTGAGTGGCGGAACTCAACGCCGTGCTGTGCCTCGTTACCGGAGCGAGGAAATAAAGAGTGGTTATCGAATTTACAACTCGCATCTACAGTAGCACGTCTGTATCTCCAATATAAAAAAAAATGTCATGAAATAAAATTAATAAAAATACTTCAATTAAATATCCTACCATAAAAAAATACAATTAAGCTTGGCGAAACATGGTGATATTTCAAAACTGTTAACGTCGGTATTAAGCGCAACGTTTGCTGGCAATGAATACATCAGCGCTGCCGGGCTGAGCCCCAAGGGAGGTGTATCATTCCGCTAGTGGTGGGAAGAGTCGATATGGCCTAAAAGTTGAACTGTTATTTAGGTCAGGGATATCTAAACTTTTCTTACTGAAGAACCACTTTATTAGTAGGGACCACTGTGTAGATATAATAAATATAAATTGTAATAATAAAGCAGAATTTTTTTCTCTAAAACTCGCTTAGAACTTAGGAACGGTTTACGGCTCACCTTCTGTTAAATTTTAAATAGTTCGTGGACCATATGTTAATTTCTATTCACCACTTGGCTGTGGTCCATGGGCAACAGGTTAAAATCCATTGGTTTAGGGGAAGAAGACATTGAGAAAATATTTATTATATTTAAATCTATACTTTATTGAGGCAACTGAATAAAATATATAAGAAATTAAACGAAATTAAATTCCGCCAATAATTACATAATGTCTCGAAATTTAAGAGGAATTTACAGAATGGAATACCTTAGCACTAGGTTGCCTTTACTTATACTGCTATAACATGACACTGAGAAGCTTAAAATAACATAAAACATCATTGAAACATAAAAGAAAAAACAAAACGGAAATCTAATTGACTTTTAGCCAAATATTTTTCTATATATTAGAAATGTGACTGCAAAAGTAAAACTAGAATTTCTATATGTAGTTTCAAAGCTGTTATTTAACCAAATAAAAACCTATACAGATATCGATATTCAAAACCACATCACATTTAACTGCGAGTAATGAAAATTCCTGATTACACCTGTAAAGTCGCAGCTTTCTAATTTTTCGTATTTTTAAAATTTTAATAATCTTTTCAACAACACAATGAATATATAAGTGATGTGAGAACTTCTGGGACCAATTGACAATACTCATCTAGTAATGGAGAATTTGAATTACAAATGACATACATTTCACCGAATAAATTGAGGTCTGTCGTGGCGCAGCGGCACAAGCGTGTGACTGTAACCGACAGGTTCTGGGTTCGATCCCCAGTCGAGGAAATGAAATATTGAATATTTTCTTTCTTCGCTCTGGTAATAAGGCAAAAGCGCGGCGTTGAGTTCCGCCACTCAACACGCAATGCCTCAAATTCAGCGGAAAGTGGGTAACGGTAGTGGAACGGAGTATCTTTTGCACTAGGTTCCCGGGTTCCCTCTGGCTACCCTGCCTCGTGCGGGATACAGCGTGAAGCTAAGAAATGACATACAAAATTTAATATTTTCATGTTATTCTGTCGCAGGGCAAAGGCACAAACGTATGCCTGTAAACTTGATAAGTTGTGGAGTTTGCTCTGATAATAAGACAGAGCGAGGTATTGAGTTCTGCCACCTCAAAAGTCAACGCATCAAATTTAGCGGTAAAAGCAAAACGGAAGTGGAAACGATATCTTCCCCTGGCATATACGGGATACGGCTGGGACCTAAAAACAAAATATATATCATATTATATATTTAAAAAACTCTACTCACTAACGGAGTAACTGACAAAACTACGGGACTTTCAAATTTAAATTTGGCAGGTAGGTACTTTATCATTTACAAGAGAGGAAAGAGGATTTCTCACAAATCATAAAAATCATATATTTTTTTCTAGGATGACGGCAAAAAGATGGCCAACCTAATGGTAAGAGGTTACCGAGGCATATGAAGGCTTCACATGCGCCTCTTTAGAAACTTATTCCGCTCTGCGTCTATGCTATATTTTTCTTATCTTTTTTTACAGTGAAGGTAGACATTCTATATACGATTTTTTATTAAAATATGGAGTATATAGACACAACATTCTTGAAGTGGCAGAAATTTCCACAAATTTTCATTACAATACGGAAAACATATCCACAACGTTCTTGTAGTGACAGAAAATTCCGCTCTTCACTGCTCTTCATTCACATGAAAGCCCGTTTCTCTATTATTAAGAATTACTTTTCTATAGAAATGGAAACGGAATCACTTACAATCATAAATGTACAACAAACAATATTGCCGGTAATTTGTATGTTTCTATATATATTTATTTATATAGTAAGTACAGGGGAACAGAAATTTTATTTAAAATTAAATAAAACCTAGGACACATTTTGTATGTAAATTACAAGATCGACACTCGCCGTGCCTACAGCGACGATGAATAAATTAGCTGCCCTAGGCTAGGTCCTAGGGGACACGTTTCCGCATTCTATCGTGAACTTCTTTGAATCAGACCTATAAAGAAACTGTATTTCCTTGCACTTTACAGCTACATGCTTTTGTGTGTTTTAATTTAAAATTGCATGGCTCATTTTCAAAGCTTCACGCATTATCCCCTAAAGCAAAAATGCGGGATAGTGCGTGAAACAGAGAGATCCTTATGTCAAAACACTCCATTCTCTGTCCCGATAACTAATACTAATTTATAAGATACTTGCTTATGTGTATTTTAATTTAAAATTGCATAGCTCATTTTTAAAGCTTCACGCATTATCCCCTAAAGCAAAAATGCGGGATAGTGCGCAAAACAGAGAGATCCTTATGTCAAAACACTCCATTCTCTGTCCCGATAACTAATGCTAACTTAAAAGATACATGCTTTTGTGTATTTTAATTTAAAATTGCATAGCTCATTTTTAAAGCTTTACGCATTATCACCTAAAGCAAAAATGTGGATAGTGCGTGAAACAGAGAGACCCTAATGTCAAAACACTCCATTCTCTGTCCCCATAACTAATACTAACTTGAAAGATATTTGATGTAAGTAATAGTATTTAACGCCGCGTTATGTAATTCCTCAGAGTAACTAAATTCTTAGGAATGAACACGATAGTAGTTAATTATGTCTATATTTCTTAACATTTCCATACATAAATATTTAAAATAAATTAAAAACATGAGAAAAATCAGAACAGAAAACCAAAATACTCTAACCCATTTTAATTTTCGATTCACAAAAGAAAATAAAAAATATTTTCTACCGTTAAATACTATAAAGCCTAGCGACCGATCGTATCGTTTTCTATTTTTATCATCACAACTTTCAATTCAGTCCGGGAACGGGCGATTACATTATTTATCCAGTATTACTGGACGATAAAACAAGAATCCTTGAAGTAAACCTGAGATTTTTAAATTAAAAGGCTTAATTAAAGTGTAGCTTAGTATTGGTTTATAAAGGTAAGGGTTGTGGGTTTTAGAAATTGTATCACATATTAAAAGATCTTTGATTTTAATGATTATTACACGTTTTAAATGAAACAAATTAAAACGGATTAATCACGTATTTTATTTTGCAGTAGTCCGTGGTATCCGTGATCACGGACTGCTGCAAACATTTCAAAACGGGTTTCCAAAAATAAATAAAAATCAATATCCGGTTAAATTTGTTTATCAATTCTAACCAGCGGTTCCAGAGATTAACGCGTTCAGCCAAACTCCTTGACTGTATCATGTTAGCAAAGTGTTTTTTATAGCTTCTCACTAGAGAGTGACATAGATGCGTAGGCAGAGACAACCAGGGAACCCATTGTTAAGACACTCCGTCTCCATAAAATACGTCTACCATCATTCACTTGTCACTGAATTGTCGAGGCATTACGTGTTTAACGACAGAGCTTAACACCATACTTTGCATTATTAGAGTCAAAATAAAAATATTATATATTTTACTCTCTCGAGTGTAACTCGAAATTACAGCCACCGCGTTTACAGTCTTTGAAGATAATTTTAAGTATATTTCTTAAATATATTCATTTTATTAACTACCTCTCATTTGAAACAGTGTAAAGCTTGTTATACAAATTATGCATAATGTAAAAACGTTGCCTGCAAACTGCTTCAGTCTGGCAATCTAATTTCAGCTCGCTCTCTATTCTATTGATTTTACATTTTCATGTTTAAAAGATGTTAATGTTGAATTGCTATTTTTTTTATAGTAACAAATTATATAAACACATGTTCTGTATCGAATCTCAGTTTGATAACATCTGGCTCAGTGGACAGAGTTCTTAGGTGGTATCCAATAGGCGTAGCTTCGAATCCCGCTTCGTTGAAATTTTTATGTTTTCTAAGTAACTATTTTTTTCCATAATGTGAAATTACACTTTTAAATAAAATATTATAAAGCAGAAAAGTTAGTTTAATTAAACGCGTGAAATCTTAGGAAATACTGATTCTACTTAAAAATATTGCAGTGTTATTAAAATATTTTTCCAAGCACAGGTCCTTATTATTACTTATGAGAACGAAATCGTAGAGAAACACCTGTTACGTATAAAGAAAGATTAGTTATTATAGCGTACAATATTTTCCAGCGTCATCATTTTCCAGCTACACCCTGTATATTGTAAAGAAGGCAGCGGGAACTTGGGAACCTAATGTTAAGACAGTATAATTTAATTCTAAGTCAGAAGAATCAGGCACTTTTGTCTCATTTACCCTATACTAATAATGATATTGTCATCAAAATTAACCTAAATTAATTTAGTACCCCGAACGTGAATTGAACTCATGACTTTAATATTTCCATGCCGCTCTAATAATTTTCCATATCAGTATAAAGAAAACATAAAATATTATGTAACGCCGGGATTGTTTACAAACAACCCCTTTATATTATAATATCTATAATATCGGCCATATGCTCTGGCTGGATGCCAGTCCTTTTATTAATATACGCTTACGATATAAATTTAATAGGCAAGATGTGGTTTCTGTTATGGTAATCAATCATTTATTGCTTTTATTTAAATTTACTATTTTTTTGGGCCTGGGGACTGTCGTGGTTTTGTAATGATAGGTTGTGGATTTCATCCGCACTCGAAGAAAAATATATATTTTTTATATTTCCATTTCTTCGCTTTGGTAATAAGGCACAGTGTGGTGTTGAGTTACGTCAGTACACCCCGAATTCGACAGAAAATTGGGATCATAATAACACTAGGTTCCCATTTTCCCTCTACATGCCCAGTTGTATGTAGGATACAGTGTTATACACTACGATATGTCTCAGTTTTCTAATTCCTTTATGATTTTTTTAAATAAATATTTTCTTTAATTAACAAAAAATAATAATGAAAACTAAACATTTACCAAGCTGTGGCACAAGCAATGGACTTCTCCTAAGAGTCCTAAATGTTCTTCTGGTGTATATAGATAGTCAGGCAATCTAATTTATTTATTTACTATTTTAATTTATATCAAATTATTATTTAAATTATATATTTACTCAAGTAAGAAAAAGCTCACTACTGCCTTGTTTACAATTTAAAATTATCCACATCCACAGCTTTAAAATGAATATTTATATAATAACAAAGGATCACGCTGCTTCATAAAATGTGCCATAGGCCGTCATGGCGCAGTAACCGAAACGTTCGACTTGAAACGCGATGGTTGCAAGTTTG
The DNA here is from genome assembly GCA_019049475.1 of Eueides isabella. NCBI lineage: Eukaryota > Metazoa > Arthropoda > Insecta > Lepidoptera > Nymphalidae > Eueides > Eueides isabella. The sequence goes on from CM032407.1 coordinate 9,423,651, forward strand.
ATTCCTAATGGGGGAATGAAATATAAATTATTTTCAGTTCCTCGCTGTGGTCGGGTTTCACCAAGCAATGTCTCAAAATCGGCGGGAAGTGGGAAACGGAAGTGCTTTACCAAGTTTCCTGTGCCCACCTTTTCATATATGGAATACAGCGGAAGTTAAAAAAAATAAATAAATAAACAAGATATGCTTGTATGTACATATCTTAATGTTTTTACCGCGATGAGTCTCAAAAATACTCGACCCTTTCACGCACTCCTAACTCTAAATTAATTTCGTTACTTTTGATGTGGATAAAAATATATCATATTATGGCGGCTCTGTTTTATATGAATTTTAAACATGTATATTTTGGTAAATTATTAATAGATTTCTCCTCTCTTAGTTCCACTCTGTATTCCGCACGAGGGAGGGTGGGCTGAGGGAACCCTAGTGTTAAGACACTCCGTTCCACTTCCGTTCCCCACTTTCCGCCGATTTGAGGCATTGCGTGATGAGTGGCGGAACTCAACGCCGCGCTTTGCCTTATTACCAGAGCGAAGAAATGTAACATTAAATATTTAAATTGAAAAAATTAAATATTTAATTAATTTCCTCGACTGGGGATCGAACCCAGAACCTGTCAGTTACAGTCACACGCTTGTGCCGCTGCGCCATGACAGGCGTCATTTTTATTTTATATTCGATTTTGAGGACACTAAACGTTGAGAGGCGGAACTCAACGCCACGTAGTCAAATACCATGCATGAATTGTGCAGACATATTATTTTTACTTATAAATATATATACACAAAGTATTCCTATTTTCATTTCAAGCCAGTTGTGGCGGAGAGGCCAAGGGTTCGAGTTTCTATTAAGGAAATAAAATATTTAATTTAGGAAATTAAACTTTAATTTTCTTTAAACTTTAATTTTCCTCGCTTCGTTAATAACGCTAAGCGCGGCGTTGAGCTCCGCCACTAAACACACTATGTCACAAAACATTCAGCGACAAGTAAGGAACGAAAGTGTCTTAATGAGTTCGGAGTATCTCATCTTTCTTTACATTAACACTCTTAACCTTCTCGCTTATCCTGGATTTATAAACTTTCACGCGTGAAAAATAACCAAAATCTGGGCTACGTTAGATTTCCGTCAGCTCTAATCTGCCGTGAAGGCAATATGTCGAGGCATCGAATTGGAACATAACACGCATTAATTGACAGCTTAATAACTGAGTATTACCAACATCGCGGTGATTTTGTTATTTTGGTACCTTATTTACATCAGTTAAATTTGTCTAAACTAAACAACCTATATACAACAGGTTCGATTCCCATTTAGCATCAATTATTTTACTTGTACTGGCTCTGGTAATATGACAGTGCGCGGCGTTGAGTGATGGAACTATTAAGTGTTGAGTGACTGATGACAAAGGCAGGGTAAGTCCTAAGCCACTCGACCTGCAATACTTCCAAAATTCGGCGGAAAGTGGAGAATGAAAGTCATCATCAAAAAGGAGTGTCTTAACACTACTTATTCGCAGATTGTCTCTGCCTACCAGCTTTCTGCGGGATACTGTGCAAAAATAATAAAAATAATAAAAAGTTACTAAATTCCATATATATCTATATATATATATATATATATATATATATATATATATATATATATATATATATATATATATATATATATATATATATATATATATATGTATATATATATATATATATATATATATTATATATATATATATATATATATACATATATATATATATATATATATATATATATACATATATATATATATATATATATATATATATATATATATATATATATATATATATATATATATATATATATATATATATATATATATATATATATATATATATATATATATCTTCTTCTTCCTGGCATTAATCCCGGCTTGCTGTTGCAGGGTCTGCCTTCTTACTGAGCCTACTCCACTTTGCACGATCTTGTACGTCCTCAGTGGTTAGACATTGGCTCTCATGTCCTGCATCACGACATCCAACCAGCGCTTCCTTGGGCGTCCGGGAGGTCTCACTCCAGGGACAGACATATCAAGGCACTTGCGTCCGACATAGTTCCTAGGCCGGCGCGCAACGTGACCATACCACCTCAGGCGACGCTCTTGGAGCTTATCCGCTATGTCACGGACTCCAAGACTACCTCGAATGAATGTGTTACGTATGCGGTCAGACCGCTTTACGCCGCACATCCATCTCAGCATCTTCATTTCTGTGACCATGAAGCTCCTGAGTGTGCCGAGATAGCACTGGCCAGCATTCGCTGCCGTATAAAAGAACCGGTCGAACGATGCTCTTATATATCAGCCCTTGAGTTTGGTTGGTATTCTGCGATCGCAGACCACACCAGTGACCTCCCGCCATTTGGCCCAGGCAGCGCTTATCCGACCGTGAACGTCGTGATCGATGCCTCCAGACTCGTGCATAACGGATCCGAGGTACCTGAACTTTCTGCCTTAACGGCTGGTTCAGTACCTATATGGATAGTGCTCGAGTCCGGTCTCCCGCAAGCCATGTACTCGGTCTTCGACACATTTAGTTTAAGACCGCCGTTCTCAAGCGTACCATTCCAGAGGTTCACTTTACGCTCTAGCATCAGCCGGTTCTCTTCAACGAGTGCTATGTCATCGGCATACATCATTAGCCACGGAGGCTGGTCTTGGATGTGAGCCGAGACAGTATCTAGCACTACGTTGAATAAGAATGGGCTAAGAGCTGAGCCCTGGTGAACCCCTACTGTAATCTGGAAAGGTATGGTGTCGCCAACAGCAGTCCTAACCATGGAAGCGGAATTGTGATACATATCTTTGATAATCTCAATATAGGCCTCAGGGATCCCTTTCAAACGCAATGCCCACCAGATACACTGACGAGGCACACAGTCAAAGGCCTTCTGCAGATCTAAAAAAGCCACATGCAGAGCTCTCCTCTTTTCCCTGTATGCCTCCATCAAAGTTCTGAGGGCAAAAATGGCGTCCATAGTACACGATCCAGGCTGAAATCCATATTGAGACTCAGAGACACACACTCTCGGCGGAGCCTGATATCGATAATGCGCTCGAAGAGCTTCATGGTGTGACTATATAAGCCTAATGCTCCTATAACTACCACAATCTCGGACACTGCCCCTTCCCTTGTAAATAGGGGTAATAAAGCTAAGCCGCCACTGGTGTGGCATCTTTCCAGTGTTCAAGATATGGTTAAAAAGGTCAATAAGTATGAGCACACCAAGAGAGCCCAACGATTTCCACGCTTCGATCGGAATTTCGTCAGGCCCCACCGCTTTTCCGTTCTTCATGCGTCGAAGGCAATTCCGAGTTTCGTCAAAGGTTATTGGGGCAACAAGTCCGAGGTTAGGCGGTGGGTCGTGATGAAGACTGCACAGATGCTGAGTGTTCAGCAGCTCTTGGAAATAGCTTCTCCATCTCTCCTTCACAGAAGCGGGATTACAGAGCAACGTGCCCTGGGAATCTTTGACGCAAAGACATTTTGCGATATCTTGCGTCGCTTTATCCCGGCCACGGGCCAGTTTGTATATGAGCTTCTGCCCCTCCGCAGTTTCAAGTTTATCATATAATGGTGATAAACTCTCACTGCGGGCTCTGGCTACAGCTTTTTTGCTGACACGTTTTGCTACTATGTACTCCAGTCTGTCTTCAGGAGAGTTGGATTTCTGCCACTTCTTAAAGGCAGCCTTCTTTTCACGAATCACCTCCTGCACCTTGTCATTCCACCACCATGTCTCCCTGTCGATGACACGTCCTCCCTTAGAAACGCCAAGAACTCGTCTGCCTGCCGCAATGATTGCTAACTGAGCTCGATCCCAAGCATCCTGAGCAGTCTCGGTGTTAGTCGTAAGATTTCGACTTTTTACCTCTGCTAGGAAGTCGGTCTGCATCGGTCCATTCAGCAACCACTACTTGATCCGAGGCCTACGTTTCTCGGCTACTTTCTTCTTTGGAGTGACGTTAAAGTCCATGACAAGAAGACGATGTTGGACCGTCAAGCTTTCACCTGGAATGACCTTACAGTTAGTAACCCTGCCCATATGACACCGTCTGGTCAACAAGTAATCAATTTGCGTTGAGTGGGACCCACTTTTATACGTGATAAGGTGCTGAGGATTCTTTTATATATATATATATATATATATATATATATATATATATATATATATATATATATATATATATATATATATATATATATATATATATATATATATATATATATATATATATATATATATATATATATATATATATATATATATATATATATATATATATATACATATACATATATTATGTTATTTAACAAACATTTCTAAGTAAAGTAACTATTTTGGTAACTACATATATCCAGCTATGGTTCCCACTACCTACCAGCTACCCACTGCCCAGCTTTACGCGGAAGCTATCATGACACAATTAATATTAACATATAATAACGGAATAGTAAATATATATTGCATAGCAAATGTTTTTCATTAACAAATGTTTATAATAGTTATAGTAACTGTAACTGTAATTCGATAGTAAATGGGAAAGGGGTGTCCAAATGGGAACCCAGGTTCCCACTACCACACCACTACCCAGGTATGTATATAATACAGTGTTATGCTAGTGACATGATGTATATAACATATATACAAGATAACGGAATAGTGGATGTCTTTGTCGTTAATACTTGATTGTTTAATTAAGCAAATATAAACTAATTATGACACATCAAAAGCCACAGATCGCTTATTTTGGCCAAATGTAAATATACATAGATATTTTGTTCAAACATAAACATTTGTATGGCTAGAGAACAGTATTTTGATGCACGGAGCCTGGGAACCTAGTGTTAAGACACTCTTATCTTATAAATTTATTTCTGATTCCCAATTTCAGCTGATTTTTTGAAGGTATTTTTTAATTTTGTGCGGAGCTCAATACCGCAGTTTGTCTTATCACCAAATAGATGGAAAGAAAATAACTCACACTCCACAATCATAATCTAACTTACTTTCATTGTGATTACCGTTAATGTTCGTATAATGCTTGAAATAAAAAAAAATAACCATTTACTGCAAAAATAACATATTATAATGTCAACAAAAACACAGCAAGTAGAGCCTTAATTTGTTCAAATAATTAATACAATTTTAGTCAATCAAACTAAGATAGGGTAATTAACTGGTTTTGTTAACCGAGTGTTAAACGTCGAGTGGGAATGAAAATGTAATTAGTCAATTATATACATATATGTATTTAATTATATGAGAGCGGGGAGATAGAGATCAATTTCCACGGGATAATATGAAATATATTTAAATTTACTCGCTTTGGTAACGAAGTACGCCACCAATCAATAAGCAATGCCTCGCCAAAACAGACAGTTGAGAACGGAAGTGTCTCAATGGGAACTTTACGTATTATTAGGTTCCCAAGTTAGCATCTGCTGATTAGGAAAATATATATATAAAAAATAGGTACATATCATAGAAGCTATAAAAAGCTGTTAATCTGCTAGAATATTTTCTGATTATCATTCACTCTCACTCAGCTTCACGCTGTATCCCGTTGTTGGTAAGGTAGGCAGAGGGAACTTGGGAACCTCATTAAGACACTCCGTGTCGTACCCCACCTTCGACCGAATTTCAGGCATTGCGTGTTAAGTAGTCGCAAACGCCGTGCTTTGTCTTATTATATCTCGTTTGTATATAAAAAGGAAAACGTGATTCTATCAAATATTAAATTACTAAACAAATGAAATAGTAATTTGCCTTTATTATTATCGTTTATATCAATGAGGCTTGTCGTGGCGCAGCGGCACAAGCGACAGGTTCTGGGTTCGATCCTCACTCGAGGAAATGAAATATTAATATTTTAAATTTAAATATTTAATGTTTCATTTCTTCGCTCTGGTAATAAGGCAAAGCGCGGCGTTGAACTCCGCCACTCAACGGAACGGGGAGCGGAAGTGGAACGGAGTGCCTTAACACTAGGTTCCCGGGTTCCCTATACCTACCCTGCCTCGTGCGGAATACAGCGTGAAGTAAAAAAAAAATACTGTAAACACGACCGGTTTTGGGTTCAGTCTGCACTTCAGCAAATTAAAATTTCTTCGCTCTGGTAACGAGATTTCTCTGATAATAACGAAGAAATGAAGGACGCGGCCTTTAATTACGTGCAAAGTGCAGAACGGAAGTGTGTTTATTGTAACAGGTTCCCAAGTTCCCTTTGCCTACTGTGCCATGTGCGATATACGGCGTGAACATAAAAAAAAAATCATATTTAGTGAGATATACGCTAATTACACGAAGACAGCGTGGAAAATATTTATTATCATACTGGAGTAACTAAGACTCGGGTTAGATAGTGTTTACATTTCATCTTGCTTGTTAATTCTACAAGATGTAACTCAAAACTACTGACGTAAAATAAATGGTTGTGTTTCACTTCACGCTTCCCGCTATATCACGCCTGTGGTAAAGTGAAGGAATCTAGTGTTAAAACACTCCGTTACCAATTTTCCGCCGGATTATCATTACGCTCTGTACTTAATGCCGGAACTCAACGACGAGTTTTCGTATATGGTAAACAAGATCAGTGCTCAGAGATATGCCTCAAATTCGATGGTAACTGGGAAACAAAAACGAAATAGAGTGTTACACTGGGTTCCCGAGTACCCTGCCCAGCCTTCAGGATAGATCATAACCTCGTATCCTGCGAATAACAAAGTAGGCAAAATTATAGTAACTCTATTTTTAAGGCATAAATTATGTACATGTAAATTTAAAATACAAATGCATATTTTGTATAAAATATCCATTTAAAATATAATATTGGAAAGCGTGAAATGAGTTTACAGTACTGATTGACGTTGAGGCACACCGGTTCATTGCAAACTGATTGGATGATTTATTTTGGGTGCTGTATAATTGATTTTTTTTTTTGTAGATTTATTTTATACTGCCGCTGAATTTGAGGGGTTTCGTGTTGAGCCAAGTATATCAATTAACTAGAATACGCATTATGTATGAAAGCGGAAACATTGTCATGTCCCATAAAATTTTCAAGAGTTTTTGTTTCTTTGAATTATATGCTACAGCAGGACATTTGCCGTGTGATTCCGGCTTAGAATAGGATTACCCTGGTACTGATGGTGTCGTAAGAGGCGACTAAAGTGCGTGTGGTAGAGTCACGTTGCCAGTAATGGCAACACGCATGGGCAGACTCGACCGGATTATTACCACCCCCGGCATTTAAGACCGGCGTTAAGTAGTGGCTTTGGCCACTGCGTTTCGCATTAGGTAATGCCGGGCCCCGGTGCCCTTCCACCTTAAAGGACGGCAACGCTCCTATAGCTCCTCTAGAGTTACTCGGGGCCGTGGGCGACGGTGATCACTTACCATCAGGTGACCCGTATGCTCGTTTGCCGTCTATTCCATAAAAAAAAATTGCTATAATAAGCGGTAAAACACAAGAAGAGTAAGGAACCAATGAAATATGTAATATTTTAATTCTCTCGCTATGATACCTTTGTGGCTCAGGGGCACATACATTTATTTGGCTGTTAGCGCAACAGCACAGCGTTGAGCTCTGACAACACGCAAAACCTCAAATTTAGCGGAATATAGGGTATGGAACCCAGTGCCTTACCATTAGGTTCCCAAGTTCTCTCTGCCAAGTCTATCCTATGCTGGATACAGGGCGAAGCCATAATAAGTAATATTAACAAAAAAAAACTCTTAATTAGTTTAGTAATATTTACGAGAAAGTCAAAATCATCCATTCTCATAAACTTTCATATAAGTATTCTACTTACATACGTCTGTGTGGATTCAGAAATTATTTATATTAGAAATAATTATACTTTTACGACGTAAGCCATCAATCATCGATATCGAAAGAATTTTGCGTATTCTTTGGCATTTCCTTACGATTCATTTATTTTATCTTCAATGCGAACGCAGATTATGTTCGGTTTATCGTATTATTTTTCCAATGTTTTGAAAATATGAGTGAAATCATTGACGTGAAAAAAATACAAAAGGAATTACCATCAACCTGGCACAGTTAGGTACAGCAAGTAGCTGAAGATATCTTCATTTTAGTGTTATCTCCAGGATAGAGAGAGAGAGAGAGATCCTGGTAACTTAGTGAAATAAGACTTCATTTCCAATAGTACCTATTCTTTACTTTCCGCTGATTTGGATATTGAATGTTAAGTGGCGGAGCTCAACACGCTCTGCTTTGTCACTTCACTATTTATTTCTTTGGATTGAACACACAATCTTTCACGCAGGCTTGTAATTTTGCGCCACAACAGGCTATCTTTATTTAGTATATATTTAGTTCTCTCAAGGATAACCGGGTCATTTATGTACCTCACACTGTAGTAACCTTGAGACGTTACGGGAAGTGCAGAACGGAGTGTTTTAACTAATCTTAACGTAAAGCTAAAAAAAATACCGAAAACGATTTATTGCCAATTGTAATCATATTCTCAAGAAAATAGTCAAGAAAGATAGATATTTAAAAAAAAATCCGGTGAAATATAAGAAAAAAGTTGTCTAACAATTTTGCAAGCATTTCCTCTTATTTTCTATGAAAAAAAGTAATCGTTAAGCTCGAAATGTTGATACACTGATCGATTAATAAATTTCCATACGTACGTCTCGATATTAGGTTCCCAAGTTCCCTCTGCCTACTCTGCCTTATGTGGCATACAGCGTGAAACTGACTTAGACCTAAGTCTTCTATAGATCTAGATATTTCATATTAATTTCAGCTCTACAGAGGTATGGGCAAGTAGAGAAGTATTCAGACATAACAATAAACAGACAGTCGAATCACAATGTGATCCCATAAGAGCTTTGATTTACTTTTCTTTATTTACGGAACTCTTGAATATTCTTGATGTAACGTGTAAATGTATTACAATAAATTGTGTATTCAAATCAAAAAAAGCTCAAAGATCTGTAGAACTAAAAAAAAAACTTAAAGCTATATGGCTTCTTGGAAAAAGTTGTTATGGATAATGAGCATTTTCCTGTTACATACAAGGTCCGGTCCAAGTTCTGGAACATCTGATGTAATACTTTGAGAGACTACTTCAACTAGTACAAGATCTCTTTAGGTGTAGAGGTTTGATTGTAAATGCTACAAGTCACAAGTTCAATTCCCCCTTGAGGAAATTAAATATATAACATTTTATTGCGTGTTATTTTTTCGCTCTGGTAACAAGGCACTCAACACGCGATGCTTTAAATTCATCGGAAAAATAGAGAACTGATCGTCTTAATGGGTATGGAGTATATAAACGCTCAGTTTCTTTCCTCTCAACTATAAAGAATATGCAAAGGTTGTTCAGTATAATGATCGTTTTCCAGTGACGTTTAGAAATAAAGGTGTCAAAATAAGTATATTTTAATCCAGTTTTTGAAGCAGATCTTAATATTATAGCTGGTATATAATAGATTAAGTATTGAATTACAGAGTATCTTCACACTAGGTTCCCAAGTTCCTTTTGCCCACCTTAATATGTACAAACATACAGCGCAAATCTACACTTGAATTAGCCAATACCATTTTAATCACCACAAATTTCAAATACTTGTTTTTTGAAATCGGTTTAACGTTTAGATTTATTACAAAACTGTATGTATCCTGTAAAATAAACTATTGATATATATTCTACCTTTCATGTTACATAGTAAATGTTTATTTATTAAATTCTATACATAACAGCCTTCTGAAAGCAAATAGAGTTTGAAATTCAACTGAACGTAGCTTCACGTGTTTGCATAAGGCTTAGTCAGTTCATTTTCCTTTAACATTAAATATTGACGGTGTCATTGAGGCCGTCGTGGCGTAGGAGTACACGTGTGTGACTGTAAAGGGGACAGGTTGTGGATTCGATACCCACTCGAAGAATTGAAATATTTAATATGAAATATTTAATGTTTTTATTTATTCGTTCTCGTAACATAGCAAAGTGCGGCGTTGAGTATCGTCACTTATTACACAATGTCTCAAACTCGAAGGAAATTTCAGAACGTAATGCAGTGTCTTAACACTCACAGGTTCCCTTCGCCTGGTATGGGCGAAATAAAGCGTGAATAAAATAAAAACAACTTACTAAATAAAAAAAATTGAACGAAGCAGGATATGAACCCGCGCCTCTGGAAAACCGTTCCAGCGCTCTGACCAACTAAGCCATTCGTTAACGTATAAAAAAAAAATTATTATAAATAAATTTTAAATTTAAGTTTAGTATTTTCTGTCCTAAGTGTGGAATAACACTTTAAAACATAGTAAAAAATATTATAAAAACAACTTACCAAGTGCCAAAAACACTATGATCACCGGCGATGTCATTAACCTGCCGGCCAGGGGGGCCGCCCGCCCGCATTCGCAACGACCTCATCAATCCCTCATACAACCGACTACCGCCGTGCCACGCTGCCACTGAACTTGTACGGTGTTCGACGACGGATATGATATGAAATGCTTCTTTTGTACGTAATTTGTGTTAAATAAGCTTTAAAGCTCTCTATTTATGTTATTAAAAAACTTGTGTTGTATGCAATTTTCTGAACAGCTTGTTCTATCTGAAACAAATAAAAAATTATATAATTTATATATATATAATTTATATTTTATATTTTTTTTCCTTTTTATATTTTTTTTCTTTTTCTTAGTATTACGCTGTATCGAACATAAAAGACAAAGGCAATTTAGGAACTAAGCATTAAAACTCCGTTCCACTTTCCAATTTCCTCTGAAATTGAGACCTTGCGTGTCAATTGGTGTAATTCTGCACCATCGCATCATTATGGAACCAACTACCCAAGTCCATCCAGAAAAGCCCGTCCATTATTTCCTTTAGATCCAAATTAAAAAAATATTTTCTCTCAACTTTAAGCACGTAGACTTTAGACGGTGGTTAAAATTTTTCTAGCTCTTTTTCCTGGTATTTATACTTATGTATATATATATATATATATATATATATATATATATATATATATATATATATATATATATATATATATATATATATATATATATATATATATATATATATATATATGTGTGTGTATGTAAGTGTATATATGTGTATGTATGTGTATGTGTATGTATGGATATATATTATATAACTTTTGTGTACAATTTAAGTTCATATTTATACTATATATTTTGTATAAATTATGTATGTAATAGCTATGTGTATATGTATGTAATAGCTATGTTTATATATTTATTTATTCGATGTTTATATTTGTTTTATATGGATTATATAAAATATATGACTATTTAATGATATCTAAATTTAAATTTCTTTAATTGTGCTTGCTTTACCTGCTTATTGTAACGTATCCATCCACATACACTGGTTGACTGGCAGAGATCTCTTAAAGAGATAAGTCCGCCTTTGTATACTAACTGTTTTTTTTTTATTTATTTCTGTTTTTATATTTTGTAGTACAATAAAGAATTTTATATATTATATACATGTTCCACCTGTTAATAGAACTAATAAATGAAAATATTCAATATTTAATTTCCTCGATATGGTATCGAACCAACAACGTGTCACGTATCACAGTCACACGCTTGTGCCTTAGCGCAACTACAATACTCAAAACAATATAATATTTTTTTTTTTGTTATAATTTGTAAAAAATGGTGTGATATGGTATATTCTCGAAAAAGTTTCAAGATTTTTTGGTCCTTAAATATAGATTTTGTGATAATTATCGTTTTATCAAATATCGATTGACAAAACTTATTTATAGTAAAGGTCGATTTAATCAGAATACGTTGAGCCCCATAATTCAGCAAGTTCCAAGTGTATTTCTTCTTTATTGCCTTGGTACTTAGAAACCTAATATAAAGACGTTTCGTTGGAGAACGAAACGTCTTAATATTAGGTTTCCAACGCTTTTCGCTGAACTCTGGATATATTGCATATTTAGGTGGAATACAACGCCGTGCTTTTCTGCGTTGCCGTGAACGAAAAAAAAAACAACTTCGTCGAGTAGAGATTAAACTCACAACCGGTCGTATACAGTTTCACGACTGACCACAACTTTACTTTATTAAAATAAATAAATAAATTTAGTATGAAAAATATCTTGGTGGAAAAGGAAAAAAAAACAAGCAAAATTAAAAACAAGAACATCCAAGTTACAACACTGACCGTCTCGTCCAAGTAAATATCACGTTCAGCACACAACCATTAAGTATAACGCTGAGTTGAGTGCCTCCACGCATGAGTATTAGGGCGTGTTACATTTAATATTAGCGACCTAAAAGTGACTTAGCCCGCTTGCGTTGTACTATTTCATTTATTAATTACAATTTATATTATTTCCCAATAACATTATCACTTTTAAGACAATATATATATATATATATATATATATATATATATATATATATATATATATATATATATATATATATATATATATATATATATATATATATATATATATATATAATTTAGTCAAATTAAATATTTTATAACAACTATTTTGAAATAAATGAAACACTAAATGTTGAAAGTAGGTTGTCAAAATATAATAGATGAAACTGCAACGCTACAGCTTTGGATTCAGCGATTCCTAGATGGAGATATTAAATATTTATTATTTTTATAATTTCACTTTTATTTTAGCTATACACTGTATCTCTCACATATTAGGATAGAGGACATCTAAAAGTCTAGCATGCAGGCACTCCGTTCTCCACTCTTCGCTGAATTATGGAGACATTACGCGTTGAGTGGTGGCGAATTGAATTACAATTTCTTATGTAATTTTTTTGGTCCTAAAATTATGTTTCATGTAAACTACTCAGCTTCATGCTGTATCCCGCACGAGGCAGGGTAGGCAAAGGGAACCCGGGAACCTAGTGTTAAGACACTCCGTTCCACCTCCGTTCCCCACTTTCCGCTGAATTTGAGGCATTGCGTGTTGAGTGGCGGAACTCAACGCCGCGCTTTGCCTTCTTTTGCTCTACCAGAGCGAAGAAATGAAACATTAAATATTTAAATTCAATGTAATTCATGTAAACTACCCTTTAAATAATGCAATTGTCACACCGTTGTTCTATTACAAAGACAAGATTCGGCGTTGAGTTTAGTTTTTCATATTGTGGAAAGACTGTAAAACAAACAACATATAAAAAGGAGATAGTAAAACCACTGTGGACGCGTCCTTATATTTGCTTATTGCAGTTATATTTATAAACGCCAACGCGGATGCTGTATCTATAAAGCGTTTCAAATGTTACTACTTAAAAGGTAAGGTAAGATTATAAAATTTAGAAAATATTCATATTTTTGATGGTAATGGTAGCGCAGATATATGTACAAGCGTGTGGACTGGAAACGTAACAGGCTGTAGATTTGATTCCCATTTGAGGAAAAGAAAAAAAACAATATTTTCATTTCTTTGAGGATTGTTGTGTCGCAGCGGCACAAACGTATGACTGTAAACGATAGGTCGTGGGTTCGATCGTCACTCAAAGAACTGAAATATTTACATTTTCCACTTAAATATTTAAACACGCAAAGCCACAAATTCGGCGGAAAGTTGGGAATGGAAGTTGAATGGAATATCTTAAAACTGGGTTCCCAAGTTCCCTCAGTCTACCCTGCCATATGCGGGATACAGCGTGATGCTGAGTGAGAGTGAATTTATTTCTTTGCTTTGATAATATAAACATAGCGCGTTAAGTTCCCTCACTCAACACTCTATGCCTCATTCAACTGAATAAGCTGACGCGGGGAGCTTCTTAATGGAGGCAGAGCTTTTTCACACTTGGTTCCCAAGTTCCCTTTGCCTTGCCGGCCCTATAAAATAAAATTTTACCTAGATTGATAGTTCTATAAGCCTATGTATAAGCCTATTGTGTATGAGCATACACAAAACACGTGTATTTTCAAGAGTGTAGTAACGATAGATCTGTTTTTCGTTTATGTTTACGTATATTTATGCATGATTGTAATAAAAAATGTTTGAAACTAAAAAAAAAATCATTGCCAGAGGCTCTTTTAAATTCTACCCTCGTAACGATGAAATAGGTTTTTAAAGTTTACGCGAAGAAATATAAAATTGCTCTTTTGACGTTACAAGGGCGGGTATATTATTTTGTTGACTAAGAATCAGATATTTCAGTCCTTTAGAGGAAAAAAGGGCCTTATTCAGAAGAATAATTGAAAGCACGTTGGATATGTTTTCCATAATGTTTTCCATCTCCACTCAAAGTAATGAATTTATTTTAATTTCAACAAGGCAAAGAGAGGGTTAACACTAGGTTCCTATGTTCCCTCTGCCTACCCTGCCATGTGTGGGATACAGCGTAAAGCTGATCTCTAGTAATAAAACGACGATGGCATAATTCAAAAACATTTCTATATATACGATTTATTAACAAGATAGTTATTTTGTTAAAGTCACAATAAGTCACATCACTGTGTTTTTGATAGATTCACACTATATCTTCCTCTCACTAGGATCCAAGTTTCTGTCTTCTCTGTTATGAACAGAGAAGACAAAAAACTTGGATCCTAGTGAGAAGACACTCCGTTCTCATTTGAGCACTTCTGTTCACAACTTTCTGCCCAACTCATAAGGCGTTGCGTACTCAATAGTGGACTTTAACGTCGCACTCCATATAAACTTCTTCTATATATTTAGCTTTACTACAGAAGGGATCATGAGAACCTAGTGTTGAAACACTTCGTTCCGTTCTCTACTTTTAGCTAAATTTGAGGCGGAACTCAACGCCGTGCTTTGCCTTGTTATCAGAACGAGTAAACGAAAATATATAACATTTCATTTCCTCGAGTTGTGATCAAATCCACAATCTGTTCTTCGCCAGAAGTTTAATTTTGAATTATGTATTCATGTCACTTAGTATGGAACAATTTCCAATAAACGCCAAAAACTAGTTAAAAACTTAGTTTAAAAGTGTTTGCATGTCAATGTTGAAACCTCAAAAAATTTTCTTGAATAAAATTGAAAATGTTCAAATATAAAGTAAAGTTATTCTTTGAAATCGAAATGGCTCAAGCTGGTAGTAATATTTCAGTCGGATTAAATTAAAGAAGTTGTTTTTTTTTTAAAGCTTGTTGTGGCGCAGCGGCACAACCGTGTGACTGTAATCGATAGGTTGTGGGTTCGATCCCCACTCGAGGAAATGAAATATTTAATATTATCTAATTAAATATTTGATGTTTTCATTTCTTCTCTCTGGTAACAAGTCTAAGCACGGCGTAGAGTTCTGCGGGATACAGCGTTAAGCTGAGTGAGTGAGTGATTATTTTTTAAGCTTCACGCTTTATCCTGCATATGGCAAGGAAGGAGAGAATCTGGGAATCTATTGTTAAAACAGTGTCTTAACTCTAGGTTTCCAGATTCAAAACGTACAATATTTTATACGAAATATTAAATATATTACAGCAGAGGCCTGTCGTGGCGCAGCGGCACAAGCGTATGGCTGTGACCAACATGTTGTGGGTTCAATCCCCACTCGAGGAAATGAAATATTTAATATTTTCAATTTAAATATTTAATGTTTTTATTTTCTTCGCTCTGGTACAAGGCAAAACGCGGCGTTGAGTTCCGCCACTTAACACGTAATGACTTAAATTCGGCGGACAGTGGGGAACGAAAGTGGAACGGAATTTATTAACACTAGGTTTCCAAGTTCCTTCTGCCTATCGTGCCACGTGCGGGATACAGCGTGAAGCTGATTAATTGAGTGTTTAAATATATTATTTCTTTACATGCTTGTGCCTCTGCGCCATTACATGTCTCATACAAAATATATTTTTATTATAATATTTATAATTATATCTATCTCTAAATATCAGACGCTAATAATGGTCACATTTCTTCCAATATAAAAACATATAACTAGCTTCTAGCTGTATTTTGCATAGACAAAAGGTATTGTACTATTCACCCTTAATTTTCGAAACAATACCAATTTTTATCTTCCTTCCCACGAATGTGTATCGAAACCTCAACCATTACGATAATAGTTAAACACTATGCCACTAGTTCCGCCAATCAACACGCAATGCCTCAAATTCGGCGGAAAGTGGGGAACGGAAGTGGAACGGAGTGTCTTAACACTAGGTTCCCGGGTTCCCTCTGCCTACCCTGCCTCGTGCGGGTTACAGCGTGAAGCTAAGAAAGAAAGAAACTATGCCACTACCCTTCAATAGCTCCTGAAATTCTTATATTTTATTATACATACATAGAAGTGTGAATAATAAAACGGTTATTATTAACAACTGGGTCTAGACTTAGGTATGTCTGGCAGAGTGCCGAGTCGCATTAACCGAAATGTTGATGTAGCATGTTTATTTTGTTATTATATGTAGTTATTACATGAAATTACTGGATAATGCTTACTTATTACAGAATATGAAAATAGTTAATGTGTTTATTGTGGATGTTGAAGAAGTAATCGTGTACATTTGTATAAGTGTTTCGTTGAATATGTGTTATATTTACTTTGGGAAACGTTTACCGTAACAAGAGAATCGCCCGCGGCTTCGCCCGCTTGTATTTACATTATTATTATTTTATTTAATAATTTCAATTACTAAAACGATAATCTTATTAGAATAAGAAATGTTTTAATGATATTATCAATTTTCAGAATATATATAAACGGTTTTTTTTTGTTTTTCTACGTCGTACGCTAAATTAATAAAAAATAGCATTTTTTTTCGATATAATATTCTAAATTGACGTAACTTAACGACGTGCGTGGAGACCGTAGAACGTTTTCGAGCTCTACCTTGTCTTCTATATGCAAAAAATAGTTGAGTTGAGAAGAATTCTAACAAAAATATATAATAGTAAAATCTACAGTCAGACTGTGGGACGCCTTCTGCGCCGTGATGATACTACAATATGATAATTAAATTATGAACCTAAAATGTATGCATAACAAACTTGACTAATCTCTGCTTTTTGAAGCAGAAATAAATGAGTAATGTTTATTTTTTTCATAAAATTTTTAGTTTTATTTAAATTTTTCTTTTATTTATACTGTAAATAAACATATATTGCCAAATACCATAACATTAGACCCAAGGAACGTGTCGAAAGAAAATGAATTTTATAAAAAATGCAGTAAAAACAATGCATACATGCTTTATCTTTTTATTGTGTAACTAACTATAGAATAGAATATTAAATACTACTAGCCGCTACCTTCTTCAAATTCGGCCGAAACTGAGGAACGGAAGTGGAACGGAGTGTCTTAACATTCAGGTTCCCGGGTTCCCTCTGTCTACCCTGCCTCGTGCGGGATACAGCGTGAAGCTAAAAAATATATATTTGGAAAATTAATAAAACTACACCCAAAGCTTTGGCTAGTTTGATTTTATTACAAAACATTAAACAAGATGAACTATAATTTTAAAGTTAAAAAAATTAACAGCTTAAACTTTCAAATCATTAAAAGGTTTCAGTTTACTAAAGGACCGCTTTCTTGTAACATTTTTCATTTTGTACTGTTTATTTAATTATGAGTCGTGTCGTGGCGACACACAGATTGTAGTTGTTTTATACAAAATAAGTACATGGGCGTTCTTGAACTTTATGTATTCACCACGTATATAAAGGGTATTTTTCAGATACCTTTATGATATTTCTCGTAAACATATTTTTTTTTAATTGGCAATAAGTTGCCAATCAATAATTTGCAGTACAAATAAGGAAAAACTTATTTTTTTTTATAAGTTTCACTAGACTACGTTAACCTTAAGACACTTTCATAAATCTCTCTTCTTATATCTCGTTTTATAAATTGTACCTTCCATTGATTTACATTTCTAATTTTTATGCTATACGGAACCCTGGGTTGCAAATTCAATTCGCACTTGATATTTTTTTTTTATTATTTTTAAAAAGGCTAATAAGGCATTCAATACTCCTAATTATAATCAATCACCCACTTGTTATACCAAAGCAACAAATGAAATTACGTCTTATATGCCAGAGCTTAACACCGAGTTCTGTCTTCGTCGACAAAAAAATGATTTAAACCTTGAATGTGAATTGAACTTGCAACCGCCACTTTTATCCAAATGACCTTTGAGTAATACAAGAAAAGTATACCAAGCTTATAATTAATTAATACTGAACTGCAGTTTTACTAATGAACGCCTTTGTAAGAGTCTTTGAAAGATTTTTTGCAGTTGACCGCATAGTTCTCATTTTTGTTTGTTACAGTTGTTAGGATTTAATATAAATTTTGGATATAATCCTTTTACGGAAGTACTTGGGGCTTACCGACAAACCGACTATACACACATGTACTATATATACATACGTGTAAAGAAGCAAGAAGTCTTTTTTATAATGAGATTCTGATATATTTTTTCTCTTCACTTCCTAGGAGTAGAGAGAGGGATCATTCAATCAATGGAAGCAAAACGGTATTAAGGATTTAAAAGGTATGAAATTTTAAAAACGTATAAAAATTTTGAACATAGCGGGATTGGAATCCGCGCCTCTTGGAAACCGTCCATGTGCTCTGACAAACTAAGTCATACGCCCTCGTCAAGCTACGTCGAAATTTTTATACGCTTGCTGCAACTTATTTATATTGTCAGCATCTCTGTAGGGAGATTTGTACAAATTTCTGCTACCCAAAGATAATTTGTTAGAATTATCGTTTGGCAAGAGAGAATACTATTTATTTAATATTTTTACTGTGTTTAAAGTGTTATTCCACACTTAGGAAATCAAATACAAATTTTAAAACGCTCTGACCAACAAAGCCATACGTGCGTTAGTTGGTCAGAGCGCTTGTACCGTTTCCAAGAGGCGCAGGTTCGAATCCCGCTACGTTCAATTTTTAAACGTTTTTAAAATTTGTATTTTTCTTTCCTAATTGTTGAATATCACTTTAAACATAGTGAAAATATTCAAAAACATCCCACAATCTTACACGTAGGATGCAAGTCCGTGGGAAAGTCTCCAAGCCACTCTGTGTACAACAGGCTGGGCAATCTATGGCAAATCCATAGAACGATTAAGAATAATACTAAATACGATAATCTTAAAATATAGTATTTGAAAGTCAAATCTTAACATTTCTTGAATTGATTGTATGAAATTTTATTGGTAAGTTAATTTTTTATTTAGCATAAGATGGATTCAAATGGGGAATGGAACGGATCGTCTGAAGAGGTAGGCTTAGGAATCTACTCCTAAGTTCCCTCTGCCTACTCTACCATGAAATATACAGCGTGAAGCTAAAAAAATAAATGTGTTTTAAAAAATATATATAAAATAATTTCACCGTGTAATGTCTTCATTTTTTTTTCTATAGCTTCACGCTGTATCCCGCATGAGGCAGGGTAGGCAGAGGGAACCCGGGAACCTAGTGTTAAGACACTCCGTTCCACTTCCGTTCCCAACTTTCCGCCGAATTTGAGACATTGCGTGTTGAGTGGCGGAATTCAGCGCCGCGCTTTGCTTTATTACCAGAGCGAAGAAATGAAACATTAAATATTTAAATTGAAAATATTAAATATTTCATTTCCTCGACTGGGGATCGAACCAAGAACCTGTCGATTACACTTTTGTGCCGCTGCGCCACGACAGGCCTTCTAAATTAATATAGATATATAAAAATTCTTTGAAAAAATTATAGTCAGCAGTGCTTGCAAAACTGACGGCTTTGGATACGGTCCAAATTAAATTAATTAAGCTAGTAGATTTTATTCTTCAAATATTTAACATTTTAAAATATTTAATATTTTAGTTTCCTCGCACGTGTAACAAGGCAAAGCGCGGCGTTAAGTTACACTGAAAATATTGAAAATTTCGTCCAGAATTCTCCATAAAGTAGGAAACAGAAGTATCCTTATGGTGATGGAGTATAACATTACGTTCCCAAGCTCCCTCTGCCTATTTTCTTTCTTTTTTTTTTATGGAAAAAACGGCAAACGAGCGTACGGGTCACCTGGTGGTAAGTGATCACCGTCGCCCACGGCCCCGAGTAACTCCAGAGGAACTACAGGAGCGTTGCCGTCCTTTAAGGTGGAAGGGCACCGGGGCCCGGCATTACCTAATGCGAAACGCAGTGGCCAAAGCCACTACTTAACGCCGGTCTTAAATGCCGGGGGTGGTAATAATCCGGTCGAGTCTGCCCATGCGTGTTGCCATTACTGGCAACGTGACTCTACCACACGCACTTTAGTAGCCTCTTACGACACCATCAGTGTGATTCTATTCTAAGCCGGAATCACACGGCTAAAAATTCTTTTTACTGCTTATTTTAAATTTATTCCAACTTTTACCTATATCTCACAAGTAGAAGCAAAATAATTTCCGCTTTATTATCAACATATTTCGTTATACAATTTCCACTTTAATTTGACATATTCACGTAACTAAACGCCGCATTTAATTTTATCAAAAGAAGAAAAATATAATAATTAGTTTTTCCTAATTTTCCTGGTAAAAACCAACTACTTTAAACATTCTTGATTTATTCGAAAAATAAATATCATAGTACAAAGTATTCAGACACGCTCCAACCAAAATAAACCCACACAAAGCAAGAGAACAAACAACTCTAAAACGATTTGAAGCAACCAAAATAATAGACTATCAAAGAGTTCCAAATAAAATGTTGAAACGAAAGGAAGTTAACGAATCGCCAGCCGATGAAGTCACTACGAGAAACCGAAATGGCATCGCGTAAAAATAGAGCTTTGGGCTTTTGTTCCATACAAAACGTTGTACTATAAGTAAAGCTGTAGTTAATGTTAAATGGAGGCTTGTCTTGACGCAGAGGCTCAAGCGTATGAGTGTAAACGCTACAGGTTGTGGGTTCGATTTCTACCTGAGAAAGTTCAATATTTTTTTTTTTCAGCTTCACGCTGTATCCCGCACTAGGCAGGGTAGGCAGAGGGAACGGAAGTGGAACCTAGTGTTATGACACTCCGTTGCACTTCCTTTCCCCACTTTCCGCCGAATTTGAGGCATTGCGTGTTGAGGGGCGGAACTCAACGTCGCGCTTTGCCTTATTACCAGAGCGAAGAAATGAAACATTCAATATTTTAAATTGAAAATATTAAATATTTCATTTCCTCGACTGGGGATCGAACCCAGAACCTGTCGGTTACAGTCACACTCTTGTGCCGCTGCGCCACGACAGGCCTCAAATAAAAGTTCAATATTTAATACTTTTATTTCATCTCTCTCGTTGATTTTTGCCACTCAACACGCAATCCAATTTGGCAGAAAGTGAGGAAAGTTTTTACTATGTTTAAAATGTTTTTCGACACTTAGGAAAGAATAGTACAAATTTTAATAACATATACGAATTTTTACGTAGCGGGATTTCAACCCGTGCCTCTTGGACGGATACCAAGAGGCATGACATAACATAGCTTCACGCTATATCCCTAGCGGGGTAGGCAGAGAGAACGGAGCGCCAAACGCTACGGTAAGCGTGAAATTAAAAAAAGATTTTTAAATGTTAAAAAGAGAGTATAATATATGAAATGGAAGACAATCTTTAGAGTGCGGTATAAAAACATTTACCTTGGCCTAGTCGCTTACGATATATGAGTACAACAGTAGTTGCTTCTTTAAAGCCGTAGCTCCATAGTAGTAATGGCTCACATTAGTGTCTGTACGTAAGTACTATACATTTTTTATATGTATATTTGATCAGTATCGATGTTTGTAAATTTGTATGTAGCGTGTTTTAATATAATAATATTTTCTTTTATTTAATATGTGATTTATAAATGGTAATAAGGCAAAGCGCGGCGTTGAGTTCCGCCACTCAAAACGCATTGCCTCAAATTCGGCGGAAAGTGGAGAACGGAAGTGGAACGGAGTGTCTTAACACTAGGTTTCCGGGTTCTCTCTGCCTAACCTGCTTCGAGAGTGAAGCTATAAAAAAATAAAAATAAAAGATACCTTTGAAAAAGTAATCAACACATATTTTTTTTTAAAATTACTTTTAAAACGATTTTTTTTTTAATTTTTGCTGCAACACTATAAGTTTTTTTGTTAAATGTAACTTTTTTGTTTTCATTTATATACTTACTCCTAATTTTATATTTAAATTTTCATCAAGAACCTGATTTTTTTCTTTCAAAAAATTAAAAATCCTATATTTCTGCTGAACCACTACAAATCACCGAACCTGGAGTTGAAATGGATAAATAACCACCGTCAATCCGTCAATTGATTTTCGCCGCATATACAAATATATACTGGCGCAGCAGTACAAGAGTGTGACTATAAACCTTATAGGTTGTAGGTACGATCCTTACTCAAAGATAACATATACAAAATTTTCTGTTTCACGCTTTGCTAACAGATGCGAAGTCAAAGTACGGCGTTAAGTTCCGCCAATCTACAAGTAAATTACATAACGGAACGGAGTATCTTAGCAATAAGTTCCCTGGTATCCTCTGCTTACCCTGCTGGCTGGCCTATACTAATCAAAAATCAGAAACTATACACTAGAGGCTACCATATATTAAATTACTCAAATATAATTATATCATTATAATAAGCCACACAATAGCAACGTGGCGAGTACGAAATCACAATTTCAAGCTGTTCTGCTCTAAAATTTGCTGCTCATTGTAAATTAATTATTAATGTAATTACTGGGGTATTTCAGTAAATTGATCATTGTCGATTCAATAAGTATAGTAGAGACACGTTTGCGGCTTTGTCGAACCAAATATTTAAACATGATATATATTTTTTTATTTTATAATGGATTAAAATCAAACAAAAATTTAATATTGAGGGAAGATTGCCAAAATGTTATAGTGAAAACCGCATTAAAATCCGGTTAGCTGTTTCTGAGATAAGTGCGTGCAAACGCACAAACAATAATATTTATTTTAACATATCTTATATGTGCAGGCTTGGTTTTTTAAATCTATAACCAAGCCACAGGAAATTTCTAAATAAGTATAGATTAGAAGTTTCCTGTGGTTTCGCCCACATTGTAAGTTAAACATAGTTAAGAGTCAGTCGTGTATAAAACAGTACGGAAGATACCTTTGTAAATTTAATAACATGTACTGTGATGAACGTCAAAACGAAACGAAATTAAAGTGATATATATGGTGAGGTCAGTTGTGACGCAGAGGCACAAGCGGCAGGTTGTGGTTCGATACCCACTCGAAGATATGAAATATTTAATGTTTTTGTTCATTTCTTCACTGTGATAATAGAGTAAACGTGGCGTTGACTTCTATCAGTCAGCACGCACTGTCTGAATTTCGGAAAGTGGGAAACGAAAATGACTGTCTTAACACACATGTAATCTCAAATTCACATACGTGATATAATATATAGAAAAGTGATCTTACATCTAGACATGTGATCACACATCAACACATATGATCACACATCAACACATATGATCACACATCAACACATATGATCACACTTCCACACACTTGATAGTGATCTACATATGTAATCCCACATCCACACATGTCAGCTCTCACCAACATAAAAGTGGATGTGAGATCACGTGCATAAATATATAAATATATCATCACGTATGTGGATGTATTTTTTTTTAGCTTCACGCTGTATCCCGCACGAGGCAGGTTAGGCAGAGGGAACCCGGGAACCTAGTGTCAAGACACTCCATTCCACTTCCGTTCCTCACTTTCCGCCGAATTTGAGGCATTGCGTGTTGAGTGGCGAAACTCAACGCCGCGCTTTGCCTTATTACCAGAGCGAAGAAATGAAACATCAAATATTTAAATCGAAAATATCAAATATTTCGTTTCCTCGACTGGGTATCGAACCCAGAACCTGTCGGTTACAGACACACGCTTGTGCCGCTGCGCCACGACCGGCCTCATGTGGATGTATGGTCTTATTTATGCATTAAAAATAATATGTATGGATGTGACATCACACAGTATAGTAGGCAGATGAAATTAAAAGAACCCAGTGTTTAGACACTACATTCCCTTCCCGACTTTCACCGAATTTGAGGCCTAGCGCGTTTAGTGGCGGAACTTAACGAAGCACTTTTACATGGTACAAGAGCGAAGAAATAAAAATATAAAATATTTAATATATTCGATATTATTAATAATTAAGAAATATTTAACATAATGTGGGGATCGAACCCTGTTGCGTTTACTGTCACGACAGGCATTATATATCAACAAAACAATAAATAAAAATGTACGCAATTTGAATTAAGCTCTATTATTATGCGTTAAAATTGATATTTCGTTGGCACTGAACTTAGTAAAGACCGGAAGAAGGGACAAAGAGACGCTAATGGCGTCTCCTTTGTGTTCAAAGTATCTTACAGTGATCCGCGGTGATTATACTCAAAGCTACATTATTTTCTTGGTGAAACTATGTATCTATCTATCTATATTTTTTTGCTTTCACAATGTGTCAGGTATATAGAAGATTAGATAAAGGGGACTTGGGAACCTAGAGGAAAGGCACTCTTCCGATTAAGACAATTTTGGTTCCCGACTTTTTGGCGAAT
Organism: Eueides isabella; assembly: GCA_019049475.1. Lineage (NCBI taxonomy): Eukaryota > Metazoa > Arthropoda > Insecta > Lepidoptera > Nymphalidae > Eueides > Eueides isabella. Next base: position 9,448,239 of record CM032407.1, read on the forward strand.
TTGAAGTATTGTTTTTTGCAAAATTGTAACGCTTTGCATTAAAAAAATCAAAAGGAAATGAAAATATTATACATTTCATTTTCTCAAGTAGAGCCCATCTACAACCCACAACCTTCTTTCACACGTTTTAACTACTCTGCCACGACAAGTCTTTAATCTATCTATATAAATCCACAAAAAATTGGCATTTTGGGGCATTGCAGAGCGAAGGAAAGTACTGTGAGTAATTTACGTACACCATTTTTTATAGTTCAAGCAAATGACATTCCGAACGTCGAAGTCTATGAGAAAACTACAAAATGGTATAGAAATTCAAATTATACAGAGATTAGAAAAAAGTACGGCTGTCATTTCGAGGCCTTTCGTGGCGCAGCGGCACAAGCGTGTAACTGTAACTGATAGCTTGTGGGTTCGATCCCCACTCGGGGAATTGTATAATATTTTCAATTTAAATATCATCATTTCTTCGCTGTCTAACAAGACAAAACGCGGCGTTGAGTTCCGCCACGCAAAACTCAATGCTTCCAATTCTGTAGAAAGTGGGAAACGGAAGTAGAACAGAGTGTCTTAACACTAGGTTCCCAAGTAGCCTCTGCCTACCCTGCCTTGTGCAGGATATAGCGTGAAGCTGAGTGAGTGAGTCATTTAAATATTTAAATTTGAAGTTACTTATTCTTCTTTCTTCTGTGATGTTTACGATAGCCGTAATTCATAAACAAATAAATTTCATGACGATTTGAACTCTGAACCACACAGATTTTACAACAATCTCGCAAAGCACCAGATCGTATACGTCAGTAACGTAAGCCACAGTAAGTTCTTGCATACATAAATACTTCACGATGCAAAGTATGTAAGTTATGGAAGTTGGTTTCCGTGAAAAATGAAACAACAATGCGGCCGTAATAAAGTACATTACACTCTTTCTGAAATATGTATGTAATATGCATTCTTTTACCATTTTTAGTAGTGTAGATAGAAATTACTAAAATTATATATATATATTTTGTTCTAAAATCGCTTTTCTAATCTATATTTATAAAAAATTTGTAACACTGTCTGTACGTGAAAGATAGCAATATCAAAATACAGGGCATGTTTATATATTAATAGGGCCCAAAATAGTATGTTTATACGCGATGATATTACTCAAAAATGGCTAACCATATTTTGACAATCTTCTTTCAATATTTAGTGTTTTATTTAAAATAGTTTATAAAAAAATGGGTTAAATTAGAATATTTAGTCCGGCAAAATTAGTACAAAAATTTTATTCCTTTTGTTGAATTTTCACTTTTCAATGCATAAATATTATCTTAAACGCGATAATTATAAGAATAAGAAAGTAATTGAGATTTGTAAATAAAATAGTGTAATACAAGCAGGTGAAGCAGAAAGTTGTTTTTCAAAAAATCATATATAAATTAACAAAATAAAAAAAACAATGTAGTTATCATTATTTATATATCATTTCTTCGCTCTGGTTCCGCCACTCAACACACAATGCTTCAAATTCGGCGGAAAGTGTGGAACAGAAATGGAACGAAGTGTCTTAACAATAGGTTCCCTGGTTCCCTCTGCCTACCCTGCCTCGTGCGGGATACAGCGTGAAGCTAGATCAAAATCAATTTACAAAAAAACGTTTAACCTCTACATATCGCATACAAAGCGTAAATATATATATTTTTTTATCTCAGTATATGTTTATATATATATATATATATATATATATATATATATATATATATATATATATATATTTTTTTATCTCAGTATATGTTTCTATACTACGTAGTAACAACAATTATTGCAGCAAATTTTAAAACGGCCGAGAATGGTTGAATAATATGTAATTTGAAGAAGTTGAAGAATATATAATTAATATCATGTGAATTTCATTATCACGATTAAAAAGTGATTGTATTGTTCATTTAAAAAATATATATTTTAATTTAAATATATTTTTATTTTCAGCTTAGGAAGAAGGAACTTGAGAACCTAGTGTTAAGATACTCCGTTCGCCCTCATTCCGCTAAATTTAAGACATTGCATGTTGATGGGCGGAACTCAACGCAACGCTTTAAAAGGCATATTAAAAATTTCATATGAAAATGTTAGTCATTAAGTTTCCTCGAGTGAGAATCAAACCCATAACGTGTCACGTTTACAGTCACCTGTTTGTGCCCCCGCGCCACCATAGACCCCAATATAAATAAACGATTTTTTGTATATTTAATATTGAGAATAAAACCAGTCGAGAAACCTCTTTCTTTCTGAAATCGGTTAGCACTATTCTAAACAAAGCCACCTCAAGATATATCCTCAGTAACCGTCACCGTCGTATATATATGCGAGATAGGGCACGTCTTCAAACATCTCTCAAGACTGCCTTTAAAACAGAATGTTTTCTTTTAGAGATTATGATAACGAAATGTTCATAAACGAGCGAGGTTATTTGATAAAATCAAAGGAAAAGCTTGTTTTTTATTTTTGTTTTTATATAGAATTTCTAGGTTTTTTTTGTTACTTATTCAAAGGGCCTACTATTTCCGTTTAAATTAATATATATGTGTAAGTGTATAACGGATTTAAACGCCGCAACTCCGCCTCATTTTAATGTATGTAATATAATAATATACAAATATATTTTTATGTTAATACATTTCTTGTGTATAGAAAGCTTAGCTAACAAAATCCCTTCCTAAACATTTCTGTCCCTGCTTCCTAATCATTTAGTATCATCGTATGATGCGTAACCTTACTCCGTTTTTTGTAAATTTAAATTTGTTTTAATTAGAATTATTTCATGATTATTTCCAGACATTTATACATACTTAGTTCCATTATTTTAAACGAAAACTGTTGTGAATTCGATCTTCGATCCATCAAATATTTTATTTTCTTGCTCTGGTACACAGGGTGGTGTTAAACGTCGCCACTTAACTTAATTAAGTGGTTAAGTTTAACACCACCTAATGTACTAATAAAAAAATTGGCGTTAGACCCTCTATCTAATCTGCTTTGCTTCTCTCATATACCATATATAAATTTTCAAATTTAATAATACGTACAATTCAAAAGAACCTCCAGAGCGTAGTAAAATCGTATGCAATAAACGTCAATTGCATTGCATAATATTTTGTAGTTATAGCCATATATACTTGTCTCACAATTTTCTCTCTATTGAATATGATGGGTTTGAAATATAAGGCTTTTACTAAAATTGAAGAATTTTATGAAAGAAATATGTAAGAAAATTTAGTCACAGTTTTGAGTTCCGCCATGCAAAATCTTGGTATATGTACCAGTAAATTGGGAACGGATTAGTCATCACTAGGTAACATCTAGTATTTTTGGAGGTATGTCGTGGCGCAGTGAAGCGAGTGACTGTAAACAGGACAGGTTATGGGTTCGATCCTCACTCGAGGAAATTAATTTTCTAATAATTTCTTCACTTTGTCAATAATGCACGCAATATCTGAAAGTGGGGGAACGGAATGAAGTGTCTACTTAATATTAGATTAACGTCAAGTTTCCCCTGCCTACCCTGCCATGTACAGAATACAGCGTGAACATAATTGGACAACATGTATGCGTAAATTAAAAAAAAATATTTTGTAATTATACTTTTTTATATCAAAAATAAATACTATTTTAAAAATGTATAAAAAATCAAACGTATTCGAAACCGCACCTCTTGGAAACCGACAAAGCACTTTGACCATCTGAGCCATACGTTCTCAACTAGCTACGTCAAATTCCAAGCGGATTCAAATCCCTCTATATCTATATACATTTTTGTCAGCTTCACGCTGTATCCCGCACGAGGCAGGGTAGGCAGAGGGAACCCGAGAGCCTAGTGTTAAGACACTCCGTTCCACTTCCGTTCCCCACTTTCCGCCGAATTTGAGGCATTGCGTGTTGAGTGGCGGAACTCAATGCCGCGCTTTGCCTTATTACCAATTTTCTGTCAAACTGATGTAGAATATAACTTTAAATACATCTTAAATAAACATTTTATTTGAAATTTCTTCACACAGCAGCAAAGTAAACAAAAATCTCAATAACTAATTGAAGTAAAAGAAGTGTAATGAAAAATAATTGGAGCAGCAGCAGGAAACCTCAGCGAAGCATCTCGTCACTTAGAACCAATTTTACAGCTTCTAAAAGTTCCCTGGAAAAAATTACGCCGGCGCAATTTCCGTTCAAAGTCTCGCCAATTTACTTGTGACATACAGACGGTTGGGATTGAAAACTTTAAAGTTCTAGAGCGAAGAACGTTTTTAATTCCTAATGGCATCTACTAAGTTAAGACCTGTTGTGACGTAGGGCTGTATGTGGCAGTAAACAAAAGTTTCCAGGTTCGATCCTGCTTGAGGAAATATTTTTTTAAATATATTCGGGTCTGGTAACGAAAATAAACTGCGGAATTGAGTTTCATCATGCAACAAACGCCTCAAATTCAGCGAAATGTTGGGAACAAAAGCGACTTAATGGGGACGAAATGTCTTAACATAAGGGTCCTTATTTAACCTTGCCCGAATTTTTTGGGATACGGTCACCATTGACTGCCATTTACGGGATAAAGCGGGAAGCAAAACCTACTAAAACTCCGAGAGACTTAATAAACGCGACAGTTGTATGTGTGGTTTTCATTAAAAGTAATAAACTCAGATCAAACAAGGTGTAGCGTTAAGCAACACGTAATGTCTTGAATTCTTTAACTCAACAATTTAAAACAAACATCACTCTGAGTCTGCATTCCTTAGCCAAAATACGACGAAAATTGTAGGATCTTATATTCAATATGATTTTTTATAAAAGACAAGAAGTAGAAACTATATATAAATAATAAAATAATCAACCAATGAAAATGTAATATTTTCAATTTAAATATTTAATGTTTCATTTCTTCGCTCTGGTAATAAGGCAAAGCGCGGCATTGAGTTCCGCCATTCAACACGCAATGCCTCAAATTCGGCGGAAAGTGGGAAACGGAAGTGGAACGGAGTGTCATAACACTAGGTTCCACTTCCGTTTCCTCTGCCTACCCTGCCTAGTGCGGGATATAGCGTGAAGCTAAAAAAAAAAATCAACCAACTGAATACTAACCAAAAGTAATGTACTGGTATTTCAAACTGTTTTGACATCATTTCTGACACATGAGGACAACAATGTGGTCCAAAAGAAACGAAAACTTTAAAAAATACTAAATTACGATCTGTGAGTCCACCACAGCGTTCTAGCAAAGAAACCGAGCTATTCTCCCAACATTGAAGCCGAAGAATAAGTTCATAAAATATTTGACTACTTGCTTCTTGAAAACTATTTATGTATTCTAGAGCTTCCGCTTTTGAGAATTTATATATTTCACTTTCTGTACTGAGTAGTTATATATCATCAATTCCTTTACTGAGTACTTGGCAGAGATGGCACGAGTGAATTAAGACATTATTTTAATATATTTTTGAGGGCTGTGGGTTCGATTCCCATTCGAGGAAATAATTTTTTTAAATATTTTCGATTTAAATATTTAATGTTTTCATTTCTTCGCTCTGGTACAAGGCAAAACGTGGCGTTGAGGTTCGCCACTCAACACGCTACCTACCTATGCCTTAAAATTCGCTGGAAAGTGGAGAACGTTAGTGGAACGGAGTGTCTTAACACTAGATTCCCAAGTTCCCTCTGCTTACCCTGCTATATGCGGGATACAGCGTGTAGAAGTAAGTAATATTCGAGCGGCGACAACAGGCTACAAAATCAAAGATCTTATGATATTGTCTGTACTGTACACATCATGTTTATAAAAACGAACCTATTTCGCAAAGTGACTAACTTTTTTTATATTTTATAGATATATTGTCCCATTTTTTATATGAACAATCGATATGCAAAATCTGTACAAAAGCGGAACAGTAAATCGAAATGACTTAACATGCGTATCTTTCTATCGAGTTTTGCTATTTGCAAGAAGGAATCAAACTAAACAATATATTTTATAGCTTTTTCTCTTGCTGATGCTTATAACAGGGTGGGCCAAAGGGAACCTGGGAACCTAGTGTTAGGATAATCCATTCGCAAAAGAACACTCTAATAATATTCACTTCTTTGGTAGATCGCGCTTTAAATAGCGAAAGTTAACGCCGATTTATAAACCTTGGCGAGTTCTTCACCAGAGCGAAGAAATGTTTTACTTCTTTTAGTGCCCCTGTGCCAAGACTACCCCAGCTAAAAAGTATAATATTTAATATTTGAATTCTATTCTTAGGATAATCATTTAAGTAGTGTTCAAACACTTCGTTTCAATTTTTTTGCTTAATTTTCGATACTTTTACATGAACATGAAATAATTCATTGTATCTATGTGAACCGCAATAATACTTATCATATTCTAATACTTAACACGATTCCGAGGGTAGTCTGGCGATTGAAATAAATTGCTTAACAAGACTCGTAAAATCTAGTTTTAGATATTTGGAACTAATATGAAATATTCGTTAATTTCATTTTCCTCGCTCTAGTGACGAGGCACTGCGCGGCGTTAAGTGCTGCCACTCAACATGCAACGCCTACAGAATTCATCGATAATGGGGTAAGGGAAGTATCGTAATGGAAATGGAAAATCTTTTAGTAATAAGATTTTTCATTTCCATTACGATACCAGTTTCCCTCTGATTATTATTTTAGAGCGGGATTCAGCGTGAAGCTGAAAAAAATGTGTCTTTGGTTCTCATTCAATGTAGAAAGCATATGTAATAGACCAAAAAAAAATACGAAACCTATACGCGTTATTTTAAATCTTCATTTATTATGTAAAAGACAACTTCACTTTAGATTAAATACTTGAGATAGCTTACATATATATTTGGAAGAAGGTTAATACTGGCTTAGAGATAAGAGCCTTATAAAAATATTAATATTTTAAATCATTGTTATATTAGAATGTCTTTTTTAGCTTTACGTTGTTTTTCCCGATATCTTTTTTCTTTTTAATCTCACGCTGTAAATATTCCTTTTTTCCTTTATTAGCGTTGATAATGTCAAGATACTTGTAGGCATATTTGAGACACTCAAGGAATTAAAGGAACTCAACAGTCCTTATTAACAAAAACCATATATTTCAGGAACATTATATTCATCAATATGATAGAAACTAAAAGAATTATTTATATAATTATTTTCTTAATATTTAGTGTTTGTTTTATTTAAGCGGTTTGTTAATTAAAAAGTTATATCCATATAAAATATTTTATTTAACAAAATTATTGTGTGTGTGAGGCCTGTCGTGGCGCAGCGGCACAAGAGTGTGACTGTAACCGACAGGTTCTGGGTTCGATCCCCAGTCGGGGAAATGAAATATTTAATATTTTCAATTTAAAATATTTAATGTTTCATTTCTTCGCTCTGGTAATAAGGCAAAGCGCGGCGTTGAGTTCCGCCTCTCAACACGCAATGCCTCAAATTCGGCGGAAAGTGGGGAACGGAAGTGGAACGGAGTGTCATAACACTAGGTTTCACTTTCGTTCCCTCTGCCTACCCTGCCTAGTGCGGGATACAGCGTGAAGCTGAAAAAAAAAATATTGTGACTGAAATTAGAATTTTCTATGTAATGGATGTTTTCTTTAAAAATAATATTATTTAAATTGTGTACTTTAGTAGTTTTGATTTCCATTTCCACTCAACGCGTACACTTCGTTCGGCAGAGAGTGGAGAACGAAATATCTTACCGGGAACGGAGTGTTTAACACTAGGTTCCCTAGTTCTCACTGCCTACTCTGCCATTAATAAGTTACATTTTTATATAAAATATTTATATTACCTTAATTAATTCTTCTTTAGTTTTTCACTTGTTATCTGTAAAAAAAGAAAGAGTCTATTACAACATTTATAATTTCATACTGAATATTGAAGTTGTGCGGAAATGCTGTGATCAGACAAAGGAATTATATTTTAATTTATATTTTAAAAATTACGGAGTTAAGTTACGTGACTCAACAAGCAATCGATACTAAGCGATACTGTAACGTATCCATTTCTATATGAAGGATACAGCAACAACAAATTCAAAAAATGCATAATAAAAATATATATTTTTTTCAGCTTCACGCTGTATCCCGCACTAGGCAGGGTAGGCAGAGGGAACGAAAGTGAAACCTAGTGTTATGACACTCCGTTCCACTTCCGTTCCCCACTTTCCGCCGAATTTGAAGCATAGCGTGTTGAGTGGCGGAACTCAACGCCACGCTTTGCCTTATTACCAGAGCGAAGAAATGAAACATTAAATATTTAAATTGAAAATATTAAATATTTCATTTCCTCGACTGGGGATCGAACCCAGAACCTGTCGGTTACAGTCACACTCTTGTGCCGCTGCGCCACGACAGGCCTCTATAAAAATATATATTTATAAAATGTACTTAGCGAATGATTTAGGTGTAATAAAATACTTCCATCTTAATTTTAAATATTAATTCTTGAATTTATTGCCGTTAGAGTTAGAGTTTCCTTATTCGGAGTTACTTTGTAAGTCATTCCACCTCGAGGAAACTTTAACAATAAACAGGTTGCCAGTCCACTTGATATGAGACTTTATTTCTTTTTTTTATTTTTAATAGCGCATGCTATATCCTGCATATATTAGGGTTAATAGAGAGAATTTGGGAACGTAGTGTTAAAACACTCTGTTCTTCACTTTTGTGAATAATGAAGCTTGAAATATCATAAACTTATCATTGAAAGAAAAATATACTTTATATTTGTAATGACGTTTTCAAAAATAGAAATACCTAATAGTAATGTTCCAAAAATGATTTTGCTGTTTTCATTAGTTTCATAGTTTCCAGAGGGAACTTAGGAACTTAGTGTTAAGACACTCCGTAGTTTTCCTCACTTTCGGACGAATTTATGGAAATATGTGTTGAACGGCAGAACTCAACGCCGCAGCTTGCGTTATTACGATACTGAAAAAATTAAAATATTAAATATTTTATATAAAAATAATAAATCAATTCTTTAAGTGGAAATCGAACCCACAACATGTCGCATATAGTTACACGTTTATGTCCCTAGGCGACACTATACATTTAATATTATAGCTTCTTAAGTGTACAGCCTACTTTACAAAATACCGCTATATAACAAGCAGCGAAGGTTTGATTCGATAAATTTCAAAGTATAATGTTGTTTGCATTTTAACGTTCATTAGAAAACATTTTAGCTTTTGGAGTTTTCTTCAAAATCATCATGAATGTTCCTTTTTAATAAAATTTCTGGAAATTGTTGAAAAAAAAAAAAAAAAATTTCCACTTGTGGCATGCGGAAATTGTGATATTGCTTCGAAATATGCGTGGCTCTAGGCCTCGCGATAATTAAATTGTTCTATGAATTATCCTTGCAAATATTTTTTTTAATAACGGCACATTTTTCTATATTTTGCTGGTTACGCAGAGGGATCCTAATTTTAAGGAAGATGCCCCTTTCTCAGGGTCACGCCGCGGAATTTAACGCCGCTATTGGTAAATATTAGGGAATCGTAGGGAAAGGAAATTTGGGAACTTAGTGTATAGAAGCTGCTGCTGGATAAAAATATATAAGCACCGTCGTTGTGCAGTGAAACAACAGACGTCTTCAGACGTGATGCTTGCAGTTTGAAATCTAAACGGGATTTATTTCTGAGGAAATCCTCACTCTAGTACTGTGGTATTTCAACAATATGAGAAAGTGGAGGACATCCGATTCTCTTTGCCTATATTGTTTTGCAAGATATAACTTAAAGTTTAAAAATATATTCAATTGATGAGTTTTGATATATTATTTATATAATAGTTTTTCTTGAAGTAATGCCAGATTTTTTATCTTTTAAAATCACATATTGAAAAAGGAAAGAGGATTGAGTTTGAGAACGTATGGTTTGGTGGTCAGAGTACTTGGACGATTCTTAAAGGGCTCGGGTTCAAATCCCGCTTTGCTACCGCTGAACAGATGGAACTTAAAAATCTAGCCAATGACACTCCATTCCCATGACATCAGACAATTCCGTTCCCCATTAGCTACCGATTTAGAGATAAGCAGCGCAACTTAACGCTGCACTTTCCTAACAAGGCAAACATAGCGAAAAAATTAAAATATTAAATATTACTCAGATGGGGATCAAATCCACAATCGTTCTCATTTAGAATTTTGACCCAATGCCAGGACAGGCCTCAAACTCAACATTGTTAATAATATTCACACTAAAGTTCGGTTATTTTAACTGTTACACAAGTTCTGGTTAACGTTCTTCCAGAACAGGAACCATTAGTTCAGCTTGTAAAAGTGATATAGGAGAAAACTCTAATACCAACATAATTAAGCGTTACAAGAATTAAAAGTCTTAACCAAATTGCCGTTATAAAGACGTAACTTTAGTTAATGAATGTTGAAAGAGTTATGGTACGGTCGAGGCAATTTTTTCAGCTTTTTTCGAGGTTAATTGTCGTAAATCTAGTGGTTAATGTTCCTGCGTTCGAATATCTGGTTAAAATTTTTTTATACACATGTTAAGTATGACATTGTGAAGCTTTTTAGATCTCAGATCCCTTGAAATTCATAACTTTTAAATTGTATAGCCACTTATTTTTTAAATGTACCGACGCCTTGTTTTTCGAGTACAAGATTATAGCAGCTTATTTTATTTTGACTATAAAATGTATTTATGTGTCACTGATATTATTATTTGACATTTGAAACAACGAACTAAAATTTGCGCAAATTAACACTTCAAATAACCCAATATTTTCGAGATTTTCACTAAAATATGAATTGAATTGAAAAAATGAAATTTGCAATGTTCCTATTGCAGACAAGAACATGAAATACAATCCTCCACATAAATTAAGAATCGTCACTATTTTGCCAAGGAGGGGACAGAGAGTTTTTGGGATGGCATACAATTTTGGATTTAAGTACAAAAGAAAATTATAGCCTCAAATATCTAGAGAAAGAGAGATGAACAAAGCTGTAAGAACACAAGTGGCATGACAAATCTACTTAAGTCAGTTCAGTCTTTTGTTCAATAGTGTGTTATTATGAGCAAGCTTGTCAAACTGCGAAGTGTTTTTGGCATAAATTGCCAATTAAGATAATACTGAGTGTACAATTATCATTTTATGATTTTATATGCGGATTATAAGTTCAGCGATCCCCATTCAAGAAAATGAAATATTTTTATTTTTAAATTATCTAACAAGACAATAGCACGGCGTTAGGTTCCGCCACTGAATACGCAATGTCTTATATTATAGAAAGAAAGTGAGGAATGTTACTACACTCCCAAGTTAGATACAAAATATTTTATCCATACTGAGTTATGTGGGGCAGTTAAAATTAGGTTAAACTCAAATAAGATATACTAGTACAATAATACTACTAAATGTTGACAATCTGCCTTATTTCATATACAAAATACCATACGAGAACAAGAAAGGGATTTCATATATTTACGTCATACTAAACAATTATGGCGTTGTTATTTATATTAACGTTTTAATGGAGCAATTTAAACTGGATTTTTACTTAAAACGACAATAACAATTGTAATAATAATAAATAAGTTTCCTCTGCCTACCCTGCTATATACAAGGTAAAAAGAGATAGCTATCCAATTAAGCAATAACCACTATTAAATGGAAAACCTCAATGGGGGCACATAATAAAAACAAAATTCACAAATCCTTTTCCCGTCCCTAGAGTAAGAGGGTCAAAAATGCTATAACAGCACTAGCGGAATGACAAATCTACTTGCGCTAGTTCAGTCTTTTGTTCGACAGTGGACTATTAAGAGGACGCTCGTCAAAATGACTTCGTTGGAGCAGTTCCTGACGATTTCAAAAATGTGGAATATCTGAAAACAATCCCTAATTTAGAATTGTCACAATAAATAACGCAAAAGTAGAGAAAGTAAATTTTTAATCACAAAGTTTTCTATTCCTACTATACATATGAGGAGTATAAATAGAAGATAGCTTCTAGATTAATAACAAAAATCACTATCAAATGGACTGCCCTAATGGGGACACATAATAAAAACAATTTTCCCAAATCCTTTTCCCATCCCTAGAGTACGAGGGTCAAAAATGCTGTAACAGCACTAGCGGGATGACAAATCTACTTGCGTTAGTTCAGTCTTTTGTTCGATAGTGGGCCATTAAGAGGAAGCTCGTCAAACTACGAAGTGTTTCTGACGTCTTCGATAAAATTAATGACAGCCGCAGTAACTTTGGTTTACGTTTAACTTGATGTGCCCATAAAATTTCAATTTTACTTTCATATAATAATATATGGTTTTTAACCAACTTTATATAAATGTTATGTGTTCAATTTCCAGAAATTAATGAGTGGGAAATTAATAATTTATTATTCAAATTTTTCCGCTACTAACAAATAATGTCATGTATAATTTGGCAGAAAGTGGAAAAGGAAGTCTGCATGAAGTGTCTTAACACTAAGTTCCCAAGTTCTCTTGTCTACCGTACGATATGACAAAGCGTAAAGCCCAAATAGAAAAACTAAGCCAATATTCATTTAAAATAAAAAAAATGGATCGGGTGAATTTGATATTCATGTATAATTTTCTTAGTATAATCGTAAAAAATAATCCTACGTGATATAAACTTTTATTTTTCTCTTTAATAATGAATTAGCTATTATGGCCCGGAGGCATAAATATGTAACTGTAAACGTCTTGGTTGTGGGTTCAGTTCTCATTTAGGAGTATGACATATTTAATATTCTAATTTCTAGACGCAAAGCGCAACGTTGTCGCAATACCTCGACCGTTCTGCGGAAAGTGAGGAAGAGCATTGATTGGATATATTTCAACACTTGGTTCCCAGGTTCCATCTACTCTGCTATATGAGGGTTATGGTGTGCTGTTAATGAAAACAAAAATAATGTGTATTAAATTACTCACTCACTCTTACTCAGCTTCACGCTGTATCTCGCACACGGCAGAGGGAACTTGGGAACTTAATTTTAATACACTTCCGTTTTATCGTACCAGAGCGAAGAAATGAAAACATTGAATATTTAAATTGAAAATATTAAATATGTCCCGTTGTTGTTCCCACAGAACCCACAATCTGTCGGCTACAGTCACACGCTTCTGCCGTTGCGCCAGGATAAAAAGAAGCTTGATGCAAAAAGTTCAATAAATTCATTTGCCCGTTACTAATTTTTAACCAATTTTAAATTTTCTACCTGCTTCTATATTAAAAGCATAAAAATAATTAATAATATCTTTGATTTTCGCGATTGTTACACGCGTATATTGATTTTTAAACATATCTTTGGAAACCCGACGTTTTGAACGAGGTCACGCGTCTACCCGTGATAATTGACGTGTTACAGTGGCACCACAAAGACTCCCATTTCTAATTCAGTAAAGATAAACGTACTTGAAGAAACAAATTAAAATGATTAGATATAACAACCCACGCTGTGAAAACTGTACATGACAGAAGAACGACTTTGAATTTAAATTTATGATATAAAAATTTTATAATTCAACTTTTAAAGTTTAAATTGAACTAAGCTTGCTGAGAGCATTCAGATAACATAGTACTATACTCAGTAAATTCCAGTATAAAATTGTTGAACAAAATGCGGAGTTAAGTTCTGCCAATTGGTAATGTCTTAAGACATTCTTTAATGTCTTAAGTCATTAAAACGTAAATGGATAGCGGAATGTTTAGACACTAGGTTCCCGAATGGACGTGTCTTGAAAGTGAAGTGTCTCCACAATAGGTTCCCGGGTTACATATGATTATTTTTTTAAATTACAAACTAGAAAAATACATATTGAATGAATAACTATTACTATAACATTTATTTTTGTATTACTTTAGAATTCTTTTTTTCTTTCTTTTTTCTTTCTAGCTTCACGCTGTATCTCGCACGAGGCAAGCTAGGCAGAGGGAACCCGGGAACCTAGTGTTAAGACACTCCGTTCCATTTTTTTCGTTCCCCATTTTCCGCCGAATTTGAGGCATTGCGTGTTGAGTGGCGGAACTCAACGCTGCGCTGTGCCTTATTATCAGAAAGTAGAAATAAAACATTAAATATTTAAATTGAAAATATTAAATATTTCATTTCTTCGACCGGGGTATCGACTCTCAGGTATAATAGAATTCTTTTTTTGTTAATTTGATATCATTCTGAGGTATATTATTAAATCCATACCAGAGGCCGTGTCAAGTAAGCGTTGAAGGGGCACAAGCGTGTGACTGTGCGCTACAGGTTGTGGATTTAAATCCCATTTAAGAAAAGGAACATTGAATATTTACCAGTCTTCTCACACGAGGAAATGAAATATTTAATATTTTCCATTGAAATATTTAATGTTTTTATTTCTTCGCTCTGGTACAAGATAAAACGCGGCGTTGAGTTCCGCCACTCAACACGCCATACCTCAAAGGAAATGTGGGGAACGGAAGGGGAACGGAGTGTCTTAACACTAGGTTCCCAAGTTCCCTCTGCCTATCCTGCCATGTGCGGGATACAGCGTGAAGCTGAGTATGATTATGAGTAATTTATTTGATTTGTAGAAGAATATAGAATTCTACTTGCATTTTAGATATTAATTATTAAGTTTTCATTTTATGTGGCTTGTTTAGCTCTGTTCTTGCCGGAGTTTATGTTTTAATAATACTTTCTACTTTATCAGGATAAGGTTAAATTTATTCGTATGTACAAGATGATATTAACATTTATTTTAATATGAACATTTAATTTAGAATTCCATTCTAAATCATGTTTTATATTAAAATCCACAAGATTTTACAGAACATTTTGTAGGATATACACAGGGAGCCTGGGAACCAAGGATTAAGACACTCCATTCGCCACTTTCCACCGAATTGAGGCATTGCTTGGTAACTTGCAGAACTCAACACCGCGCCTTAGCTAGTAACCAGAGCCAGGAAATCAACAAATGGAATATTTTATTCCCATTCCCATTTTATGTATTGATTTTCAGTAAACAGTTAAAAGCAGAAATTGTATTTCGTAGCACTCGCTCGTAGCTTCGTAGCGTTTTGTAGCTCTAGTTAGTAAAGTATTCAGCAACAAATGATTTGGATTCGTTTAAATTGCTAAAGTGTAAGAAAAGCCTAATATTTTATAAAATAAACACGGAATCGAGTTGACTGTAGTCATCACGATGTATCTCACAGTTATCACGCTGTATTTTGCAAAAAGCAGGGTAAGTAGAAGATACATAGTAATAAAAACATTGTTCTACACGCATCATCCTTTTCGAGACAATGAGTATTGATATTCATAAGTTCTCAAGTTCCCTCTGCCTACCCTGCCATGGGCGGGATACAGCGTGAAGCTGAGAGAGAGAGAGAGAGAGAGAGAGAGAGAGAGTGTTAATATTCAACGCTGTGCTCTACCTAGTTCACACAGCCACAAAATGAATATTCATTTCCTTGAACAAGAATCGAACCTCGACCTTTAATTTTATTTAAATTAATTAATATATAACAATATCTAATCATCTTAACAATAAGAGAATCAAGTGACAATATACCTTATTTTGTTATATGCTCGATATCAAGATATTGCATGATGAGTGTGTTAATTATAGTGTATCTTAGAGACGAAACGCTACTTACAGTTCAATAAAGTAAAATACAGTGAGGTACTAATTTTGGCGAAGGAGGTTTCGATTCCCGATTGAGGGAAATATTTAATATTTTATAAGTATGTTGTCTCTGGTAACGAGAAAAGCGCGGTGTTGACTTTCGCATTTGAACACGCCATACCTTGTGAAGTGTGAGGAAATGAAGTGCTTTAATATAGATTTTCATATCCCGTCTGTCTATTCCACTAGTGCGGGATACAGCGTGAAGCTATAAAACAAAGAAAAAAATAATATTATTTGAACCTTGAACCTCTCACAATCAGAAAATCCTTAGCCAAATTATATTAGTCTAATAATTTGTAACATAATAAGTCACATTTAGTCCAGCTTTTGTCCTTATAACGAACCATTAATATTAAATATATATCTCTTGGGACATTCACTTGGAGTATTAGAGTATCTTATTATATATATATATATATATATATATATATATATATATATATATATATATATATATATATATATATATATATATATATATATATATATATATATATATATATATATATATATATATATATATATATATGTATGTATAAGACTAGCATTGTATTTATTTAATAATCAAGTAATAAAAAAGTAAAGTGTCACAGTGACACAATCTCATCTCATTATCCGAAAAGTAGGTCAAAATATTTTTTAATGCACAGAAATTATTGAGGACCATCATCATTATAATTTAAAGTGTTTAAGTATTTCTTGTTGTTAGCTTCACGCTGTATCTCGCCTGCAGGGAAGTTGGAACCTTTGTTTCGATTGTGACGATTTCGTGCCCCATTATCTTCTAAATTCGGGAGGCCTGTCGTGGCGCAGCGGCACATACGTGTGATTGTAAACGATAGGCTGTGGGTTCGATCCCTACTCAAGGAAATGAAATAACTCTCGTAACTAGGCAAAGCGTGGCGTTGAGGTCCGCCACATAAAACACAATGCCTCAAATTCGGCAGAAAATGCGGAACTGAAGTAGAACGGAGTGTCTTAACACTACCTTCCCCAGTTTCTTCTGCCTACCCTGACGTTTGCAGGATACAGCGTGAAGCTGCGTAATTCTGGAGTAATTTATTACCGCGTTTTGCCCTGTGTACAAGAGTGAAGAAAAAAGAAGAAAAGTATAAAAAATTACGCTTACAACCCGGGGCATGTACACGCTTGTACCCCTACGCCACGGTAAACCTCTGTTCAATATTCTATTTATTTATATATTTTAAGTAATAATCTTATTTTTTAAATTTTTATTTCTTCCTTTCTCTTCGCTGATCACATGGCAAAGCGAGCCGTTAAGTTTCGTCAATCAAACCGCAATGCCTCAAATTTAGTGGAAAACGAAGAATGTAATGGTGTATGTCCTCCTGCCTGCCGTTCAAAAGAAAAATGTTGGAAAAGCAGACTTTTTTTCACTGATAAAAAAACTTAAACATGAAAACAATATATTTTTTTGATCATTTGAGATAAAGAACGGTGCTGAGTTTTTAAAAATACTGTAAATGTACTTGTGTATCGGAAAAACAAATGGATTACGGAGTGTCTTAACTCTAGATTCTCTAACCTTGTTTGCTATTGGATGGTGATAGCACGCAATGCCTCAAATTCAGAGGAAAGTGGGGAACGGAAGTGTTTGAATAGGAACAGATTTAACATTTAGTTCCCAAGTTCCCTCTGCCTACCCTGCCACGTGCTAAGTAACGTATATTAATGTAAACATTTTCTTTTTTTTTTTAATTTTAGACAAAAAACATTGCAAGTGTCGCAATTCCATAACTAGAGAGCTCTCTAGAGAAACATATGCAAATAAAATAGATTATTTTTAATTGAATTTTATATTGTCCAAATTGTAGAATAGTGTGGAATATATGTATTATGTTTATCAAACCATTACAAATTTTTAATAATTCCTAACTTACTAAGGTTAAATTCGGTAGTTATTGTCACAGTCCATTCCCATTAAGACATTTTCGCTCTCCACTTTCCGCCGAATTTTGGAGGTTGTGGGTGACGGAACTCAACGCCACGATTTATCTCGTTAACATAGGAAGATAATGTATGTGTTAAATATTTCATTATCTTGAGTGTCACGCTTAAAGTCTCACAGACGGACTCCAATATAATTGGCGACTAAACAGGTGTGTATGATAACACAATCTTAGTGTCTAGAGTATTGCCTTGACACTGTGATCGTAGGTAAGCCCACCTTAGTAGTAATTCCTGAGATTAAAGTGATTAAACAAACAAATTCTTCGTTATGAATTAATATTTATATAAAGTCAACAAAGCATACAAAGCTTAAAGTTTTAAGGTATACCACTCAGAAAAAGTTTAAAAATTCATACGAAAAATGGAACTATGGGCTGTCTACACTAAGTTCTCATTTCCTACCCTCTTATATGTCTTATATGAGAAAGAGAAGTTGAAAAAAAAAATTAAATGCAAATATTTATTTAATTCAACAGATGATTAATCTTGATAATAGTTATTTTAAATATCTTGTAGTAGCGATAAGTAGATCGACTGTACCTTGACCCGAAAGATGGATGCCAAGTAGGCGAGGTCAAAATTCGTATAATATATATGTGTATTTAAACTAAATTTAAACTAGTTTTCTCCCTTAACTTTGTCAACGTATCAAAACTTTGGCATTTTTTTTTGACGTAGAAATTTCTAAAAATGCTACTACTAGAAACTGTTTCTAGAAACACGGCTAATCTACGTATATAGAATGTACAATCGTACCAATATTTCATAGGGATAATTTTATTAATTTCGAATGCTTGTTCACTTTAACGCAAAAACTACTAAACGGTTTCAGATGGAACTTGACAGAAATATATTTTAGAGATCAAAATAACACATAAACGTCTATTCGTTGTCTAAACAAGTATTTTTCATCCCCGAGTGTGGATTAACATTTTGTAATTACTAAAAATATTTAACTAAGGAATTCCTTAACAATAATTCTAGTTGGATAGTCGGAAATTTGTGAAAATCTCCTTACAAAGATGCTATCAACATAAATAAGTTGTAACAAGCCTATAAAAATTTCGGTAGCTCCATGAGAACGCGTGGCTTAGTTTATCAAAGCTCTTGGGCGGATCCCAAGAAGCGCAGGTTCAAATCCCGCTACGTTTTTTTTATACGTTTTCTAAATAAATATTTATTATTTTTTTTTTTTTGTTATATAGGAAATGTTTGAGCAGATGAAGCCGCGTCGCCGATTAATTATATATGCCAGAATTAATACTCTGTAAGTCGAACAGAACCGTCAGTACTCTGTCATCTAGCAATATGTTAATTTTTATACAGGATAGAATTCACTTTTTATATTGGATTATATCGGATAAAACAAAATTTATATTTATTTTCAATATAAATTTAATATTGGGATGTTAATTTACCTATTTATTTAACTTAACGCAACACGTAATACTCTCTAATTTTAAACTCTACAGTTGTACGTTCGTCATTTTTAACGTGTTCTTGTTTATTGCTCTTGTTATCAGACAGACGAAGCACGGCGTTGATCATGCAATACGTCAAAATTTAGTACAAGTTATAATAATAAAATATATTTACCATAATTTCTAAATTCAACTTTACGCAAATGATCTCTCTACCCTATAGAGTTTGGGAACTTGAGAAGCTAGTGTAAAGACACTACGCCCATTAAACATTTCCCTTCCTCACTTTCCGCTGAACGAGAGGCATTATTTGCTTAGTGACGGAACTAAACGCCGCGCTTTGCCTCCTTAACGGAGCGAAGAAATGGAAGTAAATACTAGTTCATTTTCTAGAGTGGGGATCGAACCCGTAACTCTACGACACACCACGACAAGCCTATTACCTAATACACAAAATTATTAACATAAACCAATATAAACAAACGGACAGATTGTAAGCCTATCGTTTATTAATATTTAGATACTGTCAATGGCATTCGCTGTTGTTGGTTTGACAAATGTCAACGTTGCAAAGGTCAGACACATGGCCGTATTATATTATTATATATATTATTATTATATATATATAGCTTCGCTTGGTAGTAGGCTAAGATACTAATGCTTAGGTTTTTATTTTCTTTGAAAGAAGAAAGAAATATTTTTCAGGGTTTATTGTGGTTGTGGGTTCAGTTCTCACTTTTTCTCGAGTAGGGAAAAAAAATCACAATGACTGATATTTATTTTTTTT
Source organism: Eueides isabella (assembly GCA_019049475.1). NCBI lineage: Eukaryota > Metazoa > Arthropoda > Insecta > Lepidoptera > Nymphalidae > Eueides > Eueides isabella. The sequence continues at coordinate 9,468,103 of CM032407.1, forward strand.
TTTTTCTTTTTTTTTTTTTTTTCTTTCAGCTTCACGCTGTATCCCGCACTAGGCAGGGTAGGCAGAGGGAACGAAAGTGAAACCTAGTGTTATGACACTCCGTTCCACTTCCGTTCGCGCCGCAATTCGTTTCCGCCGAATTTGAGGCATTACGTGTTGAGTGGCGGAACTCAACGCCGCGCTTTGCCTTATTGCCAGAGCGAAGAAATGAAACATTAAATATTTATTCCTCGACTGGGGATCGAACCCAGAACCTGTCGGTTACAGTCACACTCTTGTGCCGCTGCGCCACGACAGGCCTCAACTGATACTGATATTTCTGCCTCTCAATTTCTTTTAGCTTCACGCTGCATCCATCCCACACATGGCACGGTAGGCATAGGAAATTCACTTGAGAGTACTAGAGTACTCTCTTTCAGTTAGAACTGATAGCTAAATTCACAATACAAATTGAAAATTTTCTGTGACTTTTCTAACGGTTTTTTACCTGAAAAGGTAAAAATGAAATACTATAAATATTGCTCACTTTGTTGTCCGTCTGTCCGTATGAAAACCATTTATTTTGAGATATCTACATAGTTAAAATTACTACTACATACTCAGGTTCCGCCGCTCAACACGTAATGCCTCAAATTCGGCGGAAAGTGCGGAACGAAAGTAGAACGGAGTGTCTTAACACTAGGTTCCCGGGTTCCCTCTGCCTACCCTGCCTCGTGCGGGAAACAGCGTGAAGCTACTCAAGTCAGTTTTGTGAAGTGAATGCCATCAAAAGATACGAGAATATATGCAATGTATTTGCTGCTTTTTGTATGAAGTTAACCATATATACAATTTCTAACCAAAAAGTAATGAAATATGGATATTTCATAGAAAAAAAAACCTTACAAACTTATATTTGTAGTTCATTTTATACAACATGAGTGCCTACTACCTCACAGTTAAATTTGTCGAATTTTATAAGCTGGAACCAGTGGATGAGTTTAAATGGCACGACAAGGTAATAATATATACCTACTTCGAGGTTATAATAATTATTCTGCACATGGCAGAGCAGGCAGAGGAATTTTTCTTTCTGCTCCTCACTTTCTACCGATTTCGAAGCATTGCGTGTTGAATACCGGAACTCAACGCCGCGTGTGAGGGTCGAATATATTTTACAATCAGACATTGCACGCGGTACCCATACCCCACGACAACTTATTAACTTATATTTATGATAGAAATACCACCAATTATAATAATAAATTAAAAATAATATAAGTGGGAAACGGAAGTAGAACTGAGTGTCTTAACACTAGGTTTCCATCCCTCTGACTACTCTGCTGTGTGCGAGATATAAAAATAGGTCACATAAAACAAAACAAAAAACAAGTCTTATAATAGAATCCTTGGAAAAAAATAAATTGTAATATTTATAGAAAAAAATAAATTTGAGGTATTCGGTTAAAGGTTTTTTACTGCTTGAAACAGTTTTCAGTTAAGTTTTTTATAACAGCAGTGAGTTATTAAATATATCAATGTGTAAATTTTCTATCTCCGGTATCGGGGTAAAATGCGGCGTTGAGTTCCACCACTTAATATATTGTGTCCAGAATACAATCTTGGGCTATAAAAAATAAAGAAAGATCAATGTATTAAGATATACACTGGGTTAAACTCCGTCCAAGGGTACAGAATGGGACTCAGTAACTTTCATTTAAAAAATACAAAGAACTCAAAGAAAAACATTAAGTAAATTGAATACTGTGAATGTATATTAAACATTTTTATCAAACAAAATAAGGTTCTTTGACATGTCTATACTTTTTGAGGTTAAGAGCCGCGACCTTGAGTAAAATGAGAAGGTATTTTAAAAAACGTCTCGATTTTTTTAGCTCAACCCGATCTTATAATGTTCATTAATTGCTTTTAGTAAATATTTATATAAAAGAAAAAATCTTTCTCATTATAAAAGTAAGAAATACGGCCATAGTTTTGAGTTCGATCCCCATTTAAGGGTATGGAATGTATTAGATCGCTCTGACAAGACTCCCGGGTTCCCTCTGCCTACCCTGCCTCGTGCGGGATACAGCGTGAGCTGAGAGAGATGAGACAAGACGAAGCGCCTCAATAAGGTTTTACGCTGTAAATTACAGCGTAAAACCTAGGAGTTTCTTCATGTTTTACCCTGCATTTTAACAAGATTATCTATTAATTATTTTAGTTTCTTCGCTCGTGTAAGTAGGTAGATTTATCTTAATTCAAAGCGCTTTCAGTTCCGCCGCTCAACACGTAAACTAGCGATTGGCGGAAAGTGTAGAACAGAACGGAGTGTCTTAACACTATGTTTCCCAAGTTTCCCTTGCCTATGTTGCTGTTTGCTGGATAAAGAGCGTAAAGCTTAATTTCAAAGCAAAGACATCTTAATTTGAGTGTATCAACACTAAGTTCCCATGTTCCCTCTACTTACCCTTATATGTGCAGAAAAAAATTGGAGCAAGTAGAATGTTTATAGTTTCTCACTAAGTCACGCATTTATCAAGATAGCCAAAAGGTACCTAGCTTATTCTTCTCCATTCTCCAGAGAGAGATGGAATTCAACACCCATACTTTGCCTTGTTACGACATCGAGTAGATTTACATAATTCATTCCCCCCGAGTAGTAATCAATACAACCGCCGTTTCTACAGTGATGATCTAATGTAATTACTCACTCTACTCACTAAGCTTTACGCTGTATCCCGCACATGGCAGGGTAGGCAGAGGGAACTTGGAAACGTAGTGTTAAGACACTCCGTTCTAATTCCGTTCCCCACTTTCCGCCGAATTTGAGGCATTACGTGTTGAGTGGCGGAACTCAACGCCGCGTTTTGTCTTGTACCAGAACGAAGAAGTGTAAACGTTAAATATTTAGATTGAAAATATTAAATATTTCATTTCCTCGAGTGTGGATCGAACCCACAACCTGTCGGTTACAGTCACACGCTTGTGCCGCTGCGACACGACAGGTCTCAATATAATCTCTCATTCTAATAAAATTAGCTATTACTTTAAATATATAAGCAACACGTCTCATTTATAATGAAACTAAACACCATCATCTCACGGACCGTCGACTTGGCCAACTACCAAACATCTATTGATGCTGAATATTGAAAATGCCACTGAACTAAATTGTATATAATCTGTAGGATTTGTTTTTTATATTTGAATATATTGTGTTAAATATTTAATTGAAAAATTAAGATTTGATTACATTTTACTATAAAAAAGACGAGTGTAGGTTCAATCCCCAGTCGGGGTAATGGATTTATTTTGATCTCTGAGTATAATGAAACATTTTTTTTAATACAAGGCTCCCGATCTTAGGTTCCTGATCTTAATCTCTAGGTTCCCAGGTTCCCTTACTCTACCCTGCTATTTCCGAAATACAGAGTGAAGCTAGACAAAAGTAAATGTTCAAAATATTTTTTTTTTAATTCCTAGAGAAAGACGTAGTGAAGTGACACTAGTTTGGAAAAATATTTTTGATTATCATGTACGGCTTATTATGTAACCCTTCTAACAACCTATTAAGCAAATTCCCAGGACAGATGAGAAGAAAAAGTACTTCACTATCAATATAAATATATTGTCAGAAAATGTATACAATTTCAAAAAATAATTTCAAACAGAGGCTAGTCGTAGGTATACAGGTATACAGGTTATGGGCACAAGCTTACGTCTCTACACGACAAGATCTGAGTTCGATCCCCATTCGAGGAAATATTTAATAATTCGTTATCTTTGCTCTGGTAACAAGGTAAACTGCGGCGTTGAGTTTCGCCACTCAATATCCAATATCTCAAATTTGGCGGAAAGGATTTCGGAATGGAGTGTCTTTATACTTGGCTCCCAGGTTCCTTAGAGGGAACCTGAAGTGTAGGTAGACCTACACTGTCCTTTATAGGATACAGCATGAAGCTGAAAAGTATATATGTATATATATTTAATAAAATTAAATAAATGCTAATTACGTTTTTCTTGTGGTCTGTCGCGGCGCATGGGCACAAGCATGTGATTGTAATCCACAGGTTGCAGGTTTGATCTACACTCGAAGAAGTGAAAAAATCATTTATTTCTTTGCTCTGTCAAAATAACAAAGTGCGACGTTGACTTACGCAACTCAGCACACAATACCTCAAATTCGGCGGAAAGTGTAGAACAGACTGTCTGTCACTAACCTTCCTTCCTTCTGCCAACCATGCCATGTGCGGGAATCAGCGTGAAACTAAAAAAAAATATTTTTTTTTTTTGTTCATTTTCGAATGGTATGAAGCTATGCAAGCACAAAACAAAGCAACGGATTTGGTAGGTTTAAACTCAAACCCAACCATATGCTATTTTCGTTATAATAATATTCTATGATAACAGCCACTCAGTAAAGCCATATTAATTTGATAAGAAGCCTTCTACGTTTGATCTTGTTAATAGCTGTACCGTAGTTCAGCATTTAGTTTAGATATCAACAGCTTTATTATAGACTAGGTTTTATATATTGGAATAATAATTTTATGTGTGTGGTACAAGGTTCTATTCTTACTTGAAGAAATTAAGTATTTGATATTTTCATTCCTACGTCTACGGTAACACGGCAAGGCGTTGATTTATGTCATTTAGCACGCGTTAAATTCGACGGGAAATAAAGATGGGATTATGTCTTAATGGGAACGGAGCATCTTAACACTAGGTTCCCAAGTTCCCTGTGCTTGGATAGGATGTGGTCGAGTTTCCATGTGAGGGATACAGCGTGAAGTTGAGCTTAGTATGTAGATAAATTGATAGGAGTAACCTATTGTTGTCTTAACAATAGGTTATTTCCGTCCTTCGTTTCCAATTTTTTGCCTAAATTGAAAATATTACGTATTCGGAGTTCAACGCCGCTTGTTCAACGTAGTAAAAAAATGAAAAATCCTAAACAATTCAATCCTACAAGCATCGTGTTCAGTCAGACACTGACCTTTGAATCTTCTAGTGAGAAGCTTTATTGAGCAAATAATTTATAATTAAAACCGCTAAAGGCTATTCCACATGCAATCACAACTTTACAGACTGACTAATATATTCTACTGCAATATCATTACTATCGTAATAAAAGTGAGTGTCTAGACGACGTTATGGCGCAGCCAAAATTCTGGTGCGATAGTAGTAGATTCAAATTTTTTTGTCAGTATTTTTAATTTTCAAATTTAAACTATAGAATTCAAATATGATTTTGTAGTAAATCTAGAGGAAGGAATGTAACCTATATGTCAATTTAATAAAGCAAATAATTTTGTTAATAAGGACAACACGCAATGCCTCAAATCGACGGAGAGTAGGAAACGGAACGGATTGTCCTAACACTAGGTTCCCAAGTTTCCACTCCGTTCCCCCGCCATTGAGACCTGTCGTGGCGCAGCGGCACAAGCGTATGACTGTAACCGACAGATTGTGGATTCGGTGCCCACTGAAGAAATGAAAGATTGAATATTTTCAATTTCAATATTTTATGTTTTCATTTCTTCGCTCTGGTACAAGGCATAACGTTTCTATGAGTTCCGCCACTCAACGAGCACTGCCTCGAATTCGGCGGAAAGTGGGAAACGGAAGTGGAACGGAGTGTCTTAACACTAGGTTTCCTTATTGTACCTCCCTCTGTCTACCCTGCCATGTGCGGGATACAGCGTGAAGCCAAGTAAGTGTAAGTAAATACAATATAATACGTATTTTTTTCAACAAAACTTGATAAAAGTAATCCATAAACATATTTCTTTCAGCATATTTTATATCGCAATTACTCCAATTAATTAAAAAGATGGCGAAAAATTATTTGAAAATAAAAATTATTAAGGCCTGTCGTGGCGCAGCGGCACAAGAGTGTGAGTGTAACCGACAGGTTCTGGGTTCGATCCCCAGTCGAGGAAATGAAGTATTTAATATTTTCAATTTGAATATTTAATGTTTCATTTCTTCGCTCTGGTAATAAGGCAAAGCGCGGCGTTGAGTTCCGCCACTCAACACGCAATGCCTCAAATTCGGCGGTAGTGGGGAACGGAAGTGGAACGGAGTGTCATAACACTAGGTTTCACTTCCGTTCCCTCTGCCTACCCTGCCTAGTGCGGGATACAACGTTAAGCTGAAAAAAAAAAAGAAAAAAAGATGGCGAAAAATTATTTATATAGTACAAATTTACTGCGCATAGTATACTCATCAGCCACTAGTTGAAGACTGATACAAAATGGTTAGGTTAGATTATATACTCATTTAGATAAAGTAGTAGCGAAACTCTTGGAAATTAATAAAGAGGCGCAGGTGCAAGTTCAAATCCCGTTACGTTTATACGTTTTCTAAATAAATGTTTTTCTTTTTCACATGTATGTGTGGACGAACCTTTGATGTCTCGCGTTGCCGTTACGTACACTTACTTGTATATATAAATTTAAACCAAAATTAAAAATTAAAAGTTACTATTTTAGTTACTTTCACAAAAAAATACAATAAAAAAAGTTATAAACGAGCGGCGACTATTTAAAATACGCTTTTTGAATAGACTGGCGTATTTATTTAGGTTAGGTTACAACTATACGTTTTAATCCACAGGAAAGAAAAATATTCTTTTAGAAATCGTGTAAAGTTGCTTTTAAACGTATGGCTAAGTGGTCAGAGCGCTTGAACAGATACTAAGAAGTGCTGGGCCTTTACGTAAAATTTTTTGTTCGTTTTATAAATAAATATTTTTCCTGCTTAAGTATGTATTTACACTTTAAAAATAGTAAAAATAAATAATATTAAAGAAATATAATCAGGCTATGAACCTTCGTCTTTGAAGTTGGTTAACAGTTAATTATTTTTTATGCAATCTTGGGGTTTTCAACCCAGGACTCTATCTATCTCTACATACAAATACACTTAAAGCAATTCCACTAATAATAATGGTAATTTTACCGGCGATCGAAAAATATATATTCCAGTTATACTGCACATTATCATTGTCGTTGCAATAAAACTGAGCATTAAATTTGATAACGACCAAACAGTATATTTTTTGGCTTCACGCTGTATCCCACATTGTAGCTTGGGAACCTAGTGTTAAGACACTCTACTGCGTTCCCCATTTTCTGCCGAATTTAAGGCATTGTGAGTGGCGGCACTTAACGCCACGCTTAGCCTCTTTACCAGGGTGAAGAAATGAAAATATTTAATACTTCACTTTTTCGAGTGGACATCTAACCACCAACCTATCATTTATTTATCACACGCAATAATATTACCCAAACTCTTATACTTTCTATTTTTTCGTATAATAGTAATTATTTCTTGAATCATTACTATCGAGGAAAAGCGCTAAGTTGAGTTCCACCATTCAACACGCAAAGTTTAAAATTTGGTGGAAAGTGGTTTATTTGGTCTTATTAGGAACCTCTACGTTCCTTAACCTCCTTAACATAAGGTTCCCAAGTTCCTTTTACCTATTCTACCATTAGTGGTATACATCTAAAGCTGAAATTGTTTCACAAAGAAAACTTAGTATTTAGGTACTACACCAATTTTTATATATACATTACACATTGAACGGCGAATCTCCACCCTGTGATTTCATGATCAAGGCAAGTAAATACATATAATAAGATGATAACTGAGCACTGTCTGTACATGGATGATATATGACAAAAATATTATTTATATTTGTTCTTTCTTTCTTTTTTTCTTTCATCTTCACGCTGTATTCCGCACGAGGCAGGGTAGGCAGAGGGAACCCGGGAACCTAGTGTTAAGACACTCCGTTCCATTTCCGTTACCCACTTTCCGCGGAATTTGAGGCAATGCGTGTTGAGTGGCGGAACGCCGCGCTTTGCCTTTATTACCAGAGCGAAGAAATGAAACATTAAATATTTAAATTGAAAATATTAAATGTTTGATTTCCTCGACTGGGAATCGAACCCAGAACCTGTCGGTTACAGTCACAGTCTTGTGCCGCTGCGCCACGACAGGCCTCTATATTTATTATTGTAATAGCTTTCAAAAAAAGATTATTAGATTTTTTGTCAGTCAGTATGTTTGATTGTATGTCTGTGCGTTTGTTCATCCTATTGGTTTTTTATTTAAAAAAAGGTTATATATAACAATTAGGAAAGGAACATACTCTATATACATACTCTATATATATATATATATATATATATATATATATATATATATATATATATATATATATATATATATATATATATATATATATATATATATATATATATATATATATGTATATATATATATATATATATATATATATAAATATATATATATATATATCCATCAGTTATTAAAGTAATGAAGACACAAAACGCATCTAACATATATAGAGCGTGGAATTGTCAAAATATGAAAAGAAAAATGTCATAAAACATTTGAAAAGCCAATGCGTGATTTCACATTAATTTGTGTATTTCATATTCAACTGAATGAAAGTTTAAAATAGCCGCCAGGTCATGGCTCTGGCTTGCGTCCAAATTCGTACTTTTTGAACCACTCCGGGCTGAATTTGTCAATTCTACTAATAATGTATAAGATACATGCACGCAACGTCTCTGTCGTGGCGCATGGGCATTAGCTACAGGTTGTGGATTCGATCCCTAGTCGAGGAAATTATATATTTTAATATTTTCAATAGGTACTATCCCACGTGAATACAGCGGAAAGCTAAAAAGAATAAACATTTATATAATTCAATTAAAATAATATTTTAAAAACAAATATTTAATATGCTTTGTATAATTTATAATATTTTGAAGTGCAAAAAAAAACATATTTTTTTTATAGAATCAATGCTTTATGTAATTTGTTTATATTATATACGTTGACTACTTAATGGACAATTTCACCCGGATTTATTTGGTTTTACAGTATTTTTTAGTTCTTCTTCACGCTGTATCCAGTAAAGTACGCAAGCACGTAATAGGGTAGGCAGAGGGAACTTAGGAACCTTATCTTAAATTCTCTTTGTTACCATTAAAATAAGCAGAAGAATTATGAAGCATTACTTGTTTAGCGGTGAAACTCAACACCGACTTTTCTTAAATAAATATCACATAAAATTAAATTCCATGAATATCTAATATTAAATTCCACTTCCACGGATGGGAGTCGAATTCACAACATGTCGTGTAGTTGCAAACTTGTGGCAATGCGCCATAATTGACGAGAGAAATATATGACAATACTAGGTGCTGCTCGCGGCTTCGCCCGCGTATATCTTATTATTTATTTCATGATGATCATTAATTAACGTCTCCTTAGCCCGACGTGATGCTAAATAATCAACATGTTGACTACGATTGTTTTCCGCCTGCTCCGATGTTTGAGCTGCTCTGAAAGCAGCTCGACGTGCAACCAGCTCCAGCCTTCTCAATTTCGCTTAAGGAGGAGTTTCTTGATTCCTAGCTAATTTCTTAGCTCGAGCATCTTACGACCTATTGTATGTATTAGATTTGCGCTTCCGTGCATGTTTCAAAAACAAAATGAAATAAACAAAGAGTTGAGAAGAAGATTATTATTAAATTCAATATATTGCGTTGCACTACGCAGAACCAAATCGACACAGAAATAAATTACAAAATCGAGTATTTTAATTGTACTGCACAGTCACAGTCGTTTATATCCAATTGGATATAGCATTTTAATATCGCAATGTAGAATAAAGGCAACGCCATCTATTGGCACCTCACTAAACTACACAATCTGTGATAGATGAATACCGAGAGTTCTGTTTTATCCGAAGGGAGTATTTAATCGGAATAAAAAGTATCCCAAGTCAGCTCGTTCTCTCTCTCTATACTAAATGTCATCAAAATCCGTTCAGTAGTTTTAGCGTGATTGACGAACAAACATCCAAACAAACAAAATTTTATATATATATATATATATATATATATATATATATATATATATATATATATATATATATATATATATATATATATATATATATATATATATATATATATATATATATATATATATATATATATATAAGTGTAAAGTGTGGTTGTCGTTCTTTTTTGAACATGTAATGGAAAAATACACAACCTAATTTGCTTAGCAGAAACAATTGTAACTCTATTAATTTATTATTTTAATTATCAGAGTAAAGACATATGTTTAATTATTAGACCGTTGTTCGAATCCCGCTAAATAGAATTCTGTTAACAAAACAGCAAGGCGTTAACCCACTCCACGGAAAGTCATAAAAAAATAAACTAAAAATATAAATTTCATCTGTGGGCACTCACTGTAATTATTCACATAAGCACTAGACGGTAATATAACAAAAATTTTAGAAAACAATGATTTTTTACCGAAAATCGCAGATGGCTTTCAATACGAAAAAATATAAAAGAACCACGATCTTTCCGGGCAGTATTCAATTCTACCCCTTTGTAAACAAAGCGGGGTTCAACAATAGGGGATGAAAGGGGCCTTAAAAATTCAAATGACTGTCATTATGCTGATATAAATTGTATGCGAATAGTTTACACATAGCTTTTCCTGGGTTTTTGTTTTACATTGAATCACATTGGATTGGGTTATAAAGGTTAAATATTTATAAGGGTTGAAGGTTAAATGTTGTGGTTAATGTGATTTTTCTTATAATTTCTCGCTGCTTCTTGCAGGTTACAGAGGCAAGGCAAGGGAACCTGGGAACCTGGTGTTAAGATATTCCGTTACTATGTAGACACTCCCGTTACCGTATTCCTGCCGAATGCTCCAGGCATTGTGTGTTAAGTAGCGGACCGCTGCATTTTGACTTGTTACCAGAGTAATAATTTAAATATTTAAAATTTCATTTTCCCAAGTGGGGTAGTGAACCCACAACTGTTGGACTACTGAGTAGCTACAGAAACACAGAAAAAATAAGAGTTCAAATAAGCCATTTCCCTTCTACTCAATTATTGTAATATTGTATGCTTTTTTGGCTTTTATTACGCAGACATAAAAAAATTATTCATTCTATCGAGTGAAAATGGAACCCACAACCGTGTTATTTGTAGCTTCAGCGTATATAGGTACTATAAACTGACTTTGACAGATTAATTTTATTTCCAAAAGTACAAATTCTTATCATATTATGTTTTTTTTTATTATTTTTAACTATATATAAATGATTTTAAAAATAAATGAAAAAAAAAAAAACAATTTAAAGACAAAATTGGTCGTTGCGTAGAGCATGGTACGGTTTTGTATGTTTATAATACACATTATCATGAGCTTACAAGAAGAAGTGTAGATAGTTAGTTTCCATTTCACCACCACGAGTGGAGCCGTAAGCAAAAACTATACAGTGGAACAGATTATCCTAGCACTAGGTTCCCAAGTTCCCTCTATCTACCCTGCCACGTGAGAGATACAGCGTGATACTGAGTACTAACAAAATATTTAAACTTACGTCTACGCATAGTTATTTAGCGACATATACTTCATAACTATTCATTACATCAATACTTTGCTACAAAAGAGTCTCACGACCCTTTCTTGCCTTTCCCTTATTCATTGAGTCCCCTTCTCGCAAATAGTCGGCTCAGGTACTGTCACAATGGCAGGTAGCTTAAAAATTCACAAGATTTTCTTACATGCCTTTATGAACTAGCGGCATATTCGACTTTGTTTGTTTTTTTAGCTTTACCCGCCACATATGGCAGAGATGACAGAGGGAACTTGGGAACCTAATGTTAGGACACTCCGTTCCACTTCCGTTCCCCACTTTCCGCCGAATTTGAAACATTGCGTGTTGAGTGGTGGTACTCAACGCCACGTTTTGCCTTTTACCAGAGCGAAGAAATGAAAACATTAAATATTCAAATTGAAAATATTAAATATTTCATTTCGTAGAGTGGTGATCGAACCCACAACCTGTCGGTCACAGTTACACGCTTGTGCAAAGCGTGTTAAGTCAATCTTTTTTCAGGTTTCGCAAGAAAAAAGCGAGACGACGTCGTATTACTGACACACCACGGTCCGTTCTGCCCCTGCGCTACGACAGCCGTCAAACGGTATTATAGAAATATTAAAATAATATTTTTTATTTTGACAAGGCCATGTCATTCTACATTACTTGTTACTTGAATTTTCCGTTTATTATTTGTTTTCATGTTTTCTCTAGCGAAATTTCAGTCACTGTCAATTAACGTCAGTTGATTTTGTTGAAAATCTATATATCAATACTTGGGCCAGCGTGTATAGCCAAGTTTAAAAATTAAAAATGTACTATATGAATTGTATACAAGTTATATACAACTTGAAGCATCCGTAAAGACATAAGTTTTTACGTAGGAAAATAAAAATATTTATAATACAATCCTAGATCGTAATGTATATATAAGTTAAAAAAAAAAATATGTGAAATACAGAACGGAGTGTCTTAACACTAGGTCCTAAGTTCCGTCTGCGTACCCTGCCATGTGGAGGATACAACGTGAAGCTAAAAAAACTTATATTCTATCAATTACGTAAATGTGAAACAAAAGCCAAGTTTAAAGATAATAGCTCTCGACACCTCTGAAAAATAATGTGTATGTGTTTAATTTGCCGGCAAACAATCTCGAATAAGCAGGAAATATTTAATATGAAATGTTTTGACATTTGCATTTATTTTTAACAAAGCACGGTGTTGAGCTCCGCCCCTCAACGTGAAATGCTTTAAAATCAGTGGAAACTGGCGAACGTAATGAGGTATTTTAACTATGTTCACACATTTTAATATTTCCAAATTCTATTGGAAAATACCAAATTAATATGGACACTGCATGTAGAAATCGAATTACGATCGAGTGAAGCCGAGCTTTTCCGGAAAGCTTTATAAGCTTAGAGCATACTAAGTCTCTAATAGCCAATGCACTAGCTATCAGCTGAAGATTTTACAAAATTGACTGAGAAACCTCATACATGATGAAAACCAAAAAGGGAAGAATAGAGCAGAGACCGTTGTAGCATAAAATGGAAGTATTTGATGTTATGGTAGTGAAATTAATTCCGTGAGAATAATTTTCAATTGTTCAAGCAAGCAAGTAGCTTTACTATTTTTTCAGCATAACAGAATCGGCGTAGGGACCCTGGGAACCTAGTGTTAACACATCCGGTATAAAACGCCCCGGCAACGGACATTAATGCCCGTCTAGGTCTATCACAGTCAGAAAATGGTAAAAACTACCACCATTCCCCCGGATAGAGGTCGAACCCACAACCAAAGTTTGCAGCCATACTACATACAGGGGAGCTCCTAAACCACGAAAGCTAATTCATAATTGAAATAATATTAACTTAATCAAACATACTGTAGAAGCTTTTGTTAGAGTTATATTCACACGATGAATGCTCGAGTATTTAATTAATAAACAGAAATCTTATGGACATTGTTTCACTAAGCTCTAAATATCACTGCGTTATATAAAATGATTTTTTTAAATATTCGGTTTTTAAAGTAGAAGGATTTGAACCAGCACCTCTTGAAATTCGTCTAAGCACTCTCGCTAAGCTTTTTCTTCGTATCTTGAAAATCGGACGGAAAGGAGTTGTTGCAGATGTGTGTAAGTAGTTTTTTTAAGGGACTTATAAATTAATTATTTAAAGTGTTCTAATAAGGTTCCCTAATGACTACTAAGGTTACTTTATCCTTTAAAGGGAGTCTCTAAAGCTATTTTACAGAAATTTACTAAAATATCCTTACCAACTATAGAGACTCTACAAAACTTAATGCAAAATAAGAAAAAGAACCTACTATCTTCGACAAAAGCTTTGAACACAATATATATATTTTTTCGGATATAACAAGCAAGCGATGATAATGATACCTCGAAAGCCATTATTGGGAACGCGCCGACGATCAAGGGTCTATTATAAAAATTATTATATCAGAAAATGAGAAGATAGATTGTATTTACTTTGGATTTATGTTTTTCAGCTTGAAGCTGTATCCCGCAAAAGACAGGATATGCAGAGGGAACTTGGGAACCTAGTGTTATGATACTCCGTTCCACTTCTGTTCCCCACTATCTGCCCAATTTGAGGCATTGAGTGGCGGAACTTAACGCCGTGTTTTGCCTTGTACCAGAGCCAAGAAATGAAAACATTAAATATTCAAATTGAAAATATTAAATATTACATTTCCCTAAGTGAGGATGGAACCCACAACCTGTCAGTTACAGTCACACGCTTGTGCTGCTGCGCTACGACAATCCTCTGTAGAAAAAACTAACTACAAGAAAGTATATTTTATTTGACAAAGAAATTCAATTGCTCTAATTTACTTTTATCTTAAAGCAGTAAGCAGATATATCTTATATATTTATACACACAGACAACACGTGTAATGAATCTATATTGAGATATTATAATATATTATACACTAAAGTAAGACACAAAAATATTTGGTGCGGTGCCAATAGCCCGGCTTTTCATAGAAATAATTAACGAACTTTCCTGTTGACTCTACATACATTGAAATTGGCTAATTAGGGTTCTGGTCTATTTTATTATGTATATAAGTATTGTGCAATTACGATTTCCTACAATTGCAGAGATTAATTATTGAAAGCTTTTGGTGGCAAGTGAGGAACGGAACGGAGTGTCTTTACACTATGTTCCCAAGTTACATTTACCTATTCTAACGCGTGCAGGATTTATCGTGGCGCAGCGGCACGAACGTGTGACTGTAACCGATGGGTTGTGGCTTCGATCCCCACTCGAGGAAATCAAATATTTCATATTTTCAATTTGAGTATTTAATGTTTTCATTTCTTCGCTCTGGTACAAATCAAAATGCGGTGTTGAGTTCCGCCACTTAACACGCTATGCCTCAAAAAAGTGTGGAACGGAAGTGGAACGGAGTGTCTTAACACTACGTTCCGTTCCCAAGTTCATAAGCTTGGCATATATTTGTATTTGTGATATTGATTTTCATTTCTTTTTCAGTTTTGAGTAGACAGAGGGAACTTGAGAAACTTGTATTAAAACTTTATTTTCCTACACTATGCCTCAAAAAAATGTGGAACGGAAGTGGAACGGAGTGTCTTAACACTACGTTCCGCTCCCAAGTTCATAAGCTTGGCATATATTTGTATTTGTGATATTGATTTTCATTTCTTTTTCAGTTTTGAGTAGACAGAGGGAACTTGAGAAACCTGTATTAAAACTTTATTTTCCTACACTATGCCTCAAAAAACTGTGGAACGGAGTGTCTTAACACTACGTTCCGTTCCCAAGTTCATAAGCTTGGCATATATTTGTATTTGTGATATTGATTTTCATTTCTTTTTCAGTTTTGAGTAGACAGAGAGAACTTGAGAAACTTGTATTAAAACTTTATTTTCCTATGCAGACACACCCTTTTCTCACTTTCCGCTGAATTTGAGGCATTGAATATTGACAAGAACTCAACGCCGCGATTTGCCTTGATACCAGCGAAGAAATGATAAATTAAAATTTTATTTTTTTCCAATGGAAATCAAAATCTGACACTCTCCTTTACAGTCGCACGCTTACACTGCGTATATGTAAGAGAATTTAAAAAAGTAAGCAATTTCGAATGTGAAATTTGTTAGCTATTCCATTAGCTATTTCTGTTTGTACATAACTACATATTGTGTTGATATACAATAGTCTGTTGAAATTATATATGAGAAGTCTTTGAGGTAGCTCTAAACACAGGTACAGTGAAACCATTGATGTGATATAATTAATATATGTAGCTAATAGTCTCAATTAAATCATTACCCAAAAAGATTTTTTTTGATTCTGGCTAGTATTCTTGGAGGTCTTAATTGAAGAATAGACAGACCGACAACAAAGTTATTATATGGAGGGTTCTATTTATTACTTGTTTAGAAAATGTATAAAAATTTCTACGTAGCGCGATTTGAACTGGCGTCTTTTGAAAACTTAGATTCGGTGAAGCGCAAGGTGGGGGAATATTTTGCTGAATTTTTGGAACGGAAGTGTTTTAATAAGAAAGGATATCTAAAAATACTATGAGAACTTCGTGTAGTCGAAAAAAAAGAAGTTCCCACAAACAAAAATTAAGTAAGTACACGTATACCCAATACTTATGATAAAATTACAAAGTGAACAGAATCACACAATGTTTTAAACAACCTATCGACAGCCGTCTCGGATAAAATAAAAACTATAACTTTTATTTTATTTGCCCAAAACTTTTGTAAGGAAATTGTCTTGAAAAGTCGTTTTACACCAAAAATGGATGAAATTTTCGAAACTTCGATAAAGTTTCAACAGCTTTGTATATATGTACATATGTTTGTTGTTTGGTCCTTCCGTTAAGTTACTTACAGGAATCAAAGTGGAATAAGTTTCTTATTTTTTATGCCTCGGTGAAAAAGGGATTATTTAAAAATATATGTTTTATTAACAATATTCATGAAGCCTCTCGTGGAGCAGTGGTATCACGCCCGCAGGCGTGGCAGGCTGTGGGTTCGATCTTAACTCGAGGAAATGAAATATTTATTATCTCAGCTCTGGTAACTAGACAAAGCGCGACATTGAGTTCCGCCACCCCACACGCAATGCCTCAAATTCGGCGGTGAATGGGCAACGGAACTGAGTGAATTAACACTAGGTTCTCAAGTTTCCTTTATTTACCCTGCCATGTGCAAGATACAGCCTAAAATTATCTTACATTTATGGATTACTTTTTCCTAAATAAGTGTACGCTGTCTTTTAGGACTGTCGTGGCGCAGTGGCACAAGCGTGTGACTGTAACCGACAGGTTGTGGGTTCGATCCCCACTCGAGGAAATGAAATATTTAATATTTTTAATTTAAA
This sequence comes from Eueides isabella, assembly GCA_019049475.1. Classification (NCBI taxonomy): domain Eukaryota; kingdom Metazoa; phylum Arthropoda; class Insecta; order Lepidoptera; family Nymphalidae; genus Eueides; species Eueides isabella. The sequence goes on from CM032407.1 coordinate 9,484,933, forward strand.
TATTTAATGTTTTCATTTCTTCGCTCTGATACAAGGCAAAACGCGGCGCTGAGTTCTGCCACTCAACACGCAATGCCTCAAATTTGGCGGAAAGTGGGGAACGGAAGTGGAACGGAGTGTCTTAACACTAGGTTCCCATATTCCCTTTGCCTACCCTGCCATGTGCGGGATACAGCGTGAAGCTGAGTGAGTGAGTGTGAGTGTATTTTAGGAGTTAGTGACTTTCTTATTTTATACATAAGTATAAGTGATTTGTCTAGATCAAGGTAATAATCTGCGTTAGATAATTATAATTGTAAATAAACTTAAATAAAAGTAAAAATAAGATTATAAATAAAAGTAAAAATAAGATTATAAATTAAAACTCTTAGTCTGTCTATGAGTTTGTCTGTGTTATCGTTGCAACTAAAGAAAAAAATCAATTTGAGTATGGTTGATTTTTAATGAAAGCCTTATTCATCGTAGTGATTCCTAGTAATTTTATATGAAAATACAATTAAAAAAATAAATATTACAAGCACTCTGCCAAAATGAGATTTCTTGCGTCACGCTTTTTTTAAATTTTGTTTATTCAGCTTTACGCTGTATCTGCATGAGGCAAGCATTGGTATGCTTTGTTCTTACGATAGCGAGGAAACCAAAAAAAAATATTAATGGGTATAGATTTCGAGGTCTGTCGTGGCGCAGCGGCACAATCGTGTGACTTTAACCGACAGCTTCTGGGTTCGATCACTACTCGACGAAATGAAATATTGAATATTTATAATTTTTAAATATTTAATGTTTTCATTTCTTCGCTCTGGTACAAGGCAAAAAACGCGGCTTTGAGTTCCGCCACTCAACACGCCATGCCTCAAATTCGGCGGAAAGTGGGGAACGGAAGTGGAACGGAGTGTCTTAACATTAGGTTCCCAAGTTCCCTCTGCCTATAATGGGAGTAGTAATTGATCTTACAATTGTCATGTTTACAGTAACACTTAGCCACAGTGCCGCGACTGCCTTCAAAATTACAACGAAAACAAAAAAGGAAAACAGAGAGATTTTAAAAAAAAATATATCTTTTAAAATATAATAAAGATTAAAAAAAAATATATCCACACCTCTCACGTGACATGTTATGAAGATTACTCTGAAAACGGATGATATGTTTCGTAACTGTCTCAGCTTGGTGAAAGTAATAGGCTTTTAATTTTTTTGGTAAATTATCATTTTAGTGCCTGTCGTGATGATGAGGTACAAGCATGTGAGTGTTAACGCGACAGGATGTCAGTTCGATTCCCACTCATGGAAATGAAATATTAAATATGTTTATTTCTGAATTCTAACATTGAAGCAAAGCCTGGCATGGATTTCCATCATTTATTACGCAATCCTGGAAAATTCAAAGGAAAAGTGGAGAACGAAAGTATCTCAATTAGAATGGAGTCTCTTAACATTAGGTTCCCAAGTTCCCTCTGCTATCCTGTCGTATGCGGAATACAGCGTGAAGCTAACTATTTAGATATAAGTATTTCGTGGTGATCGTAACGCAACGGCTATAGTTTTACGTTAAGTATATAAGTCTCAAAACCCAATTATAGTATATCGTTGAATTTAAAAATTAGTCTATTCTCGTTATTCGTACTCGCGACGATTATGAGTTCGATTCTGACTCGAGTGTTACTGTTTATAATTCCATTTTTTCGCCGACAAAGCGCTGCCATTTTTTCGCCGACAGGATATAAAAAATCTAGGGAAAGTGGAGATCGGTAGTGTCCTAATAGGAACGAAGTATCAGAACTCTAGGTTCCCAGGTTCCTTTAAGGTGAAACAATAAGAAATTCATATTTTTCATATATTTCACAACATTCTTGGCCCACACGACAAAGCTAATAATAAACACTCGAGTCGACATTGTTTTGCATAACCAAAGGTTGAGTTAACTTGTCACTTTGAATTAAAGATTTTATCTCTTGAATATTTTCAGGCTGATTATATTCTGGTGTACAGGTTTTATTTTGAAAGGAAAGCAATTGGAAAGTGAAATCTTACAAAAACACTATATTCTCCGCTAAGACCGTTGTGGCTCCGTGGCACAGTCTATATATTTATGGGTTCGATTCCCAGTCCAGAAAATTTTATTTAGAATTAAGTCTGGTCTGAATATAAAGCGCGGCGTTGAGTTACGTTGAGCTTATTCAACATGCCTTAACATTAGGTACCCTCTCCTGACTTATAGGCAAAAAATCGCGAAAGTCCTTTGTAAGTGCTAATAAAAAGTAAAATACTTTGTAATTTGTAAAAATGTATTATTATACTAAACAATGTATATTTATACTTAATAAAAAAATTAAAAAAAACTCGGTATGTGTAAAGAAATGTACATGTTTTGATTTTTATAGGTATCCTTTTTTATTGTAATAAATAAAGATCGTAGTTCTTTAGATTCTTGCTAAATTGCTAAAGTAAATAAGAAATGGAGAACAATAATAAAGTACAAATACATCAATATATATATATATATATATATATATATATATATATATATATATATATATATATATATATATATATATATATATATATATATATATATATATATATATATATATATATATATATATATATATTTATATATATATATATATATATATATATATATATATATATATATATATATATATATATATATATATATATATATATATATATATATATATATATATATATATATATATATATAGCCTATTTAACTTGAATAATTAAATATATTTGCGTGACTGTTATCTGTATCTTAATGTTAATCCTTACATAGTTGAAATATGTTAATTACCTTAGGCATTTAAACCAGATTAAATTTGTCGCTTAGATAATATAAGTACTATGTAAATTAACCTAGAAATTAGAAACTACTTATTATAAAACGCTAAAAAAATATGTAATAAGCAAGAAAATACTAATTACTATTTATCTTCACGCTGTATCTTGCACATGGTAGGGTAGTTAGTGGGAACTTGGGAACCTAATGTTAAGACACTCTGTTCCACTTCCGTTCCCCACTTATAATATAAATAACAATATTAATATTTTTTAGTAAACGAATTAAAGTTTTAACGTAGCGAAATTTGAACCCGCGCCTCTTGGTGTCTGCCCAAGTCTCTGATTAATTAAGGAAATACTTAATTATCAACAATAATTATGTATTTCACTTTAAAGTATACATTTAGTATACTCGTATAATAATTGCATTTAGTCAATCTGGGGATGAAATAATAACATTTCTTCATTCTGGAAAACGAAGCGCGGTGTTAAATTACGCCTGTCATTACATATTATCTAGAATTTACGTAGAAACTAGACAACGGAATGTCTTAACACAATATATTCCCTCTGCCTACCTTAATGAGTAATATTTTACAATGTCTTTTTATTGTATCCTGCACATGGACAGGCAGAGTGAACTTAGGAACCTAAAGCTAAAGCACACTGTTCCCATTGATACACTTCTGTTCCTCTCTTCTCACCGAGTTCTTGAGTGGCGGAACTTAACGTCGCACTTTGATTCGTTTTCAGAGATATAAAATGTAAGTTTATCAGCTAATATGAAGCATATCAGTTCCTTGAATGAATTCTAACCCCCAACTCGCGTTTACAGTCAGAGGTTTCTACCCCTGCGCCATGACTGCCATCTTTATGGTAATAAGATCAATATTCAATTAAAACCTTAAAATATTAGCGTATTATTGTCTTTCTCGGTAAAGCCTCTTATCCTAATTAACGAAGGTTTTAACTACGCAGGATTATCGTACGTTTTCATTTTGATTTATATTTTGTGAGGAAATCCAAATTTTAATGAAAATAGCTAAGAAGATACACCTTTTATTTTCTATTTTGTTTGCTATTCTATATTACTGCTTTACTTTATAGCTCCATGCTGTTTTCCGTACATGCTACCATGTACGGAAAACGGTAAAAGTAGGCAGAAGGAACTTGGGAACTTAGTATTTAGGTACAACCTTCCATTTCTCATTTTCGCCAAATTTAAGACATTGGCGTGTTAAGTGAAAGTGGTCGAACTCAACACTACGCTTTGGCTTATTCCCACAGTGAAGAAATGAAAATATCAAAATATCAGATTCGAAAGTATTAAATATTTCTATTTCCTCTAGTGTGGATTGAACCCACAACGTATCGCCTTAACAGTCACTTGCTTGTGCCGTTGCGCCACGAAGTTCCTCGAATAAATGACTCTAATTTGGTGGAAAATGGGTAACGGAATAGTGTCTTAACACCAGGTTCCCAAGTTCCCTCTGCCTAGTGCCATGTGTGGGATAGAGCGTGATGCTATAAATTAATCCAATAAATACTAAGTAAGATAAATCCACATACACAATACACGGGTATCCATATCATAAAGTGTTATTTCTAACTTTGTACTACATACAGAGTTGACGCTGACGTTTCAATGTTGCTGGAAACAGTCTAAGTCAGTTTGAAAATTAATTTTCAACAAGTAGGTCATATAAGATTTCAAGTTAATAGAATATTATATGTAGAGGCGTGCCATAATTAAGAGCACCTAAATGACAGACATTTCTATTATTTTGAAACTTGTATAGCTAAATTTGTATTTATTTGTCATTTTCGTGGAATTAAGATGTACCAAGCGAAGTGCAAAGGCACTACCTACCTTTTCTCGAAGTGCAAGGGCACTACCTACCTTTTCTTGTCATTTTTTTAAACCCTCTTAGAGTTGGTGTCCGTTGTACCAGATAATTCATATTTTCAATATATGATGTAAATAATAGACTAATTAAACAAACAAAGTCTCAGTTGACAAACTAAAATATTTTTTTATTTTATTAATATCTTAAATATGTCGATTTCGTCAGTGACACACTCACTGACACACTGATGTTCACAAAGATATTTAACTACTTCCAGAAGTTCTACAACGCTGACATTTGGTAAAATCCTAGGGAACCTATTGTTAAGGCTATCCTGATACCATTTACACATTTCCATTCCTAAACTACCGCTGCATCAGAAATTAAACATTTAAATAATTAATTTCTTTGAGTGATCGAATCAACAAATCCGCTATTATATACGAATTTTATTAACTCAAGCTATAACCAGCGAAGGAATATTCTATTATAGAGAAAACCACGGGGATATTTAATAGAAATATCTAAGAGCTACGTAAGACAAACAGGTACTGATAGTCCAAGGACTAAATCCAAAATTAGTTATGGATGTAGTTAAACAATGAGCTTTCATTCTATTGCAAGAAAACAATTCTTTGACACAACTTAGAAGATCCTGAGATAAGCACGTACAACCATACAAACTCTTTAAATTTTAATTTTATTAAAGCACATTGAAGCCAAGTAGAAATAAGGCAGGTCACGGCTCAGTCGCATAAGCGTGTGACTGTACTGACGTAACAGGCTATAGGTCTGATTACCACACGTAATTTTTCACATTCTTAATTATTTCACTGTGGTAAAAAGGCAAACCGCGGCTTTGTGTTCCGCCACTTAACACGCAATACTTCAATATCGGTGGTAAGTGGGGAACGAGATGGAGTGTCTCAACACTAGGTTCCCAGGTTCCCTCTGTCTACTTCTATCATGTATGGGGTACAGCGTGAAGCTGAAACAATAGCATATTAATCGAGGCTTAAACTTTCTTATTTCTTTTATTTGAAAGAGAAAATTAAACAATTTTCACAGTATTTTGTCAGCTACTTAATAGAAAATAGGCACAGAATGTAATGCATACAGCCTTAGTGACCCTTGTTTTGAGTTTGTTTCAAGCTTTGTAATTGGACAAACAAAAATAAAAAGTGCCCTTCCCATTCCAGAAGTGGAAGCTTTTTTATGTTAATCGACTTATTTTTTAAAAAAATCTCATTTAAATTTTGTTTTTTATTAAAAAATTGGAAAAACTATACCCGAAAATGGGATTTTTGACAGAAAATTCGACAGTTGTGTGATCGATTTCCACTAAAGGGAATATAAAAATTATAATTTTTTTTACTAAATATATTACAAAAAATCATTATATGTATCTTATATCACAAAAATTTGTTATTTATTTTTTTAACAAAATTTATAAAATGGCAACATCGTGTCGTACCCTATAAGGGACTTCCCCAGAGAGGATAATTATATAAAAGGGCTTATCTCGAGAATAATTTAAAGTGAAAGTTGGCCAACGTAAATATTTCTGTTAATGGTGTAATTGTATTATCTTTTAATAAGGTTTTTTTTTATTTTGTTCAATTTCACTCCGTATCAAGCATATTTCACGTTCCATTATACTTTTAACTCTTTTTTTTTCAACTTCTCACTTTACACCGCACATGGCATGAGCAGACGGAAATTGAGAACCTAGTGTTAGGACACTCCGTTCCACTGCCTACTGTCTGCCGAATTTGAGGTATTGCGTATTGAGTGGCGAAACTCAACGCCGTGCTTTACCTTATTACCAGAGAGTTAAATATTTATGAAAACATCTACATATAAATATTTATGAAAACATCTACTTTTTAAAATCTCCCTGAAGATATGCTAACAACGTACTCGTAAATGCGTTATAAGAATTTCGACGTCTCGCTCTCTCGAACGTAATATTGTAGGTTGGATGGGAGGATCTGGGAATCTAGTGTAAAGACACTCCGTTCCCATTGAAGCACTTCCGTTTTCCACTTTCCACCGACTTCCGCAGGCCACAATGCCGGCTATTGAGTGGCAGAACTCAACGCTCTACTGTCTTAGTAGAACGAAGAAATGAAAATATTAAATATTTCATCAGGGGATCAAACCTACAACCTATCGGTACTACAGCAGGATGACTGTACCCTCGCACCACGAAAGGCATCTTATTATATAACCTAATCACAATATTACACAATCATTAAAGTTTCAATTTAAATTTGTAATTTGATGTGTAATATTATAAGTAATTTAATAGCTCGTGGCACACATAGTGACATAGTGTCTAAGTTTGATAGTTGTGGGTTCAATTTGCATTCGGGACAATGAATAATTTTCTTTTTCACGATCTGATTAATCAGACAAAGCTCTGCGTTGAGTTACGTAACTCGCAATGTCTGCAAAATTGGGTGAAAACTGAAACCGCAGTATTTAAACGCTATAAACGGGATAAAGCGTGAAGCTATAATGACATAAAAAAATTACCCTCGCTTCATTAAATCACTACCTTCTCTTGGAAAAATGTATGTAGCTCTTAAATTTAAAATCAAATTGTCGAAACAAAGAGGTTGTATGTAAAGTCGGTTCAATGACGATAGTTGAACGTGACAACGTCTTAAGAAATTATTGATGGAATGGTTGCATTTTTCAAAAGAACTTTTTAAATTTATTTGTTTAATAGTTATTTTGTATGGATATAGATAAGGAGGTAAATGGAAATCACAATGAACTTGATCAAGTAACATATATTTGAACGCGTGAATACAGTTTAGAGGCATGTCTTGGTGCAGCAGCACAAGCGTGTGAATGCAACCGACAGGTTCCGGGTTCGATCCCCACTCGAGGAAATTAAATATTTAATATATTCAATTTAACTATTTAATATTTTAATTTCTGCTCTCTTGTACAAGGCAAAACGCGACGTTAAGTTCTGCCACTCAACACGCCATGCCTCAAATTTGGCGGAAATTGGGGAACGGAAGTGGAACGTAGTGTCTTAACACTAGGTTCCCAAGTTCCCTCTGCCTACCCTGCCATATGCGGGATACAGCGTGAAGCTGTATTGTATTTGATTATGAACACAATTATATTATTTCTCTACAAGTATGAATGTGCGTTGAGACAGACACTGCCAAACGCGGAGGTCGATTGTGCCTCTTTGTCTCTTGTTCCACGCTCTCGCTTACAATTCAAGCCCTAAATGGAACGCCTCAGGGCGAGGTAATGCCGGATCGTCATGTTTTTGCGTACATTCGACTTCATCGAATTATAAGGCGTTGTCACGTTGTTAAGAACCACTACGCTAAACAAGGCTTTAAATTATAAGAAAACACAATGACATCCGTTGAATAATTCAAGAGCTAGAATATCACAGACACACTGACAGAAAGCTCAAACTCATAACACCTCTTTGTGTTGTTGGTTAACAAAAATGAACAAAAATATTGTTAATGCCATAACAGAAATATTTACACGGATGAACAGTATCGCCGGTTCCATAAATCACGATAAATATTCTTCCTATTCACATTGATCAACGTTTGTTCCATTAGTCCGAACAAACTGCTTTTAAATATAATCTTTGGCTTCAACGTTGTGTTTACGGCTTTGTGATGATGAAAATACTCTATGTATATATTTGTATATATATATATATATATATATATATATATATATATATATATATATATATATATATATATATATATATATATATATATATATATATATATATATATATATATATATATATATATATATATATATATATATATATATATATATATATATATATATATATATATATATATATATATATATATATATATATATATATATATATATATTGCTTTCCTTTTTTTTAATTTCACACTGTATTTTACACGTAGGATAGGCAAAGGGAACTTGGGAACCTAGTGTTAAGTTAAAAGTTAAGACTCAGCTCCAATTTGAGGCATTGTGTTAAGTAGCAGAACTCAACGCCACTTAGTTAATGTACCGGTTTTCCATCTCTATCTCCACGTTATCCAATTCATATATTTCATACCGAGGTCTTTCGCTGCGCAGCGGCACAAAGCGTGTGACTATAGCCGACAGGTGGTGGGTTCAATCCCCGCTCTAGGAAATGAAACATTGAATATTTTGAAATTAAATATTCAATGTTTTCATTTCTTCGCTCTGGTACAAGGCAAAACGCGTCGTTGAGTTCAGCCACTGAGCACGCTTCAAATTCGGCGGTAAGTGGGGAACGGAAGTGGAATAGAGTGTCGTTATACTAGGTTCCCATGTTCCCTCTGCCTACTCTGCCATGTGCGGGATACAGCGTGAAGCTTAGTATAAATACAATTGAAGTATCAGTTTGTAATATCCAAATACGTATGATTTTCCATGTGCCTATTGTAATTTACACGATACTAAAATACACAAACAATTCCCTATTTCTTAATCTTCGGGACACTTTATGGGACAAACAGTGAAATATAAGATAAAAAATTATAAGTGGGGGATGGAAGTGGAACGGAGTGTCTTAACACTAGGTTCCCAAGTTCCCTCTGCCTAGCCTGCCGCGTATGTGCGGGATACAGCGTGAAGCTAAGTACGAGTAAAATTATAACGTATTAAGTACGTAGAATAAATACTCATAGTAAATTATATAATATTTTTTCTCTTTAAGGATAATTAGCATAGAACTAGTGCACGAAGCCGCACGAGTTTGCCAGTCAATAATAAATAGAAAATGAAGCTAACGCAAACTATTCGATAAAAGACCAATCCAAACCTAAAAATACCGTCTTTTTGTCATATATCTGTCTATATTTCAACCAGACTTGATTTATAATTCTATGAGATAAAGAAATTCAGAAACTTTTCTAAATATGTGAAGATCGTATTCATTACAATTGTATGGGTTTAGTGAAGTTGCGGAGTTTTTGGAGCTCAGTTGCTCACGAACTGTTTCAAAGTAGTTAAGCAATTGGTAATTCGATTATGGGGTAACTATTTGGCACTTAGTTTTATAAGTTTATTTTGTTTGAAATGTACGATGATATTCTGAATTGACGGCCTTTCTGATTTGTAAGAGGGGTCGTGGGTTCAATTAATGCTAATAAAATAAAGATCAAGAGTTTGTTTGGCTGAACTATTTAACGCCCATGGCAAGTGAGGCAGAGGGAGTTTGGGAATCTAATGTTAAGACACTTTGTTACGTTCCCTACTTTCCGCCGAATTTGAGACATTGTGTGTTGCGTGGCGGAGCTTAACGCCGAACTTTGCCTTGTTACATGTTACAAATCTAAAAAGTTTATTTGGTTGAACGAGCTAATTTTCTAAACTTTGTTGGTGCTGAAAATACAAAAAAAAATGGTTTAATGTAGCATAGTATTGTATAATGGGAGGTTATAGGCTATACTATATATATTATAAGAGTTACCTAAGATATTTCAGAATATTTCAGAAAATGATTATTAACAATAACAGTTTGATATAAAAATTAGAAAGACCTCTGATGAACGCAACAAAGTGGGTTCGATTCCCATTCAAGGGAGTGAATTATTTTTAATATGTACCTAACTCTGATAGAAAAATAAAGCAAGGCATGCATTGTCGGTGTGTATATATACTGACATAATAGATTGTATTAAATAAAAAATCTTCTCTTAAATTCTTCTCTATATATATATATATATATATATATATATATATATATATATATATATATATATATATATATATATATATATATATATATATATATATATATATATATATATATATATATATATATATATATATATATATATTTATATATATATATATATATATATATATATATATATATATATATATATATATATATATATATATATATATATATATATATATATATATATATATATATATATATATATATATATATATATATATATATATATAACTTGGTTGGATCAAAAAATTGTAGCCGCCATTTTGGATTAGCAACAATGCTGATTATATTCAATTTCTTTATCATCAGAACTGATGTTATTATACAAATCTTAGCCTAATTAGACACTGGAAAGTGAACCAAATTATGCCTATTAGTATTCACATATACTTACCATACACACTAACACAGCAGGTCAGATAAAAGCTTGTAAAAAGCTCTCTTTTATCTCTCTCTCTATAATTGTATATAGCTAAAAAAATCTACGAACTTTTGCCTCAAACCAAATAGGCTATAACTTTTTCACCAGACGTCCTTTGCTAATCTTGGCACCGCCCTTTTAAGGTCGCAGTCGTAAAAGGGACCACTTCAGAGGGTACGTGCGCTAATAAAATGGAGTAACCGGAACTCGTTGTTCTCATACTGTTTTGCAAATATATTTGTACGTGAACTTGGATTCCACTTTCAAAGTGAAACGATTGAAGATATATATTTTTTTGATTTTGCTTTTATTTTTTCCACTTTACAGTAAAATTACTGATTGAATTGAGATAAAGTATTACAGTTTATATAGAGTATACATCAGAATAAGTAATAAAAATTTGTGTAACTTGGGTATTATATAACAAAAAGCTAAAGCTGGTAAACCCACGCATGGGAAATCGTAGTGAATAATTCGAGACACTTATTACTAGCCAAACGCGGTTTCAACAGCTTTAAGTTATTGTTGCAAAGCTGGGAATGGAAATATCCTAATGGAAACGGATTTTCTTCCCAATATATCCTCAGGTTTCGTTTGCTTACTCTGCCATATACGAGATGCTATATCTCGTAAAACTAAACAAAATATTTGTTTGAATGACTCACGGCTATTAGCAGTTTGCGCTTGGTTCGGCTTAAATTTCGAGTCATATTGTAATCACTACCTATGTTTTAATCAGATTTCAATAACAAAAAGTAATTTAAAATTTATAAAATTAAATAAGAATATATACTTCGAACGGGAAGGGAACCTGGAGACACCCCTGAGTAAAATATCACCAAAGCCAGATGCTTTGCCAACACCAAATAAGTTTATTATATTGAATTTCAAGCATAGTTACGTGAGACTTACGATGATGAAATACGTAAAAGAATATAGGTATATAAAATTTCTTTATTATTAATTGGTTAAGGTATTAACTATTTTAATTTTCTTGGTCTGATAAAATGAAGCGTGGCGTTGAGTTCCGTGTCAACGCTTAAAATCTTTGTTCTATTCACACGTAAATATTTAATATGTTGAAATGAAATATTTAATATTTCACATTTTTATGCAAGGCAATGCGCAGCGTTAAACTCTGCTATTCAACATACAATGCCTCAAATTCGTAAAGTGGAATACGAAACGGAGTATCTTGACACTTAACTCCGAAGTTCCCTCTGCCTACCATTTTGCGGTATACAGCGTGAGGTTCATAGAAAAAACGCTTACTATGAAAATGCATGCATATGTATGTACGGATTTAGCAAGTCTATAAACGGTATTTTATGGATTTGCTGACTTCAGTACACGCCAATGGTTGACCAAGAATTTAATAAATAAATCTCTATATATATAAAGCCTTTTGCTATTATGTTAAAATGTATAAAGCAGAATAAGCAGACAAATCCTTTTTCTGCTTATTCGGCTATATGCAATGGACCTCTTGGACTTGGTTTCCAAAACGCGCGGGTTCAAATCCTGCGTAAATTGAGCCATAGAGTGTTGAGTGTCGTTATTCCGAGGCACGCTTTGCCACGAGAACCAGAAAATGAAATAGTTTATACGTCCTTATAGAAATCAAGCTCAAAATCGTCACCTTCACAATTAGACTCCTAAGGTCTTTTTATAAAAAAAAATACGTTGTATTTAGATATGGCACTGGTACTTGTGTTTTAGCTGTTACACACAACGTTTGACCAGCCGGGTATCTTTATAGCGGTCCGGATATCCGCCCTGACCGCACATAATGGGTTCCCACCTCAATCAAAATGTCGCTTTCACATTTAGTCATGCAAAATTCGGTATCTGAATTATCGATTGGCCTCAATAGTATATGTATATGTATATGTATATATGTCTGAGGTCTGTTAGGGTGCATGGGCACAAGCGTTTGACTAAAAACGTGATACTAAAATAAATAGGATGTAGGTTTGATCCCTAAACGAACATCACCACTCAACCCCAAAATATCTCAAATTCGTCTGAAAGTTGGGAATGGAACGAAGTGTCTTAACACCAGGTTCTCAAACACCTTCTGCTAATTTTGCCACGTGCACACGAAGCTGAAAATAATGTATGTGGTATACTATACTGTTCGAAGTGAAGTGTGTGAAGTGAATTAAATAAGTAAAATGCTAGAGTCATACTCGCTCACTAAGGGTTCCGTACTAATTTCTGAATGTTTATGTCTGAAACTTTCAAAAATTGAACAATTTAAATTTTGTTTAAAATTTAAGTTTAGTTTTTTCTGTCCTAAGTGCTGAATAACACTTAAAAACATAGTAAAAATATTAAAATAAATAGTATTCTCTCTTGCCAAACGATAATTCTTACGAGTTGTCTTTGGGTAGCGGAAATTTGTAAAAATCTCCCTACAGAGATGCTAACAACAAAAATAAGTTGTAACAAGCGTATAAGAATTTCGACGGAGCTTGGTGACAACGAATGGCTTAGATAGTCAGAGCGCTGGAACGGTTTTCCAGAGGCGCGGGTTCAAATCCTGCTTCGTTCAAAATTTTTATACGCTTTTTAAAATTTAAGTTTAATGATCAGTTAATTTAATTGTAAATATATATTTTTAAATTACTTCTTTTATGTGTATTACTAGTTTTAACTTCTTGGAATATTTAATAACTATAGGTCTACGGGCAATACCCTATAGGTTTTGATTTCGCGGTGAATAAAGTTGGCAAACTTAAGTTTTTGGGTATATGAACTATAACCTATTATCCTTTTGCATGAACTAGATTATAAATGTTAGTTAGTAATTATTAATTCAGCGAAAGGACGCTCAAATTGCTCCTTTGCAATCAAAAGAACCGCTTGAGCACCGTTCGTCAAGTCACACTTCAAGCTTGATTTCTGTACTTAAAAGGACTGGACGGACGGACCATAATCCTGGATATTTGATATTTTAATATGCTATCTTCGCAAAATCTTGAGAAATCAATAAATAATCAATAAACAGACGGAGAACAATATAGCCCTATAAAGGTTGTTATTTTTCCTTTGACGATACCGGAAAAAATGGAAAGCATATTTTTTCTGGTCTCCTAAGAATTTTCAGAAATCCAGATATTTTTTTATAAAGCTTCCCTTTCCTCTCCCTACACTTCCTAACATACAATTTCAAATTTAAACTTTGCAAGCTCAGTATAAAGGTATGCGTTTTTAATGAAAGAGCGCAATAAACATAGGAGGCTCTTGCCCCTACTCGTTTGCAGTGTCTTAATATTAGGCTTCCAGGTTCCAATAAGTACAAAAAAATCTTAATCCAGATTCAAGCGACTACATTATTACCCACAATCGTTGTTTAGATATTTTTTGGAGGCAGTTGATGTTTAATTATACAGCGCAGCTTAACGCCGCACCATGGAATGAAAGTAATTGAAATATAATCCTTCCCTCAAGATATTCCCCAGCCAGCCATATTTTCTTTTACTTCTATTCTGTTCTATAATTTTATAGCCTATTGTTCGACATACCTGTTAACGACGGCAGTTACGAGTATATTAATTTTCCTGAAACAAAAGAAAAACATATATTAATGCAAGCTAGGTATTACATAAATACCATATTTTGAACAAAGACAAACATATTTTGAGCAAAATATCACGTTATTCAATTTATAAAATATATTACTTCATGAGGTCGTGGCGCAGCGGCACAAGCGTGTGACTGTAACCGACAGGTTCTGGGCTCGATCCCCAGTCGAGGAAATGAAATATTTAATATTTTCAATTTAAATATTGAATATTTCATTTCTTCGCTCTGGTAATAAGGCAAAGCGCGGCGTTGAGTTCCACCACTCAACACGCAATGCCTACAATTCGGCAGAAAGTGGGGAACGGAAGTGGAACGGAGCGTCTTAACACTAGGTTCCCGGGTTCCCTCTGCCTACCCTGCCGTGAGGGATACAGCGTAAAGCTAAAAAAAAATATAATTTTATGTTATATATTTTCATTCTTCACTTACGTCTTACTTTCTCATCTTACTACAGTGGTGGAATTCAACACCATACTATATCCTAATACTAGAGCGAGGATGTAAAAAAATAATCCCTCGACCAGGAATCGAATCCACAATCTTCAAGCTTAAAATCTAAAACAATTTCACTGCTCCATTATGACCTGGATAATACTATTCCTATATCTCAGAGATATATCGCCCAAAGATAAAAGACATTATAGCTATTAAAGCTCACACTTTAAGTCCATTGTACATTCGTTTACGCAATTACTGGAGCCTTAAAATTTAATTAAGAGGATTTATTTCCTTCCACAAAACTATAAACATGAATGTTTATTTTTATTTGTTTACTTCAGAAGAAATATTTAATTTTGTTCACGCTTTCATTTAACCGTACATACAGTACAGTAGATATATCTATATTATGTTATATAGCTTTAAATTTGATACCTACGGATTATGGGTTCGATTTCTATTTTAAGAAATGAAGTATTTAATATTTTCATTTCATTGCTTTGGTAAGAAAGCAAAGTGGCGTCGAATATCGCCATTCAACATGCAATGCCTAAAGTTGGGGGGTAAATAGGTAACGGAAGTGTCTTAATGGGAACAGAGAGTCTTACCACTAGGTTCCTTCTGCCTTTCCATGCAGGGGATACAACGTAGAGCGTGTTAAGAGTTATGTTACGATATATCAGAAATTGCCTCGAGTGGAGGTCGAACCCACGGCATATCGCTTTTACAGTCGCACCCTTGTGCTCCTGAACCATATGAAGCCTCAAGCATTATATATCACATAACGCATAGATATTTTTATTTTATTTAGAAAGTTGAGTTTTACAAGAGATATATATGGTTAGACTGTAAAAGGGCAAATAAAAATGATTTTACGTATTACAGACCACGTTAACAAAGTTATGAGGCAAAATCCGGCGTTGATTTCCGCCACTCAAAACACAGTGCCTCAAATTCGGCGGAAAGTGGGTAACGGAAGTGGAACGGAGTGTCTTAACACTAGGTTCCCAAGTTCCCTCTGCCTACCCTGCCATGTGCGGGATACAGCGTGAAGCTGAGTTAACAAAGTTCCGAAGGAAGATCGCTACTATGACAAAACTTTATTGATTACTACTAATTCGTATATAGATTATCTAAAGTCTATAAACAGCGATGTGCTGAAATAATATACATTCAATATAAGTATTGAATGCTTCACAGTAGCCAGTGGGCACTAAGGCCAAATGTTAAATCCCTTCCGTTCATCACTTTACGCCGAATTTCGAAGCTTTATGTTGAGTGGCGAAGCTTAACACCGCTCTATGCCTTACAAGAAGAACCAGAAAATATTAGATTTGCACGAGTAGGGATGAACCCACATTTTTCACGTTTATGCCAAAGCGCCACCATTGACCTTATCAAATATACATTACATTCAATGCAGTTTCAATATTATCGAGCTTTGCTGATATTACATATGTGTATATAAACGTTTGTAATATAAGCGAATTGAATTGAAAGCTACGTACCACAGTTAGAGATTGTATCATTGTACACGCAATGGTCGCGTGTTCGAATTCCGCTTGGAGAATATTTTGAATTTAAATATTTAATGTTTTCATTTCTTCGCTCTGGTGCGGGGAAAACGCGGCGTTGAGTTCCGCAATTCAACATGTAATGACTCTAATTCGGCGGAAAGTGGGGAATGGAAGTGGAATGAAGTGTCTTTACACTAGGTTCTCGTTCGTGAAGCGGGATATGGGAGGGATATTGTATCCCGCACGAGGCAGGGTAGGCAGAGGGAACCCGGGAACATAGTGTTAAGACACTTCGTTCCACTTCCGTTCCCTACTTTCCGCCGAATTTAAGGCATTGCGTGTTGAGTGCCGGAATACAACGCTACACTTTGCCTTATCACCAGAGCGAAGAAATGAAACATTAAATATTTAATTTGAAAATATTAAATACGTCATTTCTCAATTGAGACTCGAATCTTCAACCTGTCTAACGCCCGTGAGCCACGACAGGCGCCAAACTTTTTCAAACAATTTCTTCTACCGACCTTGAATACAGCGGCTTATACACGTAAATATTGCGTCCACTTTTAATGTCTCTAAAGCAACAACATTTTAATAAAATATTTTGAGGGACACTTAAAAGTTCGGTAATTTATTCTTTCACAGCTGCGGTGGAATTTCAATCGTTAAACTAAAACTTGGTAACTAAGCTACGCTTGTTTGTATCGGAATCAAAGAGAAATTATGGTAAAAACAAACTTTTAAGTCTTTTGTTTAATACAGTTGTGTAGAGAATATCGGGTAAGGGTAAATGTTTAATTTAAAGACAAAGCGCGGCGTTAAGTTCCACCACTTGACACGCAAATTTGGTCGAAAGTACAGAATGGAACGGAGTGTCTTAGCACTAGGTTCCCAGGTTCCCCATTATCGGCCCTACCAGCGTGAATCCTGTCTGCCCTTATAGTACTTGAAAATTCAAAAGTAAATGAATTGATAACATTTTAGAATTTATTCATATTACAAAGCTCGGCGTTGACTTCCGTAAATCAATAGGCAATGCCTCAGCATCGGCGGAGAGTGAGGAACATAAGTGATTGTTTGTTTTTGGTCTTAATTTCCATGAATTGTAATAATACCATATCATAAGAGGCCTGTCGTGGCGCAGCGGCATAAACGTGTGACTGTAAACGATGCGTTGTGGGTTCAATTCCCCACTCGAGGAAATTAAATATTTAATATTTTCAATTTAAGTATTTAATGTTTTCATTTCTTCGCTCTGGCACAAGGCAAAAGGCAGCGTTGAGTTCCGCCACTCAACACGCTATCTATACCTCAAAATTCGGCGGAAAATGGGACAGTAGAATGGAGTGTCTTAACACTAGGTTCCGAAGTTCCCTTTGCCTTCCCTGCTATGTGCGGGATACACCGTGAAGCTAAGTAAGTAAATAAGTCATATCATATGTAATTGTAAGAATATCATATCATAAATACATGAATTATGTATTTCTTAAAATAATAAATATTCTCAGTTGTATATTCAATGAAACAAAAAGGGCATCCTTCTAAATAAATCATATTAAGTACGATACATTATTTCATTTTTGTATTTGTTTTTTTCTAGCTTCACGTTGAATTCTGTAAACTCAAGGGGTAGAAAGAGAGGAAAACTGGATAGGACTGGTAGCTGCTCGTCGAATTCAGAAACCATTGCGTGGTGAGTGACGGAACTTTGGTTATTCACCAGAGTTACACATGTTAGGGTAGACGAAGGGAACTTGGGAACCTAATTTTAAAACACTCCGTTCAGTTCCCCACTCTCCGCCGAATTCGAGGCGTTGCGTGTTGAATCACGAAACTACACCACGCTTTGCCCTGTTACCAGATCAAGAAGACGAAAATAAATATTAATTTGAAAATATTATATATTTTATTTTCTCGAGTGGGTATCAAACCCACAACTAGTCGCGTTTACAGTCACACGTTTATGCTCCTGCGCTACGGCGAACCTCGATTGAATACTATAAAAAAATATTTTATTTGCTATATAAATAAATATATTGAGGCACGTGGCGCAGCAGCACAAGCGTGTGACTGTAACCGACAGGTTGTGGGTTCTATTCCCAGTCGAGCATCCCCAGGCATTGCGTGTTGAGTGGCGGAACTCAACACCGCGCTTTGCCCTATTACCAGAGCGAAGAAATAAAACATCATATTTCATGTCCTCGACTGGGGATAGAACCCACAACCTGTCGGTTACAGTCACACACTTGTGCCGCTGCGCCACAATAGGCCTCAAAATTAAAGAAAAAGTAAAAATAATTAAAAATTCAACAGGTTATGTTGATATTCCTGCGTTCTTTTCGAAACTTTTAATAAACTTAGAAAAACTTTCTTTCAATAATATTATATAAATTTTATAAATGCAATTTATATAAATAACTTTCTAGAGTTTCACTTTTCAATTTCTGGCTTTATCATCAGACCATCTCAATGATACCATAATATTATATTCTACTGTCCTCAGTTTCACGCTGCATCCCGCACATAATAGGATAGGCAGAGGAAACTTAGGAACCTAGTGTTAAGAAACTACGTTCCGTTTTCTACTTTCCGCTGAAGTGAGGCATTATTCTGTGATCTACTCAACACCGCGCTTTGTCTTGTTTCCAGAAAGAAAAAAATATATAAAAAAGTTAATTTCATATTACCAAATCTGTCACATGCGGGATACAGCGTGAAGTTGAAGAGAAAAAATCTATACTATACAATATTTTTAAGACCATGTGACATCCCAGGATTGTCCTGGGATGTCACATGGAGCACAACAGCGCCACATATTTTTTGATAAGCACATTTGTAGACGAATAACACTGAACAAAAGATGGGCCTCCCTAAACAAATCCCTAAGGGAAATTAGGAGTCTAAAAAATACGCAAAAGTTATTTAAAGTAAGTGCCCTACTGTGATTTAATCAAATTTGAGCTCCAGCCTTATAGAATGACAAAAGGACGAGTTTAATAAGAAGATGGCACACAGCGACTATTACTGCTTTAAATATAGGAATTAAAATACTGACTAAATAAGAAAATTGCA
Organism: Eueides isabella; assembly: GCA_019049475.1. NCBI lineage: Eukaryota > Metazoa > Arthropoda > Insecta > Lepidoptera > Nymphalidae > Eueides > Eueides isabella. Next base: position 9,504,370 of record CM032407.1, read on the forward strand.
AGTTCTTTAGTTTTAGATCACGCTCTTTCCCGCTTAGCAGGTAGGCTTATCATGCTGCGGCACCAGCTAGTGACTGTAAACACGAGGACGGCGTTCAGTTCTGCCACTCAACATATTATGCTTCGTTTGACACTTCGTTTGAGTGTCTTAACACTAGATTTCTTCTGTCTTCTGCCTGCACATGGTATGAATAAAGGGTGAATTTCAGAAAAAAACAATCGAGCAATGAAACAATTGTTCTGCTGGTGTTATGACCATTCATTAACTGCTTTCCGCTGAATTTTACAGATTGCATATTGGACGGTAGAATACACAAGATAAAATCTTGACATTGTGACCAAAATGAAGGAATCGAAATCACAACCTGACGGGTTTACAGTCACACGCTCGTGCCCCCGCTCTACGACAGCCTCATTACATTGTTATATTGCTAAATTTAAGAAATACTCGATCTATTTAGACTTTAACAACATAAACTGAACGCATAGATTTCTTAAAAAATAATAATCACGGTTGTGAAGCCAAAAAACCACCCTTCATAATTTTAAGCAAAAATGTTAGATCATATCAACATTGATATTCAAACTACTCAAATTGAAATTACCTTTTTCCACAACGATTCCATAACTTACCGTAACTCCTAACATAAAACGGAAAAGATATTGCCCAAGACAATAATCTGGTCATAATTCTTCACGTCCTGTCGTAAATCAGTTGACGTTAAGCACGTTCCTTGATTTGGGTGATACAAAGATTTTGTGCTTTCTTTGACACTATTTTGTAGTGATATGAGAGGTTCTTGTATATGTTTTCAGCTTGAGCTACAGCCTGCTTATTGCTGGGTAGGTAGAGAAAAATTAGTGAAGCCAGTGTAAGTGGAGTATCCATTCTTATTATGACTTCCATTGCTAACTCTCCGCCAAATTTGAGGCACTGCATTTTGAGTGGCGGACCTCAACGCCGCCGAAAATTAATTATTTCAGTACATCAATATTATAATAAGTCCAATAAACCTGTTTAATCAGTTTTCCTAAATATTCTATAGATATTCTTATTTAAGTGTTTATTATTTCTTAATCATTTAGACATTCTGTAGCGTTAAGTTAACTTAGTTGTATATACATGGAGTTATCGAAGAAAGTTATAGACTATTAGTCCACGTTAATAACTCCGATATAACCCACTGTAGATGGTTGAACCTCACTTTGGGTACTAAGAATGTCACATGTTACACACACTTACTCACTCAGCTTCACGCTGTATCCCAGGCAGGGTAGGGAAAGGAAGCTTATGACCTAGAGTTAAGACACTCCGTCCCGTCCTCCACTTTCCGCTGAAATTGAGGCATTGCGTGTTGAGTGGCGGAACCCAACGCTGAACACAAGAAGATATAAGCTTGATATAAATATAATTGGAGCCATTATGGCATTGTAGACAGTGTCTAATTATAATTTTTATGGTTGTATATTCAAATTTTTGGGACAACTAGTAAAATTTAATAATTTTCACTTTAACACCATATAATTATAAATATTCAGAATAAATGCCTTGGAAACGGTCACGCGCGTAAAAAAAAATATATCAACTTTGCCTAGGTTTTATTCCTTCCTTTCGAAAATGTGTAAAAAACTAATAAATATATTCCCTTAAAGGGTATTCGAACGACCAGCCTTTATATTTAATCAGACCCATCTTAATCACGATACATAGAGAAAAGTAATAAATTGTGAGATAACGAAGCAATTTATAGTAAATCTGTTGGAATAATTGCTATCTTCAAGTTATTTAGATTTCCTGAAGTTAATTACTTAACTTAGCCTTTCCTTTTGTACCTGTCGAATAATATTGTATTTATGAATAATAAGGTCTGTCGTGGCATAGGAGAACAAACTTGCGACTGTAAACGAGAGTCTGTGAGTTCGATTCTTTCTCGAGAAATGGAATAGTTTTTAGCTTCACGCTGTATTCCGCACGAAGCAGGGTAGATAGAGGGAACCCGGGAACCTAGTGTTAAGACACTCCGTTCCACTTCTGTTCCCCACTTTCCGCCGAATTTGAGGCATTGCATGTTTAGTGGCGGAATTCAACGCCGCGCTACGCCTTCTTACCGGAGCGAAGAAATGTAACATTAAATATTTCAATTGAAAATATTAAATACTTCATTATGGAATAGTTAATATTTTAAAAATAAATATTTTAAGGTTTCACTCTGGTGACCAGGTGAAGCGCGGCGTTGAGCTTCGCCACTCAACACGCAATGCCTTCAATTGTCCTAATGAGAACGGAGTGTTTCAACACCATGACGACAGTTTCTTCTGTCTTACCTGCTATATGCCAGATACAAAGGAAAGCTATAAAATATATGAATATTATTTTTACTATTTTTTAAAGTGTTATTTTTTAAGTTTAACACTTAGGACAGAAAATACTATATTTAAATTTAAAAAGCGTATACATTTTTTTAACTTAGCAGGATTTGAACCTGCGCCTCTTGGACGGTTTCTAAGAGGTTTTCTACGTTCAAAATTTTTATACGTTTTTTAAATTTCAATTTAATATATGATATTAGGTTCCCTATGAGCAAAACCAAATAACAACCACAAACAAACAATACGATTCAGTGATATATTTACACAAAATTAAATTACACAGTAAAGTCACGTCCAACCATATATCCGGTCTGAAATTTGAGTTATCCGAATGTACCTTACGGTCACGTGTTGAACTAACTTACGCATGCCAAATTGATTTGTGAGAGATGTGACCGATGTAATTGGAAACCATATCTTGGATTACAATATTAATAGAAACCTGTTGTGACTGTAAACGCGACAGCCTGCGGGTTTAATCCCCGTGGAATATTAAATTTTTCCTCGCTCTGGTAACGAAACGAAATACGGCGTTGAGTTCCTCCTCCTCTCCTCCTTTAAATATGCAATGGTTCTGTATTTCCGCGGAAATTTGGGAACTATTTATCTATATATCGATATGTGAGCGGTATTCACATTTATAAGAATAAAACAACTGTTAGCACATCAAAAATAACAGTGGTCAGTTTGTTAGTTAGTGCTGATTAAGTATATTTTTTTTTAAAAGCCACAAAACCATTCTAAATTGTTATTTTTTCAACTTCGCACTGTCTTCCGCACGTGACTGAGTAGGCAAACGAAATTTGGGAATCTCGAGATATTTTCGTTCCTTACTTAGGGTATTCAGGAGGTACTTGGCCTGTCGTGGTGCAGCGGCACAAGCGTGTAACTGTAACCGACAGGTTCTGGGTTCGACCCCCAGTCGAGGAAATGAAATATTTAATATTTTCAATTTCAATATTTAATGTTTCATTTTTTCGCTTATAAGGCAAAGCTCGGCGTTGAAATCCGCCACTCAACACGCAATGCCTCAAGTTTGGCGGAAAGTGGGCAACGGAAGTGGAATGGAGTGTTAACATTAGGTTCCCGGGTTCCCTCTGCCTACCCTTCCTAGAGCGGAATACAGCGTGAATCCGAATGTACCTTACGGTCACGTGTTGAACTAACTTACGCATGCCAAATTGATTTGTGAGAGATCATGTGACCGATGTAATTGGTAACCATATCTTGGATTACAATATTAATAGAAACCTGTTGTGACTGTAAACGCGACAGCCTGCGGGTTTAATCCCCATGGAATATTATTTTTTTCCTCGCTCTGGTAACGAAACGGAATACGGCGTTGAGTTACTCCTCCTCTCCTCCTTTAAATATGCAATGGTTCTGTATTTCCGCGGAAATTTGGGAAAGGAAGTGTTTAAATAGGAGTAGTCCCATCTGCCTACGCGACTATTTATCTATATATCTATATGTGAGCGGTATCACATTTATAAGAATAAAACAACTATTAGCACATCAAAAATAACAGTGGTCAGTTTGTTAGTTAGTGCTGATTAAGTATATTTTTTTTTAAAAGCCACAAAACCATTCTAAATTGTTATTTTTTCAACTTCGCACTGTCTTCCGCACGTGACTGAGTAGGCAAACGAAATTTGGGAATCTCGAGATATTTTCGTTCCTTACTTAGGGTATTCAGGAGGTACTTGGCCTGTCGTGGTGCAGCGGCACAAGCGTGTGACTGTAACCGATAGGTTCTGGGTTCGAACCCCAGTCGAGGAAATGAAACATTTAATATTTTCAATTTAAATATTTAATGTTTCATTTTTTCGCTTATAAGGCAAAGCTCGGCGTTGAAATCCGCCACTCAACACGCAATGCCTCAAGTTTGGCGGAAAGTGGGCAACGGAAGTGGAATGGAGTGGTAACATTAGGTTCCCGGGTTCCCTCTGCCTACCCTGCCTAGAGCGGAATACAGCGTGAAGCTGAAAAAAAAAACATAGGAGGTACTTGTTACTAGACCGAATAAATGAAAATATGAAATATTTCACTATCTTGAGTGGATTGAACCTAGAACTAGTCGCGTTTACAACAAGTCCCAAAATAGTTTTATTTTTCAAAATTTGCCGCTTCTGATTTCTAATAATATCTAGTGTATTTTTTAAACTTAAATCTTTTTTCTTTAAAATAAATTTATATAATTAATAACTTTCGATTCCCAATCGGCGTAACAATTATTCGTATCTTAAGGTATGTTTTTCCTTTTCTTCTTGATTTTGTTTCTATTTTGAAAGCTAAAACCGTTGGTCCCAATCTCTTTGCTCATTTATCGAGACATTGTTGCATGATCATCGACGTAACTCAACGCCGCTTACCACAGCAAAATAATTTAAACATAATCATTCCCAACAGGGAACCAAAACCCACAAGCATCACGCTAACATTCAAAAACTAAACTACTGCCGCTTCAGCTGCATTATAATGAGACGTTCGTATATAATATTGTGACATCAAATTTCTGACGCCATACATAAAGTATAGGTCAGCTTGTATTAAAAGGCTGCATCTCATCAAGTTCCACCGTTTCCGACAGCAATATCCGGTTCTAGAGATTCGTTGAACTTTTAATAAAATTTTCGTGTACTTACAATGATGTTCTCTTTTAATGATCTTTTAATGACTACATTAAATGTTTAAAATCTTCTTTTGTAAAATTTATCTCTACAGAAATGCTTTCAATTTAAATAGATTGTGAACGTATATCCGATTGATTGGGGCAATGGTTAGAACGTTTGGATGATTTATTTGTACGCTGGAGCAAGTTCCACAACTTTAAAATTATATATTGCAAATTCCACGATATAATCAGACATTCCTTATATGTTTACAGTATTATTTCATCCCTCTGAAAGAAAAAATGCTAATTTAAAAAATGTATAAAAAATTGCAAATACCCGGATTTGAACCCGCGCCTCTAGGAAACCGTCCAAGCGGTCTGACTAACTAAGCCATACATTCTCATCAAGCTACGTCTAAATTCTTATACGCTTGTTATGACTAACACTTCAACCATAATAACGAAAATTCTGACGAATTGTTTTTGGATATTGGAAATTTGTAAATATCTCCCTACAGAGAACCAACAAAATAAATAAATTGTAACGTTTTTTTAAATGTTATTACGTTTTTAAAATAAGCATATAATCAGATATGTTGTATCTAGAAAAACGAAATTAATTGTGTTCTAACAAAAACACTGCTACTTTATATCCTTTATATATCTTGTTATTGCAGTTCGTAGGTAGTTGGCCATTCTTATTTCTCTTCTGAATGTCAACTGTTAATACTAATGTTCAATAAGGTGGCATATTACCTCCACTACTGCTTTTCAATTTGTTTTACAATTGGCCATCATATATCTTCTCTCTGACATCTCAATGCTAATGAAAATCAATAAATGAAATTTTTGCACATTTTTATCTATATGGACAAAGTTTGAATCAATTTTACTGCTAACAGCCACAAATTAGCATATAATTTTAGTACTCTATTTTCTCATATATGTATAAGATACAAATGTAGCAATCAAATATGTTCGTATTTCAAAGCAAATAAAATCCCATAAACAATAAAAATAACCATACGAAAATAAGAAATCAAATGTTCTTGGGAAAATTAACAAAATCAAACACTAAATATATGTAAATAGTAAATTGTATAGATCAAGCAGACGAAGCCGCGCGGGTCGCTAGTTAAATTTGTAAATTGCCATAGAATATTTGAATGCTTTCCATTAAAACGAAATGCAAATAAGCCAAAGCTGACATTTAAGAGCAATATCCGAAACCGGACATGTATTTGATGAACCGGAAATAAAGACGTACGATTATCGTTAGGTAAGTGGAAGTTGATGGAGGTGGCTTCTATGGGAAGAAATAATGTTAGATACATTATTACACAAGGAAAAGGCTGTTAGGTGTCTCAAATGGTTTATTTCGTAACGATGTACCTTAGGTGTCTTTTTAATATAGATATTATGTAAAACCAAAAAAACGCGGCGTTGAGTTCCGCTGATTAACTCATCAAAATCGAAATTTGGACAGGAAATAGGAAATGTAATATCATAACACTCTTTGCACATATAAACATATTATAAAACAAAGAAATACTAAAAAGTAATTCCTTTATTTATTCTATAAAAAATCAAGTTAGAATTAAAATTAATTATTGCAATATGAGCTACGCATTTAACTTGAAAAAGATGGCCGTGCCGTAGCGGTGCAGCGGTGCATTGTAAGCGTGACTTACTCGTTCGATTCCCGCTGAGAATATTTTTAGCTGACAAAACAAGATGATAATATCCACCACACAATGCTAGAAAAAAAAAAAAAAAATATTTTTACTATGTTTTAAAGTGTTATTCCACACTTAGGACAGAAAATACTAAACTTAAATTTTAAAAAGCGTATAAAAATTTTGAACGAAGCAGGATTTGAACCCGCGCCTCTGGAACGGTATTCCAGAGGCGCGGGTTCAAATCCTGCTTCGTTCAAAATTTTTATACGCTTTTTAAAATTTAAGTTTAGTATTAACAAAAAAATATATCTGCCTAACAAGAAAATGTAGCTTGTGAATGAAAAAAAAATACCTACATACGCTATATCAAGTAAAGCATTTCACCACATTGTCAATAAGCATTGTGGTTTCTATATAAGAGGCGAAATGAACAGAATAAAAACACTTGTTACTGCAATAATTAAAAACGATGTGTTATCTGTACATTATATTAATTTAATTTTAATTTCCAATGCGGTCTTGTCGTCGCCAGGGGTTGCATTTTGGGCGTATACTATATAGTACATATGTAATTTAAATTTTATATGTTAATACCATTAAATTACGCTTAAAGAAATGTATGAATATCTTTTTTAGAAACCGTGGGGTCCTTGCTCCATTAATATTATCTAGCTGGTATAAGGTTAACCCACCACTGAATACGTAGAATTAGGTGGAAAGTAGGGTAGGGCAAAGTCTTAACAGTTGATTTCCAAGTACCTCAGACTACCCTGCTAGGAATACAGCGTGGAGCAAAAAAAATACAATGCGTATTAGGTAGCGAAATTAAAAACTCCATGTGAACCAGTACAGTGAAATTAAAATATATCAATCAAATGAAAAATATATATGTATGTGTATAGTAATTGCATTGTATTTATATATGATTGTATTGTGTATGTAAAGCTCACCTAGCAAATAAGCTCCCACATGAAAGTTGGCTGATAGAAAAAGCTTTCTTGCGCGCCTTTTGTGCATGTACTCGTATATTTTAATAATTAAAGCAATAAAGGTTAAATATATAGATAAATAAATCCCCTGAGCAGAATCCAACACACAGCCGTCGCGTCTACAGATGTACGCTGTGCTACTGAGTCATTACGACCCTAGTATTATATAAGAAAACAGAAATTTCAACTTCACACTGTATCCCGTACATGGCAGGGCAGGCAGAGGGAACTTGGGAACCTAGTGTTAAGACACTCCGTTACACTCCCGTTAAAATTCCCCACTTTCAACGGAAAAAGTAAAGTAAAAGTAATAATGTATAGTAACACAAAGAAAACCACTTTAGCCACTTAATCGTTGTCGTATCAAAGAGGAATTATTGCAGTCTAAGCTACGCACTTACATTGTAAACAAAAGTTACTTATATAGTATAAGAGCCAATTGTAATTTGTGATATGAATTAGTGAAATGATTTTTATGACTTCAGATATTTAATTTATTTATCGATCGGATGTTATACCTAGATGTCATACGCAGAGAGGGGAAAGAAAAAAGTCACATGCACCTCTGTTGTTAAAGGAGTCAAAATTCAGATGAAGTCCATTAAATGAGCCATAAATAATGTGATGTTTATAACGTTTTTTGTTGTAAATCTTAGACAAGCAATTGAATGTATGTATATATCACACCGATGACAAAGAAAGCCAAGCACGAACTACATTTATCTATAGAGCAACTAAAATACTTCTTAAATATAATATCCTAAATTCAGCTTTACACTTACCGCACATGGCAGGGTAAGAAAGGGAAACTAGAAAACCCAATGTTAAGGTGCTTACTTTGTTAGCAGAGCGAAGAAATAGAAATATTAAATATTTAACTTGAAGAGAGAATTGAACGAACACCCTGTCCTTTACAGTCACACGCCTTTACGCCACTACAGACCTGATTATAATTAGCTAACGCCTATAATATAGTATAATAAAAGTCACGAGACTTTTTAAGCCGAAATATATATATAAATAAATATACAATATAATTTCAACAGGCAGTCCCTAGTCTACAACGACACAGTTATAAGGCGTTCTGTACAAACATAAGGGACTCGATTTAATTAAACTTAATTGACCTATTCTAATAAACGCAAAGGCTATTAAGTAAATTAACTGCTATTTAAATTTTCAATGCAGTGTTTTTTGTCATCTCAGCTTCACGCTGTTTCTCGCATATGGCGGGGGTGGCAGAAGGAACTTGGGAACCTGCTAAGTCACTTCGTTCTCATTAAGGACAAAGTGTAGCCACAAATATACGAGTATAATATAACGAACGAAACATTTCAATATACGTCTTTACTAAGATAAAATATATTTTATGAGTCCCGTCAGGAGAAGATTTTTGATTCTAAAACTCGCTAATACTACGTTGAAGCAAATTATACGGTGTGGCGCATTGCGTACAAAATTAAATGTTTAACAATTAAATATTTTCTTTCATTTTTAGTTCTTTCAGCTTAGGAACCTAATGTAAAGACACTCTGTTTCACTCTCCGCTTTCCTCTGAATTCTAAGTATTGTAGGTTGTTTGGTGATTTAACGCCTCGCTTTGACTTTTTACTAGAGCGATAAAATGAAAATTTTAAATATTTCAGTTCCTCAAATAGGTATCAAACCCACAACCAGTCGCGTTAACAGTCACAGTTAGTTTATACTTCTGGATGCCAATCGTGATGCAAAGCCAGCCTCAGAACCAAAGCCAGAAAGACAAATCTTAGTTTATAGACATCCAACTCATTACCATTTTTGCCCGACCTTCGTTAAGACGCCCTCAATTATTAATTTCTAAGGAAACAACCGTTTAATCTCACTGAAGTTAATCACGCGATACAAACGGTGTATAATTAATTCATTTTCAGATTTAATATTCATTAAGAATGGATTAAGATTGACCAATTGAAATGGGTCATTGAAAGGGAGATTAAAAGGAGTATAAGGGAGAGGCGGAAGCGTTTGTTCACTCTGTATCCCGGATGTAGCAGAGAAGGGAACTCGGGAACCCAATATGAAAACACTCCGATCCTCACTTCCCATAAAAATCTGACAGCATTGAACGTTCAGCAGTGGAACTCAACACCGCACCTTTTTACCTCGTTAAAAGAACGATGAAATGAAAATATTAAGTGAATTTTAATTTTCGCAGTCAGGATCGAATCCAAAACTTGTCGTATTTACAGTCACACGCTTGTGCCTCGACGCCACGCCAGGCCCTAAATTGTTTTTTATATATTTCACAAAGATTAACACTGTATCCCACATGTTGAGGGAACCTTGTGAAGATAACGCATTCTTCAGTTTCCGCCGACAGCGTGCTAAGTGACGGTGATCAACGCTGCGCTTTGTCTCATTTCCAGCGCGACAAAATGAAAATAGCGCGTTACTTCAAACACAGTACTATTAAAACTCAGTACGATTGCACTAATGTGGTTTCTTTGTACGAAAAAGAAAAAAAAAAAAAAACGCTTATTCAATATAACTACTTCAAATGCTATCATATTCATACTTTAAATGTTGTTTTATTCTTTTCAAACTTAAACTTCTACTTTATCAATAGAAATTACATAATTTCAATAGCTTTTCATGAAGTATAGTGGAGAACAGCTTGAAACGTCTTAAAATTAGGTTCTCAAGATCTCTCTCCGCATTCTGCCACGAGGTGTATTCCCCTCGTGACTTTGAAAATATTGAAAAAAAAATATTAGATCGTCGTGGCGCAACGGCACAGTGCCTGATGACGCATATGCCATAGTTGTGGGTTCCATTTCCAACCGAGGGAATTAATTATTTTCATTATTTCCGCTTTAGATGAAATAAAGGGTGACGTTGAGTTCGACCTCCGAACCTGCAATACTAGAGGCATTTGGCCGAAAGTGGGGAATAGAACAGAGGTTCCTAGCACTAGGTTCCTTGTACCTTTTGGGATACAGCGTAAAATTTAAAAAAATAGCGGCAACGCCAGAGAGAAATGAACGCGAACCGCTAAGGTATGATGTTTCTCCAATATCAACCTAAATCCGCTGTCTTTTTTACCACTTTTTTTTCGTAACTCCCTAACATATAAATTTAAAAAACTATAATATTTTCTCAGAAGATGATAAAACGAAATAAGGCAAATCTTGAATAGCTCTGAGTCACTCGAGTGGATTAAATTCCTTGAAATGCGGTCGTCTGACTTGCATTTTCCTTTTATGATATGTTACTCGTAGAGTAATGGTTTTGCTTTCGGGGTTCACCCGAATTTTATCTGTTTGAACTCTTATATGGATCTTAAGTCTTCCAAGTACACATTTATATGACAATATTGTTATTATATATATATATATATATATATATATATATATATATATATATATATATATATATATATATATATATAATATATATATATATTATATATATATATATATATATATATATATATATATTATATTATATATATATATATATATATATATATATATATATAGATATATATATAGATATATATATATATATATATATATATATATATATATATATATATATAGATATATATATATATATATATATATATATATATATCATAGACAAATCCTGTTTTATTTAGGTTGTTGTTTGCAAATCATTTTATGAAAACTCAAGAGGTCTATAATGGCGCATGGGTAATAAACGTGCCAGTTTATTACCCATGCTCCATTATAGACCTCTTTTTCTTGTTTTTTATATATATATATATATATATATATATATATATATATATATATATATATATATAATATATATATATATATATATATATATATATATATATATATATATATATATATATATATATATATATATTTATATGACAATATTGTTATATATCATGGACAAATCCTGTTTTATTTAGGTTGTTGTTTTGCAAATCATTTTATGAAAACTCAAGAGGCCTATAATGGCGCATGGGTAATAAACGTGACAGTTTACAAGTACGATACCCATTTGAGAAAAAAAAAATATTAAATCACTCCATCTCAAATTTTCACCATACTTGAGGAAGTATAGGGTGTTTAGTGGAGGAACTCAACGCCGCGCTTCGTCTTTGCCAGAACAAAGAACTGAAAATATTAACATTTACATTTCCACTCACTCTCTTTCAGTTTCACGCTGTATCCCGCACACAGCAGAGTAGGCAGAGGGAACTTGCGAATCTTATGTTAAGACATTTCATTCCACTTCTGTTCCCCACTTTCCGCTGAATTTAATGCATTGCGTGTTGAGTGGTGGAACTCAACGCCGCGCTCTGCCTAGTACCCAAAACGAAGAAATGTAAATAATGAATTTCAAAATATTAAATATTTCATTTCCTCGAGTAGGAATCGAACATACAACCTATCGAGTGCCACAAACAAACCTCTAAAATATGTTGAACATTTAAAAAAAATCTTGTAAAACCAATACAATACATTTATTTAAACAACTCGTGAACTGAATAAATGTAAAATACATGTTTTACAAATGTTAGCATCACTCGATACGCCTTACAAAATCCGACCTAAACAAATGAAGTCGAATAAAAAATCCGTTTCATCCCTTGAGGCAACAGGAAGCATGAAAAGATTTTTTTTCTACTTTTCTCTTTTAGTACCATTGAAATTTTAATGTTGAAAATTAATCATGTAATTGCAACCTTCGTAGTTTAATTGAAAAAAAAAAGACATTACGCAGCGTTGTGTTCCGATACCAATCCCTATTTTAAAGGAGTGTTTAAATTTGACCTGTATGTCTGTGTGTCTGTCGAGGTATTGTAACTCCTGAATTAACAAACTGATCTGAGAGTAGAAATTTTAAACAAAACCTATGTATCGCGATGTACTTTTACTCTAAGTAAGCACTTTTTCAAGATAAGGTAATGATTATTTGGGTAAGGGGTTTCTTTTAATATTCTCACTCACTCATTCAGCTTCACGCTGTATCCCGCATGTAACGGGTTAAGCAGAGGAACTTGGGAACCTAGTGTTAATACACTCCGTTCCGTTTATATTCCCCACTTTCCGCCGAATTTGAGCCATTGGGTGTTGAGTGGTGGAACTCAGCGCCGCGCTTTGCCTTGTTACCACAGCGAAGAAATGAAAATAATAAATATTAAATTTGATAATATTAAATATTAAATTGGCTCGAATGGGGATCGAACCTACTCAGCTTCACGCTGTATCCCGCACTAGGCAGGGTAGGCAGAGGGAACGAAAGTGAAACCTAGTGTTATGACACTCCGTTCCACTTCCGTTCCCCACTTTCCGCCGAATTTGAGGCATTGCGTGTTGAGTGGCGGAACTCGACGCCGCGCTTTGCCTTATTACCAGAGCGAAGAAATGAAACATTAAATATTTAAATTGAAAATATTAAATATTTCATTTCCTCGACTGGGGATCGAACCCAGAACCTGTCGGTTACAGTCACACTCTTGTGCCGCTGCGCCACGACAGAACCTCACATCGAACCTATAATTTATCGTTTATGTCTTTACTAAGATAAAGTATACTTTACGGGTCAGGAGAAGATTATTGATTTCAAGGCATGCTAAATACTAAGTTAATGCAAATGGCATAGTATGGCGCATAGATTTCCACCTCTTCGCTCTGTTCATGGAGTTTCATAATCATCATATAAATATTTGCCAGATTTTAATGACATTTTTTAGTAAAATGTCATTAAAATCTGGTTTAAATGACATTTATAACAAATAGAAATTAATGAATAGAATTTTTATGACTTAGTTATATCTATAACGTAACACAAGGGTGTGACTCATCGACAGGTAGAGCATTCGAATCCCACTCGAAGGAGTGAAATATTTAATGTTTTTAATTTAAATATTTAATGTTTTCATTTCTTTGCTCTGGTAAAAAGGCAAAATGCAGCGTTGAATTCCGCCACATAAAACACAATGTCTCAAATTCGGCGGAAAGTGGGGAACGGAAGTGGAACGGGTTGTCTTAACACTAGGTTCCCAAGTTCCCTCTGCCTACCCCGCCATTTCCGGGATATAGCCTGAAGCTGAGTAGTTATATTAATGGTTGGAATATACTAAATCAGGCGAAGCAGGGTGTGATCCTTCGATCAACTATTCACATTGAATAGTTGACCGAAGGTGTGATCTATTATATTTTTAATAAACAAAGTCAGAGACAATTTATAGTTTTTACACCAAAAAAAAAATTAGAATTTGCCTTTTCAAGTGTTTCATAAAAAATTGCGATCAGGATTCCGTCCCTGAATCTTATTTCAATTCGTTTTGGGTGAACGCTTTATTTGTTCAGTCCCTTTCAGTGTTGGACCGTGACACCTACATTTTTTACGAATAATTTATGTAAAGCTATTTATAAGTATATACATATATTGTATATAGGCAGTGTAAAGGAAAGTATTATAGAATAAGTATAGCGTGTGACTGAGTGTGACGGTTGTGGGTTTGATTTCTGGTTCAGGGGAATGATCTTTTTGTTCAGATCACGCAATGCCTCAAATTCGGCGGAAATTGGAAAACGGAAGTGGAACGGAGTGTCTTAACACTAGGTTAACGGGTTCCCTCTGCCTACCTACAGTGTTAAACTAAAAAAAATATATTTTTTAAATTCTCGTTCTGTTAGACGAGCGTGGAGTAGAGTTGCACTTAACTAACAATATCGTAAATAAGGCAGAAAGTGTAGAAAGAAACTGTCCCTCCCTGAAAATTCCCGGTGACTACCCAGCTATATGCGGAGTAAAAAGTATGAATCTATCCAAGTTTCTAAGAGTCCTAGACTCAAACGATGGAAATAATATTGATTGTGATGCATACAAGATATAAGTGCATATAAATATATATGTATATTATATTTTATTTATATAATATATATCTAACACCTAATATACAATATATTTAAGACAAAAAAAATAGCTATTAAGGCAGTGGACGAGGCGAAAGAGGTATGCCGAGACCGTAGCGTTTGGCGCTCCGTTCTCTCTGCCTACCCCGCTAGGGATATAGCGTGAAGATAAGATAAGCTAAAAATAATTGACAGCAACAGCGTGAAGAGTTGAAAAAAAAACAATCAACATACACTTGTCATTGTCAGGCATATTTTTTCCCCTTCACGCTGTATCAATCACATGGCAGGGTAGACAGAGGAATCTTGGGAACCTAGTGTTAAGACACTCTGTTCCACTTCCGTTCCCCACTTTCCGTCGAATTTGAATTTGAGGCATTGAGTGTTGAGTGGCGAGGCTCAACGCCGCGCTTTGCCATTTTACCAGAGCGAAGAAATGACGTTGTATACCGCTCATGGCAGGGTAGGCAGAAGAAACTTGTAAAATATTAAAATAAAACCTAATCTACTTTCTTTAATTCTTTGGCTTCATGCTGTATTAAATACATACCAGTAGTCAGTCAGAAGGAACTTGAGAACCCAGTGTTAAAATAATCAGATCGGTTTCTTACTGTAATATTTACTTGTCTAATTTACAATGTTCCCCACAGACCGTAATCGAACATGTAATATTCGCTTAGCAATTTCATCTAAAATGTAAATAACCTTAAAACTGTCTAGGCATATGGCTATAAAAAATCTCGATAGGCCAGAGCGGGTCACGAAGATGTCAAGGGCGGTCTTAACACTTTGAACGTTTGAGGAGTTAATATGAGGTTGCGTTAAGTTTATTTTTCTTGTGTATTTTCTAAAAATATCATAATTTTATGTTAATAAATTGGCGACTTCGCACGCTAAACGCAATATTTTTTTTATTACTTTAGCAATTTTGTTAAAATAAATATTTTATAGTCCCAAATTCGGCGGAGAGTGGGAAACGGAAGTGGAACGGAGTGTCTTAACACTGGGTTCCCGGGTTCCCTCTGCCTACCCTGTTTTGAGCGGGATACAGCGTGAGGCTAAAAAAAAATTATTTTATATTCATACAACTTTTATATTTATGAACGTACATAAAACAATCATTTGAGGAAAGGTAGCCAAAATAACATAGTTAAAACTGCACTTAAATTGGTTAAGCCATTGTTGAAATTAGCGCCAACAAACACAGAAACAGTTTAATAGACAAAATTAAAAAATATATATATTTTGAGTTCCAATATATTAATTATGTATTATATATAAAATATTATTTATATAGATAATTGAAAGCATCAAGTTGAGCGAATTTTAAATGAAAATGCTAGTAATCGGTCGTAAATTAAAATTTGACAAATAAAAAATCCTATTAACGGGTAGTGACTTTAATATATAGTTGACTGTGTTTAAATGACATTTATAAAGTGATATATTCTCAGGGAAAAAAGAACACTCACTCACTTAGCTTTACGCTGTATCCCGCATATGGCAGGGTACGCAAAGGGAACTTGGGAACCTAGTGTTAAGACACCACGTTCCACTTCTGTTCCACTTTCCGCCGAGTTTAAGGCATTGCATGTTGAGTGGCGGAATTCAACGCCGCGCTTTGTCTTGTAATAGAACGAAGAAAACAAATTTAAAGTATAAAATATAACCTATAAAATAGTAATATACTTCCAGTTGATCTACTTGAGGCCTGTCGTGGCGCAGCAGCACAAGCGTGTGACTGTAACCGACAGGTTCTGGATTTCATTTATTCGCTCTGGTAATAAGGCAAATCGCGGCGTTGAGTTCTGCCACTCAACACGAAATGCCTCAAATTCAGTGGAAAGTATATACTCGTACTCGTACGTGTAACTGTAAGTAAATTCTGTAAAAAAAAAGAAAAAAAAAGTTGATCTACAAGTTGATCTATAAGTGTTAAATTTGTAAAGCTTACAACAGAAGTGACAACTTGCAAATAGCGTACACACAATAAACGAACGAAACAGAGATATCTTTGAACTATGTATTACTCAAATTGGAATCGAACTCGACATAACAACAACAATAACGTCTTATCAAGTAAATAATATAAAAATGTATAAACAAAGACCAGAAACGGAAGCAGTTCAGCATAACGTAACTTTTTTACCATCACGCTGTATACCACACAGGGCAGATTAAGCATAGGAAACTTGGGAACATAGTATTAAGACAATGCGTTCCCATTAGAAAACTTCCGTTCCCCAGTTTCCGCTGGATTTTAGAGCATCGCGTTTTGAGCTGAACGCCGCTCTTTATCTCATCACCCGAGTGAATACTACTCAGCTTCACACTGTATCCCGCACTAGGCAAGGTAGGCAGAGGGAACCCGGGAACCTAGTGTTAAGACACTCCGTTCCACTTCCGTTCCCCACCCGAATTTGAGGCATTGCGTGTTGAGTGGCGGAACTCAACGTCGCGCTTTGCCTTATACCAGAGCGAAGAAATGAAAGATTAAATATTTAAATTGAAAATATTAAATATTTCATTTCCTCGACTGGGGATCGAACCCAGAACCTGTCGGTTACAGTCACACTCTTGTGTCGCTGCGCCACGACACGCCTCACCCGAGTGAATAAATTGACATATTATTTTATTTCCTTGAGCTAGGATTGAACCGATAACATGTCGCCTTCACAGTCTCACACTTGGGCCCCAACGCCATTGCCTTACAACATTACCATAATACATTTAAATATGAAAGAGGAAACTTTCAGAAAATATTATAACTTCATTTTAAGGGATAATCAGTTTTATTATTGTTAGTTTGTTGTTTACATGAGAGCACAATGTGAAGAAGTGTTCATGGTATAATATTGTTGTATTTCGTACAAATGTACGTCAAGGGGCATTTTAGTATCAACATATGAATATCTAAGCAGAGGCCTGTTTGTGGCGCAGCGGCACAAGCGTGTGACTGTAACCGACAGGTTGTGGGTTCGATCCCCACTTGAGGAAACAAATATTTAATAGTTTCAATTTGAATATTTAATGTTTTCATTCTGCTACAAGGCAAAACACGGCGTTGCTTTGCGCCACTCAACACGCAACGCCTCAAATTCGGTGTAAAGTACATACTCGTACTCAAGCGTGTAACTGTAAGTAAATTCGAGGTTGTTGCTTCGATCTCCACTCGAAGATAAATATTTAATATATTCAAAAATCGGAACAGAACGGAGTGTCTTAAAAGTAGGTTCCCATGTTCCCTCTGCTTACCTTGCCATGTGCGGGAAACAGCGTGAAAAATTTAATCATTTTATAACAAACATATACTATACTATGATAGTAATGAAAATTTCAATTAGTACATTGAGTTCGTATAAGCCTTTCATCATAGTCAGCGTTTTGTAAATAGCTTTAACGAAAGTTAGCTCAAATTTGCCTTTTACATACAGCTTTATGCAGCTTCATTTTGATATTTTGCACTATTCCAGTAATTTAAATTAGCTAATGTCCCGCTCAAAGCAGGGTAGACTCGGGGAACCTGGGAACCTAGTGTTAAGATATTCAATTTCGATTATAACATTTCCGTTTTCCATTTTTTGCCCATTTTAAGGCGAAATTATGTGTAGAGTGGCGGAATTCAACACCGCAATTTGTAACATTCATTTCTTATTAAATACAAAAGTTAGTTACGAATTCAATACCCGTTTTGAAGTAACATTGCACAGTTTTGATCTACGTATGAATTATTACACACTTAACACAAGACTAAGATTTGAGGCAGGACAAGAAAAAGATTTGTAATAATAATTTAACGCCAAGCAGATACTATCTTTACGTTTTTTGTCAATTGATTCAAATATCAATTTCAAAAATAAATATTACAAAATAAACTTTTAATTGCATGGATGAATAAATATATGTTTAATATGAATCTAAAAGGAGCCAAAATGAGCTGAGTAGCTCAATCCCCATCTGAAATTTAACATTTTTTTTTTGGTGAGTTCTACCAGTCACCATACAATATCTCAACAAAATACCTTATATGTAGGTTCCCTCTGAATAATAATGTGAACAAGGAAAAAAATATACATTCGACTTGGCTTATTTAAATCTATATAAAACTTTACCAATGATTTTTGCTAACATCACTGATATGCCACCAATTTCATTAAAACTTGCCTGTTCTTTAGAAGTAATTTAAACTTTAGATGATAGAATCTGAAGTTATTCATACTGAATCGACATAAGACGGCAAAATCATTGGCATTGCTTTGTAGCAGCTTGGCTAAGTAAGATGTAACGCTATATGGAGACGATATTCTGTGTAGAAGATAGTGTAGATTTATTTTTTATGTCATAGAGCTAGGTCGGTATGTGACTGTAAATGCAACAGGTTGTGTGTTCGATTCCGACTGAAGGAAAAGGAATATTTTAAATTATCAATTTCCCGTTCTTGTAACAAGGAAAGCGCAGCATTGAATTTCTCCAGAATTGATGAAAATGTGGTGTCCCCATTACATATCTTACATTTCTATATACCCGATAGACAACGTGAAGCTAATAAAGAAATACTTGTGCCTCTTCAGAGTTACGCCACTCAACACGCAATGCCTCATATTCAGCGAAAAGTGGGGAACGGAAGTGTTTTAACACTAGGTTCCCAAGTTCCCCATGCCTATGCCTGCCATGTGCGGGATACAGCGTGAAGCTGAGAGAGTTAGTAAATACATTATCAGTACATACATACCTGTACGTCTTATGAATACACAATAATAATTATTCGAAGGAAATTCATCAAAATTGACAAAGTTATATCGAAATCGGCGCCTGTGGAATAATTTGAATTTACTTAGGCGAATAGGAGCATAGACAGTAAAAGCCTCTTAAACCTACACCTGGACCAGAAACTTTAGACACGGCTCTAAGCTTCTGACATCACTCTGAATTCGGAAATGGAATGAAATGAATGAAACTAAGCTTAATTTTCCATTTTTCACTTGATTTTTGTGATATTTTAAAATATTTCATTATTAAAACATATATTAGATAAAAGAAATATGAAAATTTAAAGTTAATACACTGTTTTAAATAGGACACCTTTCCTAACTGTCCACATGTTCTGTCGCATTGAATTTAGTAGTAGAATTTAATTGAGGCCTGTCGTGACGCAGCGGCACAGGCGTATGACTGTAATTGACAGGTTCTGGGTTCGATCCCCAGTCGAGTGGAAAGGAGTGTCTTAACACTAGTTTCCCGGGTTCCCTCTGCCTAACCTGGCCTCTGCCTCTTGCGTAAAATAACGTATAGCTAAAAAAATAATAGAAATTGCTACTTTCTCTTGTTTGTTGGAAATAAGAAATCTTCGAAGGGAAATCGAATCCACAACACTCGCATTTACTGTACAACGCTGTGCCGCTGCACCAAAGCCTTTGTATAAGTAATAAATTTATATCACCCCACTTTATTGTTTCACAGTACGATAGTCAGTGAGAATGTCTGACGTGAATAGACATATATATTTTATATGTCTGTTTTTGTCACCGTAACTCCTGAATGAATGAACTGATTTGGATGCGGTTTTATTATAGAAAACCGTGTTTATCGCAGGGTTTCTTAGCTATATTACATATAATTTAAATTAACACTTTAAAAGTTATAAACACTTTTAGTTCTTGCCAAGACGAGGTAGTGTCTTTTTGGATGAGGATATTTTTTATTTTTTTTTTGTTATTGTTTTGCATTGATACTAAGTATATATTACACTAAGTTGAGGCCTGTCGTGGTGCAGCGGCACAAGCGTGTGACTGTAATCGACAAGTTCTGGGTTCGATCCCCACTGGAGCAAAAGAAATATTTAATTTCCATTCAAATTACATATTTAATGTTTCATTTCTTCGTTCTGCTAACAGGGCAAAGCGCGGCGTTGACTCCTACCACTCGACGTGCGTAACGAAAAGTGGTAAACAGACGTGGAACGGAGTGACTTAACACTTTTTACCAAAGTTTCCTCTGCCTACCCTGACATGTCCGGGATACAGCGTGAAGCTAAAATTTGAAGCTTTGAAGCTTTATACTAAGTACGTAAATAACATTTTAAAAAGCTATTTCCTCATCATTCTGAGCAGCGCTTCAGACAATAACATATGAATATAGAGCACCTTTTTACTAGACTATATTTATATTATGGTTTGTAATGGTACCATCTGTTGAAACAGTGTACCATTTATCTTAGGTGCCTCGATCAAAATTATCATTATGCAAAAAAATAATATTGGAAACTGCCTTATTTCCCATAAGGGAAATTAATTTTAATTTATAGATTAGAAAGGCAAAAGCTCGGCGTTGAGTTCCGCCACTCAACACGTAATGCCTCAAATTCAGCGGAAAGTGGGGAACGGAAGTGGAACGGAGTGTATTAACACTAGGTTACCTGGTTCCTCCTTTCTACCCTGCCTTGTGCGGGATACAGCGTGAAGCTATATATAAATATATTTCTTCTAATCTATAAATTAAAATTATTATTTGAATGAAACACTTTTAAACGGATTAATCGCGTATATTGAATGGTAAACATTTTTGGGAAACCCGACGTTTCGAACACTTTACAGTAGTCCGTGGTCACGGGTAGACTGAGGTGGCATTTGTCTGTCAGTTGATATAATTATTATATCAAACTAACGCCAACGATTCAAGAATCCAGGGCAATTGCCTCGCGTACTGCCCTGGATTCTTGCAGAATGAGCTAACTGTATCTGGTCCTCTAGTGTGGTATGCTGGGGATTTTAAATTTTTTAATAGTGGGTCCCAGGTGGTGGAAAGTTTCCAACCATCTTCTCTATTGAAATTAGGATGTTTTTGTATTTCAATAGCCTCGCGGATCATTCTAGGGATATATCTATTCTCCCTAGCCAGTATGTGGGGTTTATCAAACCTGATGTAATGGTTGGATTTGTTCGATGTATGCTCACACACAGCTGACTTTGATACATGCCCATTCTTGACATCGGAGATGTGTTCCTTCACCCTAACACCTTCTCTTTGTTTGACCTATATATGATAAGCCACAGTCACAATCAAGTTTGTATACACCTGCACACTGCAAAGGAATATTACTCTTCATTGGTCTCAAGAATTGGCTCACTTTCTTGTTAGGCTTGATAATAGTTTTAATAGAAGCTCTTCTTAAGATGTTGCCGATCCTGTCTGTAACACCCTTTACATATGGTAAAAGTGCTGGTTGCCTCTCAACTGTGGGTGGCTTGTTGGTCTTCTGGGACCCACTATTAAAAAATTTAAAATCCCCAGCACACCACACTAGAGGACCAGATACAGTTAGCTCATTCTGCAAGAATCCAGGGCAGTACGCGAGGCAATTAAGGAATCGTTGGCGGTAGTTTGATATAATAATTATATCAACTGACAGACAAATGCCACCTCAGTCTACCCGTGACCACGGACTACTGTAAAGTGTTCGAAACGTCGGGTTTCCCAAAAATGTTTACCATTCAATATACGCGATTAATCCGTTTAAAAGTGTTTCATTCAAAATGTATAACAATCGCGAAAATCAAAGACATTATTAAAATTAATATGTCTTTCGTACCGTTTATCAACCGCAGTGTTGAATTCCACCACTCAACGCACAATATTTCGAATTTAAGATCGGAAACACTTCGTGGTTTAACTCCTGGTAAACGAACTTAGGTTCCCTCTGCCTCCCCTGCTACTTCCGGGATGCAGCGTAAAGCTATAAATACAGAATAATTCATTACTTCCATACTTGGAAGTTGTTAAAGTGTGAAGTTAGCGCTAAGTGAAGCAAGTTTAACAGCACGTTACGTTCGAACTTTCCGAATCCCTTATCAATTAAACAATAGATACTTGTAAATGTAATTAGGTTTAATACCGGTATTTAGCTTTTCGACTTCATACTTAGAATAGACTAGTGGCAAAGTGGTGGTCGATTTTATGGAGTTAACATCTAGGCAAGGCAAGTACGGGTAGGACTTACACACGAAGTGTTCCGTACCATAAAAAACATTAATAAATATGTGGTATTATATGGGAATCCTCCGAAATTTATTTTATATTTATTTTTGTAGTAATTTTTGTTTAAGCGGTATGATCATCATCAGTATAGAAATGGAAATTTTAAAAGTTGAACTCTCACACATTCCTGAGATACAGCTCGTTGATAAATGGGTTGGACCGACAGATGGACCGACGGACAGCGAAGCCTTAATATCAGGGTCTCATCAAGCTTAAGCTGATTAATCTCTCCGTGACCTGTATTAAATTGCAAGGACATTTAGATGAAGATGAAGTAAACAGAGAAAAATATCAAGGGTTCTACTTAGATACAAAATCCTAACAAAGCGTGAAAAGTATTTTTTATTTGAATTCATTCCTTCTAGAGGGAATATAATGTACAGACTACGCCTTTGCAGTCATGTAATGTGACTGTTGGACTGCACTACGACAATTATAAAATGATCATTTAAATATACTCACTCTCTTAGCTTCACGCTGTATCCCGGCAGGATAGGCAGAGGGAACTTGGGAACCTAGTGTTGAGACACTGCGTTCCACTTCCGTTCCCCACTTTCCGCCAAATTTGAGGTATTACGTGTTAAGTGGCGGAATCAAAAGCCTTTTACCTTGTACCCGAGCGAAGAAATGATAACATTAAATATTTTATATGATTGATTATTTTTTCTGACTGATCAGGAATTGAAGCCACACCCTGTCGTTTACAGTCACACGCTTGTGCCGCTGTGACACGACAGGCCTCGGTTAAATTTCATAATAATTTATAGCAAATCAATGTAAAAAATCATGTCGCTTCCCTAGTTATATAAGAAACGGCGGTACAAAGAAGCCTAAAAGCTTCCAGCTGCTCACTTGCAAAAAGGTGAAACTTGCATACTTGAAAAGATATTTTATGAAATTACTTTAGTTGTAATAATTTTACAGTGGAACAGAATTTAAGCCCATAACCATCTTAACTGAATGGCAATGAGGGCTTGATCATTAATTAATTTTTATAATTATTGTTTACAGTAAGCAGAAGGAACCTGGGAACCTAAATAAAACAATTGATTCCTAATAAGATACTGCCGTTCCCTACTTTTTACCGAGTTTCACACATTGCGTGTTCAGTGTTGAAACTCAACGTTGCACAAAAGTCTTAAGTAAACATGATAGATTGTGCCTGATTCCCGTTCAAGTACATTAAATGTTTTTTATTTATTAGCTTTGGTAATTAAAGATATAATGCTTCAAATTTGGCTAAAAGTGGAGAATCTACCTTAACAAGGTTCCCAAGACCCTCTGCATCCCCTGCCATATACTAGAAACAGTATGAAGGCGATTAAATGAAAAAATCGTTCAAATCATCACAAACAAAACATTTGTATTATATATATTGAAATATATACGGAGAACAAATATAAATGAAATATATCTCAGACAAAAAATATTACAGTACTTCCGGAGTAGTATGGCTGAAAACATTTCTAGAAGAAAAGGTTAACATTGATGTATCACTTGCTATAATTGGATCGGCTCTCATTCTTTACCTTACGAGTTATTATAAGCGTTTATAACCCAATATTATTAGGTAATTTTGATTATTTTTCTTTATTTTCTAAGTCCTCGAGCTAACGCGGTGCTGCGTCTTCATACATTAAGATTTTGGGCTTGATTGCTAATCGGAGTTTCCGTTACTTAAATTATTAAAAAAAACGGAACGGAGTGTCTTAACACTAGGTTGCCATGTGCGGGATACACCGTGAAGCTGAGTGAGGGAGTGAGTGACACCATCTAACTTTGGAGAACTAAAATATTTTCATTTCCGCACTCAAAAGCTTCTTGATGTCCAATTTGCGCTTTTTGTAAGGAGAGAGCTTAGTATAAACGATGATCGTTAATGCGCATTTCAAACCGGCATAAATCTACACTTGTACGCAGAAGTTCCAAGCACTGGGCAAAGCTCTTTTACGGTTCCATGCGATGTACTCGCACGGTTAATCTATAGAATAAGTAGTTCCTTCTCTTTAAAGGTCGATTACCAATCTATTTAAAATGTGACACGGTTTGTTGGAAAAATGGGGATGTATGAAGTAATAACACTACGTTCCCAGGTTCCCTCTGGTCATCCTACCATGTGCGGTGAGCATCGTAAAGTTCTTCCACTATAACATGTTATATAGTGGAAGAACTAAAAACTCAAATTATTACCCGTGTAATCTTATCATCATTCTCAGCTTCTCGGAATTTAATTTTATGTCTCGCGAACTAAGTAATTGCTGATTATCCATTGAGAGCGTGCGAGTGATATTAAATATGTATTGATTTTGTACGGAATATGTAAGGAGAGCTGTTGTGGCACAGGGGCTTAAGTGTGTGACTGTAAACTACAGGTGTTGGTTCAATCTCCACTTGAGAAAGTGTAATATTGTATATATAAATGAAATATTTAAAATTTTTATTTCTTGGCTCTAATGAACAGGTAAAAGCGCGCCGTTGAGTTCAGCCAATCGACTCACTATGCCTTAAAATCAGCTAAAAGTGGAGAACGGAAGTGGAACGAAGTGTCTTAAGACTAAGCTCCCAAGTTTCCTCTGCCTAAGCTGCCAAGTGCGGGATACAGCGTAAAGCTGAGAGATGATGGTTTCAAGATTTAATCTGTAAACACTTTAGCTTTACTAGGAACTTAATCTTAAGGCATTCCGTTTCCTGCACACTGTCCAATGTTTGCAAAAATGGTCTTAAATTGCAGAACAAGAAAGATATTATTTACAAAATAACAATAAAAAGATTACCAAAGATCTTTGTATTTTTGCCAAAAATACATTAACACTGTGTACACACCTCATAATTTCCCTTTTACTACTAGAACAAGCAAATTCCCGCACATGAGAATTAACCAACACTAGGTTCCCAGGTTCCCTCTGCCTCTGCTATTTAGAACATACCGAAAATCCAAAAAAAAAAAAAAAAGGATCCGCTGCGCCACTATGGCTTTTTTGTTTACTTTCCGATTAAAGAAAATATTCCTACCAACTATACAAACATAATTGACTTGTTACATTCAAAAGAAACTAATACACTGTACCGATATTAATATTTTTTGCCAGTGCATCATCAATCATGTATGACACCAAGCTAACAAGTTACAACGTAAAAATAAAACTTGCATATAAAATGTATATAACTAGTCGTTACCGGCAACTTTGTTTAGTTGGTATTTTAGATGTAAAGTGGAAAATTTAAGGACCTGTTGTGGCGCCAAAATATGAGTTTACTGTAAACGCGACAGGATATAGGTACTATTACTGCTACAGGAAATAAAATATTTAATATATAATTTCGTTTTGCCACTCAACATTTGATGAATCCAATATGACGGGACGTGGACGGAAGTGTTTTAATGGGAACGGAGTATCTTAACACTAGGTTCAAAAGTGATCTCTGTCTATCCTGCTAAGTAACAGGCAAAGTAGTAAGGTTGAAAAAACCAGCAAATTTCCTTTTTTTTTTCCATCTTTTAGAGAAATTATAACTCAGTGTCATATAAGACATCGCAAATTGAGTGGCGTAACTTAACACTGTATAAGAGTGGGAAAAAAATATAATTAATTGATTCTTTCCATGTGGATATTAAGCACACACACCGTCATCTCATTAATATTGTTATCACACACATGAGGCCTGTCGTGGCGCAGCGGCACAAGAGTGTGACTGTAACCGACAGGTTCTGGGTTCAATCCCCAGTCGAGGAAATGAAATATTTAATATTCTCAATTTAAATGTTTAATGTTTCATTTCTTCGCTCTGGTAATAAGGCAAAGCGCGGCGTTGAGTTCCGCCACTCAACACGCAATGCCGCAAATTCGGCAGAAACTGGGGAACGGAAGTGGAACGGAGTGTCATAACACTAGGTTTCACTTCCGTTCCCTCTGCCTACCCTGCCTAGTGCGGGATACAGCGTGAAGCTGAAAAAAAAAATTACACACATGCCCCCCAATCTTTCTCGAGGAAATGAATTATTTAATGTTTTAAAATTAAATATTAAATGTTTTCTTTAAAAAGCCAAATCGCAGCGTTGAATTCCGCCACTGAATACGCAACGCCTTAAATTCGGCAGAAACTGGGGAATAGAACGGAAAATTTAAACACAAGGTTCCCAAGTTCCCTCTGCCAACCCTGTCACGTACACAAAAATCACAAACATAGCAAAACATACATAATTTTTTGTATTTCGCTCAATTTACAAGTCACATCTGAGACCTCAGCTACAAAGTCGTTCAAAGTCATAAAGCCAAAACTACGGAACCCGGCAGTAAGCAGCAGTATGCATAATTTAAAATTAACCACCACTCTGGAGATATAATGTGGCGCTTGTAGACGTCAAAGACAGTACAGAAACAAGCAGGTGGTTGACTTCATTAAGTCTATCGATTAGGAGCTTTATGGATAATAGCTTCTTGTACTGAGGCAACGAGTTATGGGTTCGATTCCCACTCGAGGAAATTAAATATCTATACTTATAATAGACATAAAACTAATTAACCAAGAGGCCTGTCGTGGCGCGGCGGCACAAGCGTGTCACTGTAACCGACAGGTTCTGGGTTCGATCCCCGGTCGAGGAAATGAAATATTTAATATTTTCAATTTAAATATTTAATGTTATATTTCTTCGCTCTGGTACAAGGCAAACCCGGCGTTGAGTACCTCCACTCAACATGCAATGCCTCAAATTCGGCGGAAAATGAAGTGAAACGGAGTGTCTTAACACTAGGTTCCCAAGTTCCCTGGCATGTGCGGGATACAGCGTGAAGCTGAGTAACTAATTAACGTAAAAGTGAAAGAATATGATACGTTTGTTAATGTAATTCTAATTAAAATGGTTATTTTTTTTATCTGTTTGTCTGTGCGCTAATCGCAGAAACGGCTGTCTAGACTATCGTTTAGTGTTTCTTTAATTTAAATCGGTTATTAAATAAAAAAAATACGTCAAATTAAAGTACTTAGAAAAATTTGCTACAATTTTTTATTAATTTAGTTTTCAATGTATAGATATTTATGTTAAAAATATTAATGTTATTAAAACAAGAATGTTATTGAGATAAGTAAACAAAATACTTGTAGTGTAAACTAAGCAGAGGAAGCCATGGGCGGCTCGCTGGTATTGAATATTTTCATTAGCCTCACTTTGGTACTGCGGTAAAGCGCGACGTTTAGTTTTGTTAGTCAACATGCAATGTCTCTAAATCTATAAAAGAGAAAGGAAATACTTTTTGGAAATGGTAAGTTTTAACTCTAGGTTCCTAAATTTGCCTTCTGTGGCAGTGGTGAAACATGTACTGACAGTACTGACAATTTTTTTTTTCACTTCAGAAATGAAAATTGTACATAATTAATTCATCAAAGGCGTGTAAGTGCCACTGCGCCACGATGGCCTCGGCCTTTATGTAACTTCTTATTAGCTTCACGCTGTAACGCAATAATAGCAAGGTAGACAAAGGGAGCTTGGGAACCTAGTATTAAAATACTTCCAGTCCCCACTTTTAATATGATATTGCGTGTTGAGTCAACTCAACGCCGCGCTTTGCCTCAATATGAAAGCGTAGAAAATGGAAACATTTAAAAAAAAATCTACTCTCTATCCTACCATGAGCGGTATAAAGAGAAAAAAAAAGAAAAGACTGACGTTTCGATCCTTACTCGAGGTAACAGTACCAAAGTTATTTTCATTTCATCACTCTGGAAAGAATTATCTTCTTTCCATGTGTGGCGTAATTTTTTACCAGTCAACATGCAATGTCTTGCCTTTAGGTGATACGCCTGAGTGTCTCAAATAGTAGATTTTCTCTAAGTACTTTATTATTATTTTTTTATGGGAAAGACGGCAAACGAGCGAACGGGTCACGTGATGGTAAGTGATCACCGTCGCCCACGGCCCCGTGAAGCTCCAGAGGAGCTCCAGGAGCGTTGCCGTCTTTTAAAGTGGATGGGCACCGGGGCCCGGCATTACCTAATGCGAAACGCAGTGGCCAAAGCCACTACTTAACGCCAGTCTTAAATGCCGGGGATGGTAACAATCCGGTCGAGTCTGCCCATGCGTGTTGCCATTGCTGGCAACGTGACTCTACCACACGCACTTTAGTCGCCTCTTACGACACCATCAGTACCAGGGTGATCCTATTCTAAGCCGGGATCACACGGCAAAATTGCATTGCCGGGATACAGCGTATAAAAAAATATTTCACTTTATACAAAATTGTTTATACCAAATGCCTGTATTTTAATAAAACATATTCTAAACTGATTAAAAGTTTGTTGTTCATTAAATATTAACCATTCAAAGGGACGGACAGTTTGAGCTGAAATTAGGCAATTACGTAAATGTCAATTTACCCTTCAAAACTGAATATATTTTTGTATATATATTCGGGGCCCTTGTGGTACAGTGGCTCAAAGATGTGACTGTCTTCGAAAAAGTTGTGGGTTTGATACCCACTGGAAAGAATAAAATGCTTAACTATTTTTTCAGAGCGCTTTACAACCTTGTTAAAGTAGACATAAAATTTAATTTACCGCTCTTATAAGGCTTACAAACAGTAAATAGGCCGAATCCCTTTGTTCCCCGCAATATACGACAAAAAACGCCTTATTACCCACTTAACACGCAGTAACACGCATTTTCCCTTAAAATCATAGTAAAAAATCTATAACACTAAATTACATCTACCTATCACGCAAAATCCTAAAACAGCTTACAACGCGAAGCATGTAAACTAAATTGTTCCATACATTTGATCTGCCCGTAGAAATGGCAATGCTAACAATTCTATTCAAAACTGTCGTTCAACGCCACTTGTGCTTTCAGTGGGCGACGATGCGGGAAATGGATTTCTGTATGGTGAATATTTTGTATCCGACCCGGCGTTATGTTACGATACGATCACGGCTTATCTGATTCAATATGCTGTGTCATATTATATGTGAGTATTGAGATCTTATTTTTGGACCTTTACTGTAAATAGGTTTAACTTTTTATCTTTATGGAAAAAAATGAGCTATTGGCTATGGTTGTGGGCTTTGAGAATAATTATACCTTTTTTTTATTTCCTGTTACGATAGACAGCGGCGTTATGTTCCGTTAATATACACACAATTTCCCGAGCATTCTAGAACCCGAGCATTCTAGAATTCTAATAGGAGAGACTAGATCTGTAAATAATTGGCGATGTGAGTACTGAGACGTACGTACTTAAGCTTAAAAGTGCACCACTTTAAGAGAATATATATGATTTGAAATTAAAATCCTTGTAGTATATAATTTCTATATTTTGTTTTGTAATTATTTATTATTTTAAACCTTTCAAGAGGCCTGTCGTGGCGCAGCTTCACAAGCGTGTGACTGTAACCAACAGGTTGTGAGATCGATCCCCACTCGACGAAATGAAATATTTAATATTTTCAATTTAAATATTTCATGTTTTCATTTCTTCGCTCTGGTACAAGGCAAAACGCGGCGTTGAGTTCCGCCATTCAACGCCTCCAACTCAGCAGAAAGTGGGGAACAGAAGTGGAACGGAGTGTTAACACTAGATTCCCGAGTTCCCTCTGCCTCGTGCGGGATACAGCGTGAAGCTAAAAAAAAAACCTTTCAAAATTTATACATATTTCTAAATTAAATATATATTAAATGTTTTTATTGCATAATATTATTACTTTATAATTAAATAAATATATTATTACGTTATAAGAACAAATATATATATTTTATCATTTTTGTAAGCTTCACTCTATATTTTACACACAACGGGCTAGTCAGAGGAAACTTAGGAAGTAGTGTTAAGATATTCTTTTACTATTAAGAGACTTCCTTCCGTCTCGATAGAATATTGTATGCCTTGAATAAATATTATTAATACTCAGTTGCACGCTGTAGTTCCGCACATTGCTGGCTAGACAGATGAAACATGGAATCCCAGTGGTGGTATAGGTAGATGGATACCAGAGCAAAGAAATGAAAATATTAAATATTTCAATTGAAAATAAATATTTCATTTCCTAGAATGGGCATCGAACTCACAGCCACGTTTACAGTCGCTTACCAAGTTTACACGCTTGCCCTCCTGCGCCGACAGGCCTCTGACACATGATCATTTATATCTAACAAAAGATAATCCCATAAAATAATCGTATCGTTATCGTATCGTAGACACTAAAACGATTGCACCATAGCGCAGTAAAGGCACATGGAATGAAACTACAGATTATGAATGGACACTGCGGCACACATAAATAATCTCACGTCGCTTGAAACCTCCGTATACGTAATAGAAATTTTAGACATTCCGATGTTTAATGAAATAACCTATAAATTGCATTTACGAAGTGAGTGTCAACGGTAGTTGTGGCTTCTGTTCCATTTGGATGAATGATATAATTCATATTTTAATTTTTATCGCTTTGGTAATAGAGTAATAACCCCAATGGGAACTGAGTATTAAATTAGGTTCCCAGGTTCCCTCTGCCTATGATGTATGGGATATAGTGTGAAGTTAAAAAATATCACGTTTTCTATTTCATAATAAATTATTAATTAGTAGGTAGTGTTATTAAGAAACTTATAATTGTTTTTTTTTTTTTAATTCACATTCAAAATCACAAAGACAAATCGCGGCGTTAAATTGCGCCATTCAATGTACTTGAGTAATTGACATCTATCGAATAAATCTTACCTATACCGCAGTCATTTAGCACATTATAGTTTATAGGACAAAGTGCATTAGGTGATGGCACTCGTCCATGTCTCCTTAGCTCTATCTATTTACTCTATTTACCTACGGAAAATCCGTAGTATTGATTCTATTTATCTACGGATTTTATAAAATTTTTTACGGCATAGTAATATGAGGCCTGTCGTGGCGCAGCGGCACAAGCGTGTGACTATAACCGACAGGTTCTGGGTTCGATCCCCACTCGAGGAAACGAAATATTTAATATTTTCAATTTAAATATTTAATGTTTCATTTCTCTGCTCTGGTAATAAGGCAAAGCGTGGCGCTGAGTTCCGCCACTCAACACGCAATCTCCAAATTTGGCAAAAAATGGGAAACGAAAGTGGAACGGAGTGTCTTAACACTAAGTTCCCGGGTTCCCTCTGCCTACCCAGCCTCGAAAAAAAAAAGGAAATACACAAAAGGTTTGATTCTCTACTACTATTCAACTCAAGGAAATGTTTTTTTTTTAATTCTTCTTCTTCTTCGCTCTTGAATAAGCACGGCGTTAAGTTTTACTCCTCAACATGCAATACTTCAAGAATTTCGATTAAAGTGAGGGACAGAAGTGTAATAATAGGATCAGATAGAGCAGATCATACATAACATATAGCAGAGTTCTCCCTGTCTCCTGCATGTTTAGGTCTCAGTGTAACAAACAAAATATCGAAAAATATTTATTATTAAGTATTTCTTTATGCAGTACAGTATTAGAGCTTTAAGGTTACAAAGAAAGTTTGATATTTTTGATATTCACATCGTCTACGCATCTCTTTATCTCTCTGACCTCGTCCACTGTCATCAACCTTTTCATTATTCCCGTAGAGGTCATCATGCTTTTTATGTGATCTCTGTTGTATCATCGATCTGTACTCTTGCAGGTCAAACGAGATCCCAGAGATCAACCAAGGCTACACAAATCATACATTTATTATAAAAGCGTTATATAACCATTATATGCCCATAAATATGTATTATTCGTAAGAAACTAAAATATGTATAAAAATATTTTTGTGTTGACGGTCCTACACTGACCTTCCAATGTAGGTACGTAAACTAAGTTAAAGTTTGTTAGAGCGTCATGGGAATATCCTTATAGATGGCCGACAATGTTTTGTTTAACAACGCTAGTCGAGTTAAATGGTCCTGTTGGTTTGGACAAGATTTATATACATAAATACCTTTTTTGCGTGAGTTTTAAGATTAGGGATGATGTAAATTCGCATGGAATATCTAAGAACTTGGCAGAGTAGGCACAGGGAACTTGGGAACCTAGTTAAGTATAAGCTACACTCTGTATCGTTAATGATTTCAGTACTTTTTTTTTGTTCTGCTTTGTAGTGTTTCCAAATCGAAGAAATGAGTTAACTATTCCATGTCCTTGATTGGGGACAGAACTCAAAACGTGTCACGTGTACAGTCACACGCATTTGTAGCTACTCCATAACAAGATTCAAAGTTTTTATATTGCAACCCAATTCCAAGTAATTTAGTCTGCTTCTTCTCGCATACATCGTTTGTGCGTTGTCTTTCAATCAGGCAAGTTTAATATAAATATCAAACGCAAAATTGAATTAGCACATTTATACTTGGCCAAGTTGATTTTATTTCAAACATAACTTTACAGGAAACTGTTCTACTATTTTGAGAAAACTATTTATAAACAATACAAATTTTTCTAGACACTGTGGTTAAATTGAAAAGTTTTGAGAGATAATGAAATCTAGTTGTGTTGCCCAAGCAAATAAAATATGTTGGGTACATATTTATGAGAACACAACACGCAATGCCTAAAGGAACGGTCGTAGTTTCTTAATTCTAGGTCTTCAGATTTTCTTTTTCTAACCTGCTGTGTATGGAACACTGGGTAAAGCTAAAATAGAAACGCAAAAAATAGTAATACTTCTTGGCAAACTCTGTAAAAATTACGCAGTGGTTTTTTACTTCGTTTATCCTTATTGTGTAAGCCAGAAAAAACGGAATTCCATTCTGGTAGCTTATTGAGTGGCGGAACTCTACTCCGCGTCTCGTAACCAAAGTGTGGAAATAAAAATAAACAATATTTCATATTAGTTAAGATCGAACCCACAACATCACGTTTTCAGTCACATATTTATGCCTTTGAGCCACGACCGGTATTTCCTATCCCAGGCAATAAATAAAATATTTCTAAAAAAGTCAAATTGGGTACTAAATTAAAAAAAAAAACGAATATTTTGCTTAGTATATGTCTTCTTCTTCCTGGCATTAATCCCGGCTTGCTGTGCCAGGGTCTGCCTTCCAGTAGGAAGGCAGACCTACTCCACTTTGCACGATCTTTTGCTTAGTATATATATGTATGGACCACAATAAGAGATGAGAGCTATTATCTCGTTTCCAAAAACCAATATAAAAAAATAAAAATGCCTTGCCACAAGTTCACATTTCAATAGTCTAAGCTGATGTCGTGTTGGAAGCCTAATGTATCTGTTTCGTCTGTCGAAGCGTTAGATTTATTTGCTTCCTGTTCCGTAACGCAACCTCCTTTTCTATGTTGTCTATAAATTTCCAGCTTTTGCATGAATTTTGGCTACTACAAGGTAGCCATCGTGGCGAGAAAACATCTGACTATAAATGAAATTACTTAGAAATTGGGAAAAAATTACTTCTTACTACTCTGACACAAATATTTTACACTAAAAAAGAATTTGCATTTCTTTGTTGAGGGCTGTCGTGGCGCAGCGGCACAAGCGTGGGACTGTAATCGACAGGTTCTGGGTTCGATCCCCAGTCGAGGAAGTGAAATATTTAATATTTTCTTCGCTCTGGTAATAAGGCAAAGCGCGGCGTTGAGTTCCGCCACTCAACACGCAATGCAATGGAACGGAGTGTCTTAACACTAGGTTGCCGGGTTCCCTCTGCCTACCCTGCCTCGTGCAGGATACAGCGTGAAGCTACGTAAGTACGTAAGTAAGTAAGTACATTTCTTTGCTAGCTAGACGTCGAGCTCCGCTAAATACAATCTCTAAAGCTCCCTTAAACAGTACTGTAGGCATTAAAATAAGCCTTCTGTAGTGACTCTGTAGGATTGATGCACCAGCCATTATTCATACAATTTATCACCCAACATGAACATAGGCACAGGTTCAATTCCACAAATATTGTATGATGTATTAAAACATTTGAATACATATGTGAAACTGTTATTACAAACAGTATTACGTTTCGGGATCGTTGTAATGGGAATTAATGAGACCGTTCTGACACAGCTCGGACATGTATGTACATGTACATATATGTATGATATATAAATATATCTTTAGATCTATTTTTGCTGCTTCACGCTGTATCCCAGCACACGGCAGGGTAGGCAGAGGAAATTTGAGAACCTTGTGTTCAGACACTCCGTTCCGTTCCCGACTTTTTCTGTAATTGAGACATTGCTTTTTGTTCGGTGGAACCTAACGCTGCGCTTTGCCTAGTTACCAGAGCGAAGACTTGAAAATATCATATATTTCATTTCATCAAGTCAGGATACAACCCACAATTTGTCGTGTTTACAGTAACACGCCTCCACCTCTGCGCCTCGCAACCTCGTGAAATGAATAAGTTATATAATATATATATATGTTGTTCTATATGAAATATAAAATTTAAATTTTAAGAAATATTTTATATATGTTAGTAAAATTTCTTATATATTATTTCAAAAGCACATTGCTGAAAAAAAATATTCACTTAGTTAAAATTTTAATTTGCAATGTACAGATGATGTTTTAAACGTTATAGTGTTTGTGATTAGAACAAGAAAGTAGTGTAAATTAAAATATGCGATAGTGTAATTCAAGCAGGTGATGCCACAGGCGATCCGCTAGTAAGTGAATAAATTATTAATTTAAAAAAAATCATCAACAATCGCGCTTGTGGTATAACAGGTAGACTAAGGCTTCCTTAGCCATCTTTAAAATTAGTTATCAGACGAGCTGATAGTACCATAATATTATATTTATATCTTATCTACAAAGTACCAAATTTATGATGGTCCAATAATTAAAAGGTCCTGTAATTAAGATTATTAGAATATAGCCTGTCGTGGCGAAGAGGCATAAGCTTGTGACTATAACGCTTCCCACCCGAGAAAATGAAATATTTAATATTTTCAATTTAAATATTGAATGTTTTTATTTTTTCTCTGGCAACAAGGCAAAATGCTATGAGTGTCATAACACTAGGTTCCCAAGTCCCTATGTCTGCCCTGCCACGTACAGGATACGTGAAAAAAATGACAGTTTGCTAATTACAGCTCGACTCAACAAAATCGTAAAATTTCAAAACCCACGGCCAAAACTACCTCAGCTTGGCAAAGTGCTTGCGTCTCTTAAGCTACTAATCGTATTTTGATTAGACATATCTTAGAACCACCACGATAAAAGGGTGCTTTTTCTTTCAGCGCTTTCGCTTCTTATAGTAAAAACAGACACCAGGCTAAACATTTAATTCCTCTCTTTTTGCATTGGTCAAAAACAATACAGACTGTTCTTTACATAAGAAAACATTCAATTATAATTTTTTTAGAGTATTTAGTAGTATTAAAGTGTTAATCTACACTTAGAATAGAAAAAAAATATTAATTAGGAAATGTATAAAAATTTAACGAAAAGGGATTTGAACTCGCGCCTCTTGGAATCCATCCAAACGCTAACTCAACTCAAAAAGCTATACGTTCTCGGAGAACACATTTTCTAAATAAATATTCTATTTACAATAGAACTCCAATACTAACTAGGTTAACCCAATAAAACTGTAATAACTACTTTTTTAATGTAAAATCGATCGTATTTCAATATTGCGGTACGATTTATTTGTTATAATATCGCTGTTCATAAAATGTGGCAGTACAATATTATTTCTGCTTTGTTATTGTGTTAAGGAGTTTGCTGGCGTTTTACCAGATATGGTAAATGTATTACTTTTCCCTTTTTTTAGGTTCCCGCTTGAGTAATAAGAAAGCTTTTCAGGTTTTGAGAGGATGATAGACAACGTATTGATATAACTGGATTATTAAAGTTGGCGTCGTCGTGGTGTAGGAGAAGCGTACATTTGTATGTGCAACGGTTGTGGATTTGACTCTCACTTGAGGATATATAACATTAATATTTTTGATTTAATATTTTTGTTTCTCTCTCTGGTATCAAAGAAAAGTGCGGTGTTGAGTCCCGCCATTCAACAACCAATGCCTCAAATTAAACAGAAAGTGGGGAACGAAACGAAGTGTCTTAGCACTAGGTTCCCAGGTTCCTTCTGTCGCTTTTTTTATTACAGAGTACTGGCATCGAAATTCTTAGGCAATATTGAATTTAAATAATCACTAAATAGGTAGTATATGTTCAGAAGAGAAAAATACTATTTACGGTTTATAGATTTAAAGAACGTAAAGACATTGTGAGCCTCTCCGTTGAGCAAACTATTGAAATGACCTGTGCTGAGCTTGTTTGTACAGACTTTCCACTAGGATAAAAGAACACATTGAAACTATTTTAGAACAAGTACTTGTAAAACTATCTGGATCTAAAAAAAGGTATATTTACTAAATAATTCCACCACTTGTACTAGATATAGGTTTTTAATAAATTCATATAACCTTGAGAATCTATTTCGAGAGCCTACAAGAATCACTAATTGTACCGCTACTTGTATTGATAATATTTTTCCAAAGTAAGTATACCAAGAGAAAAATGTATAGATAATTTGTTAAGTTCAGATCATAGCAGTCAGTTGGCTTCTTTTTATTTTCATAAAAATATTATTAATAAACAACATATTTTTTTCTATACCGATGACAACTGGTCGTATAGATAAGTTAAGAGGTCCAATAATAGCAAAAGCTCAATACTCACAACATAATAATGAACTGCAATGAAAATTACATGTAAATTTTCAATATTTAAAATTATATATAGTAAATTCCAGGAACTTCTTGTCATTTAATTATTGTGCAACTGTGAGAATTCATAAGAATTGACAAAAGTGTCGTTAAAAAAGTATGTCCATGGTAAAATCTTTACATATCAAAAACAAAATTCAAAATAATTCTTCTGGTAAAATTAAAATGACATGGAATATAATGAATTGTGAAACTGCAAAAGATAAGAATAATAACTGTGAATTTGAAATTAAAAAATAACAATGGCGCTACCAGCTCTGATCAATTATTTTGAAATATATCTATTAATATTCCACAGCCAAAACATTTATAGCTTCCACAACAGTCACTGAATCATTACTAAAGGTACATACTAAAGTATCATTAATGTAATGTAGACTTCAAATTCAATTAAGTCAACTCAAAAGACAATGTTTATACATTTAAGACCTTGGATAGCAAGAAAATATTAGATCTATGGGATATTTCTGCTTGTTGTTAAGTTGATTAGTTATATAATAGTCGCCGTTGCTCTTAATATTGGTAATACATTTAATAACTGTATAGAGTATGGTTAGTTTCCGAGCCTATCTTTATTTAAATCATATCTTTATTTAAATCGGGTAGTGCATCAGATTCTAATTTCGACCTGAGGCTGTGCTATTCTCATATAGTAAAATTTTTGAAATAAATATTTTTAAACAAATATTAATGCATTTTAATTCACATAAACACATGCATAATAAACAGAATGATTAACTAACTCGCTCTACTCTGCGGTCTCTCTACTGCCGACGCTGGTATAGGTTTCTTAAAAAGGATTTATGAGGCGTGGGAAGGATCGTAGGATACTCTTGGCATGTTCTTTGATTTGTCCAAGGTATTTGATTGCGTGCAGCACTCAACCTTTGTCATGAACCATTATGGAATAAGAAAATGAGCGCTCAATCTGCTGTCCTCTTATTTTACTAATAGGGCTTAAAAGATTTATGTCAATGGCAAGAAATATCCTGTGTCATAGGTCATAAATTAGTATAGGGATCTCACAGGGGTTTCTTTTTGGTCCTTTTCTCTTTTTA
Organism: Eueides isabella; assembly: GCA_019049475.1. Lineage (NCBI taxonomy): Eukaryota > Metazoa > Arthropoda > Insecta > Lepidoptera > Nymphalidae > Eueides > Eueides isabella. Next base: position 9,542,664 of record CM032407.1, read on the forward strand.
ATGTTAATAAATGATTGACCATATTTATTTGGAAGAAGTCATGAGATAATATTGTTTGTAGATGATACTTTGTGGATTTTTAATATAAAAAGGTTACAAAAATTATATGATGATATAAAGAATGCTCTCTATAAATAGTGGTTTAGTATTAATGACTTACTAATGAATGATATATGATATTCAGAACATTTAAAACGAAAATTGTGAAAGCCTTGCACGAAAATTGTGAAAGCTCTTGGTAAAACGTTGATTCTACGGTGTTTCTCTTTTATCACCATTGACTCTTCATTATAATTGAGAAATAAATCGAGTCCGTAATTCTTTTATGGGACAGTATGTACGCTTTTGGTAATTTAACTTGTTCACAATTTGAACAAGTTGTGAAAAAACGTTTCTGTATTAAACGTTATTAACAAATTAACGAAATCATAAATGGTTACATGTCTAGGGAACGAAATGCTTGCTCCGGGCTATTTCAAATGCTTAATTGTCACTTTAACATCAAACTATAATAATTGATTAAAAAAAAGAAATAAAAATGTCCCGCGGGGTTTCTTGCGCCGGTTCTTCTCAGGTCTGAACTATAGTGAACCGAGGGTAAATTTGTTTGAGGGTATTGTGTGAGGGTAATTTTGCTAGTTGCTTCTTATTTTGAATAATATATTTGAATTTAAATTCTACGCTATTATATATGCATAAAACGTTTTTTTTTTTCAGCTTCACGCTGTTTTCCGCACTAGGCAAGGTAGGCAGAGGGAACGGAAGTGAAACCTAGTGTTATGACACTCCGTTCCACTTCTGTTCCCCACTTTCCGCCGAATTTGTGGCATTGCGTGTTGAGGGGCGGAACTCAACGCCGCGCTTATGCATAAAACGTGAAGCTCAAAAAAGGATAGTTGATATTGGGTTAGCTTGGGAACACCAATCTTTAAGTCTTAAAGATTTTTTTAGCTTCACGCTGTATGCCGCACATGGCAGAGTAGAATAAAGGAACTCGGGAACCTAGTGTTGAAACACTTTGCTCCCATTAGGACATCTTCATTCCCCACTTTTTGCAAAATTTGAGGCATTGTGTGTTAAGTGGCGGGACTCAACGCTGTACATTTATTCACGTTCATACAAGCAAAGCTCAAAATCCTTTTTTTTTATTTGACTTCAACAATTTGATACGTACATATATAAATAATAATTAAACCTCATCCACACCTTTCCGTCAATGTATTGAAATCCTACGAAACAATATATGAAATATTGTCATTTTTTATCAAATTAAATTGTTTTTTACTGGAAAATGAATTTGAATAAACACTTCGATACGTTTGTTTAATATGTAAAGTCTAGATAACGAAAATATACGGGCAAAATTATTTTAATATATACATATGTACCTATATATTTTTAATTTGAGGCCTGTCGTGGCGCCGCGGCGTGTGACTGTAACCGACAGGTTCTGGGTTCGATCCCCAGTCGAGAAAATGAAATATTTAATATTTTCAATTTAAATATTTAATGTTTTATTTCATCGCTCTGGTAATAAGGCAAAGCGAAGCGCAACACGCAATGCCTCAAATTCGGCGGAAAGTGGGAAACAGAAGTGGAACGGAGTGTCTTAACACTATGTTCTCGGGTTCCCTCTGCCCACCCTGCCTATCCCGCGGGATACAGCGTGAAGCTAAAAAAATATGTTTATAACTCAAAGTACTCAATAAATATAGTTAAATTTGTTTCATCGATAATGTGTAAGAAAATCTGATATTTGTGAAATTAAGATTTAATAACCTAGTTTTGAGACAGTCCGTTCTGATGACGACGTTCTCCAGTTTCTACCGAATAAGGCATAGCGCATTGAGTGGCGGAACTCAACGACACACCATTTGCTAAACTTAAATTTAAAAAGCGTATAAAAATTTTGAACGAAGCAGGATTTGAACCCGCGCCTCTGGAATATTCCAGAGGCGCGGGTTCAAATCCTGCTTCGTTCAAAATTTTTATACGCTTTTTAAATTTAAGTTTAGTATTTTCTGTCCTAAGTGTGGAATAACACTTTAAAACATAGTAAAAACGACACACCATTTGCTTCGTTACCAAAAGGAAAAAAATAAAATATTAAATATTTCATTTCTCACAACCTGACGTGCTTACATTCATATGTTTATTTATACCTTTGCGCCAAAACAGGCCTTTATATAAAATATATACAAAAGAAATTGACCTACAGGAAAAACTAAGGCTTACAAACTGTAAGCTCACAAGAAATGTGCCACCTGAACTGAACGACTGACATGTTCTGCCGATATTGTCTCTAAAGTAGACGGTAGCTTGACAGACATTGATAGATATACATACCTATTATGTTTCGTTGCAAGCATTCAATTTAACATTATTGAAACAAAACATTTAAATTTTAAAAACCCTGATCAAAAATATCAACGTTTCATCTTGGCAAGATGCTTATAGCTCATTCGGTTTTTATAGCTCATCCGGTTCTTATAATATATTACTAGGAACCACCACGTTGATTAACGCTTTGTGTTAAAAATTACACTTAAGTCGGTACATTTATTCAGGAGCTACAGTGTCACAGATAGTAAAACATATAACATTCTTTTACGTCGTGTTATCATTTTTAAATGAGGCCTGTAGCTCATTTTTAAATGAGGGCGAGCTAATAGAGCAAACTAATAGAGCAGCGGCGGCAAAAGCGTGTGACTATAAACGACAGGTTGTGGATTCGATCCCCACTCGAAGAAATGAAATATTTGATATTTTCAAATTAAATATTAAATGTTTTCATTTTTTCGCTCTGGTAACATGGCAAAGCGCGGCATTGAACACGCAATGCTTGCTTCAGATTCGGCGGAAAGTGGGAAACGGAGTGTCTTAACACTAGGTTCAAAGTTCCCTTTCCCTACCCTACCATGTGCGGGATACAGCGTGCAGAATGACAAATCAAAAAAAAATTGACTATTAGCCAAAAGTTTAAGCGTTATATAAATACCAAAATCTGTCAACTAGTTTTCGTTTAACTACACATCATATAACAACAAACATACATACATAGAATCATAAACACATTATCCTCATTTCTATATCGTAATCGGATAAATAAATTGCTTTCGGGAGTACATGTATTTTGGTATACAAAATTCTGCCTCAACTTTATATATTTAGATGTTAATCTCTTTGTACACTAAATAATTTTCAGTACTCAAATAGAAGAGAAAGAAAACTCGCTAAAGAAGCTTGGTAGAGGCTTTTGTAATTTAAGAATTTATCTTGTTTTAAAATCCATAATACCTTAGTACAGCTTGCATAGCGTCTGACTGCAAATATGAATAAGTTCGATCACGAAACGGAGGATCAAAATATTTTCCTTCTGCTTTGTGTTGTTTTCAAATGATGGAAATTTTTGGTAGCAATAGAATTATATATAAGTAGCGTTAAACGCGTTGTTTACGTTTCCGTCTTACCCATAATTGCAAACTTCAGCGTTTAACGCCGCATTGTACCGGTTGTACTGTATATTTATCAGTCACTACACGATATTATATATATATATATATATATATATATATATATATATATATATATATATATATATATATATATATACATATATATATATATATATATATATGTGTGTGTGTGTGTGTGTGTGTGTGCGTGTGTGTGTATCTGTGTATATTTCGATTCATAATCGTCCTTCCCTTGGTCGTAAACTCTTATTACAAAAGTACGAACCAATTGCAATTGAAATAGGCCTTTGTAAGTAAACAATTAGCATTTCGCCTCGGAAACTCATCAAAGCTTTACGCTGCTCCTCAATTAATTCAACCATTAGATTCTCTTTAAGCAGGTCATATCTGTTAAATGAATTTCCGTTAATTTCGATTTTCGTATCTGAATTTGTCTTAATCTACCTCGGTTATTACAAAAAAAAACTGTTTTGGTACCAGGATATAACGCGGCGTTTAGTTCCACTACCTATGCAATGTCTATAAAATTCGGCTAAAAAAAACAGAATGTTTTAATGCTATCGGAAATCAGCTTACTGCTGCTATATTAAGGATATACGTTATTATTGTATCGTATAGTATTCGTGTATGTTTATATATTACTTGTTTATTTAGAATTGTTCACATACTACCCATTATTATTTTTATTAAGTATTATGATAATATAATACTTGTTCGGAAAAATAGCCACAATTTATTAAGAAAACAGTGACCGCCCTGATATCAATACAAGAAGTAAAAACAAGCTGATCACTTCTAGTTTTCGTCTTCAAAAACTTAGTTAATCTTTTATGGGACATGGTACACGTATGTATAATAAAATTCCACAAGTAATTTTAAATTTGCCACTTCAAAAATTTGAAGTGAATGTTAAAAATATATTGTTAGGCAAAGCATATAATTCAATTCAAGAATACTACAATGATAAGAGTGCATGGGATTAAATGCTGTTGGTACTCACTCAGGAAGCTATGTTATATATTTACTTTAATTGATATTTTGAAAAGAGCAACTGTTAAGTGTCTTGCCGGCTCTTCTCAGCAGACCCGCCTTCCGAGCCGGTGGTAGCTTCCTGTAAGCACTGACACTACAGACACTTATATGTAACTTGACGATTTAAAAGTGCTTTAATGGCCTAATTGACTAAAGAATATTTTGATTTTGATTTTATTATCTTTTTTGTGAAATCCAACGCCTGCAGGTTGCCTGGAAGAAATTTAGCGATTATAGATTTTTAGTTTTTTAGCGATAAGGTCGCCTATTGTACAGTGTCTTGTAAGAAATGTATTTTATTTGTTTCTTTTGGTATGCAATAAGAGTTACTACTTACTAAGGATACTCGACGTTCCTCACTTTTCGCCGAAATTGAGGCGTTACGGGTTGTACTAAAGACCGTACTTTGCCTTGAAAATATTTAATATTTTATTTCCGCAAGTGGAAATCGAACTTCTAATCTGCCACGCTTACAGCCGCACACTTGTGATCCTACGCCACGATAGGCTTCTTCATTCTTTTTGTATCGGACAATTAGCTTTTTTATTATTTGTTCAAATATATCCAGCTTCACGCTGTATCCCGCACAGGGCAGGGTAGGTAGAGGGAACTTGGGAACCTAGTGTTAAGACACTCCGTTCCACTTCCATTTCCCACTTTCCACAGAATTTGAGACATTGCGTGGTGGAACTCAACGCTGCATTTTGCCTTGTACTAGAGCGAAGAAATGAAAACATTAAATATTTCAATTAAAAATTTCATTGTCTCGAGTGGGGATCGAACCCACAACATGTCGGTTACAGTCACACGCTTGTGCCGCTACGCCACGACAGCCTCATCCAAATTAAATTAAATATCATAGAGCATTATGTGGCAACGAAAAAATTTTATTATTTTTTTTCCTCGATTGGCTATCGAAGCCACAACCTGTCACCCTTGAGCCCCTGAACCACGACAGATCCCATATCTCCTCTTATCTAATATTAATATCATTTAATTAAAAATAGAATATTCATAATTTCACCAAAATTTGTTTCCAGGAAGATATTGGAAACCATAGTGAGGCAACAGCTGTTCTTTTATCACATGACTGAATACTTTGTATGAAACGAAGCAAATACGTATATTTTACGTAAACCTTGCAGGTATTGTTCTAAAACTTTTCTGAACTTTTAACATCAAATAGTTTGGAAAATATCGTCATGAGTTATTTTCTTTTTATTTTCAGCTTTACGCTTTATCCTTCACATGGCAGGCAAAGGCATGGGGAACTTGGGAACCTCATAATAAGATACTCCGTTGCGTTCCTTATTTTCTGCCTAATTACAAATATTGCATGTTGAGTGGCGGAACTCAACGACGCCCTGTGCCTTGTTACCAGAGCGAAGGATAAAAACATTAAATGTTTAAATTGAAAGTATTAAATATTTCTTACCTCGAATGGAGATTTAATCCACAATCTTTCGTGTTTACAGGCACACGCTTGTGCCCCTGCGCCTCGACATGTCAAAAGTAATGAGCTTAGATTTTGCATGCAAGAGATTCCAATGTAATAATAAGGAAAAAAAATGCTTCTATAATTTAATCACTCAGCTTCACGCTGTATCCCGCACAGCAAGACAATCCGTTCCACTTCTGCTCCCCACTTTCCGCCAAATTTGAGGCAATGCCTGCAGAGTGGCAGAACTCAACGTTCTAAAATTAGTTGAACTTAAAAAAATATATACTTTACGCTATTTCCTGTACAGCAGGGTGATCAGAGAGGATCTAGTATTAAGGCACTCGGCATCCCTAAGACCATCAGATTATTAAGACTCTCACTCTGATTGTAGACGAGAAGTATGTTTTGTTTGTTTTTTTTTTTTTTTCAAATGTGCGGCGTTGAGTTCCACCAATCCACAAGCATTGGTTGATCCGTGGAGGAACAGAGAGCCTCAATGCAAAGTTCTTCTTAACGATTTTCATCACATTTGTCTCTACATACGAGTAAATATATTAAATAACAAATACGACTCCTAATATATATCCATAATGACCCGAATTCACTTGAAAGCTCTACTAACTTGTATCAGAAATGCAAGTTCATTTACCAGTAAGCAATACGTAGTACGTATTAATCAAATACGTTAACGCTAAACTCTATGTAAGTCTAATGCTTGAACTAACCCGATTCGATGAATTATCCATCCATGTTCATTTAGTTGAAATATTTAACCGTGAGGTATTTTCTTTGGAACATGCTCTATCTTAGGCATAGCAAGGCAGCATTGGGTAGTGGGAATCTGGGAACCTAGTTTGGGTTAACCTACATTTAAAGGAACGTAGAAGACACTTGCTTTCCCCATTTTCCATTTAAATTTTGAGGCAATCTGTACTGAATGACGGATAAATCATCGGAGTCTTGCTTGAGAAAGATACATAATAAGATATACAGAACAAAGTGATATTAATACTAATTTTGAAACGTATAAAAATTTTTTTAACGAAGTGGAATATCAACTTGTCGTTCTTGGAAACCGTTCAAGCGCTCTGACCAACGAAACCATACGTTCTTTTCAAGCTACGTAATAAGTAGTCACAATTTATTTATGTTGTTAATATTTTTTAAGGAGATTTTTTACAAATTTTCGCTACACAAAGAGAATTCGTTAGGGCTGTCGTTTGACAAGAGAGAATACTATTTATTAAATATTTTTATTATTAATAATTTAAAGCGTTGTTATTGAGTATCGGTATTTAACGCCTATTACTTTAACTTCACGCGCTATAGAAGCTTGACGCCACTCTTGGTTTGGTTATAAGAGCGACGAAATGAAAATATTACATATATCATTTCTTAGAGTGGCGATCGAACCTACAACCATTCAATCAAGTTCAATACCTGATTACCGGAAAAAAGTTAACACTAGATTCCCAAATTCCCTCTGCCGACACTCCCATGTGCGTGAAACAGCGTGAAGCTGAGTGATTTTGTATTAAATCAACGTGTGTCGCATCGCATAAGCAAAACATTCGATTGCAAACTGAATAACTTGCATTTTCTCGCTCTGGTAAAACAAGACATAGCACGTTGTGACCATTCTCCGTATTTCTCCGTAACGTAATGTCTTAATACTATGTATTCTTTATCTACACTAAACGCTTTGTTTACTGCTTTATGGAGAATTGTACCCCGTGAAAATACTAACTATGGCGATACAACTACGCACTTTGCTTCGTTACTCGAGAAATGTTAATATTTAATTTCATAGGGTGGGAATCGAACCCAAAACCTGTCGCCTGCCAAATACTAACATACGCTTGTTCTGCGCAACGATATCATTTAAATAATAATTATTTTATTTTTCTTACATTTTAAATACAAATTTACTTTAAAAAATGCTTGGTAAAAATATCTTGAACAGATTCACACGAAGCTCTTCTACACTTTTTTACAAAGATAAATTAGTTCCCTAATAAAAATGAAAAACTTAATCTAACATTGTTCTCAACAGAAAATAACTCTAATACTGAGCAACTTCACTATTTTAAAGTTACTTTAAGATAAAATGTGACCATTATGGCACAGCAGCACAGCATGTAGCTGTGAATGAGACGGTTCTAGGTTATATCCTCACTTGAAGTTGTTTTTTATTAGCTTCACAGTCAGCTATAGTCCCGCTCTAACTTCCTGCCAAATTCACTCAACTTCAATTCACTCTTCAAAATCTACTGAACGAATTTTGGTGAAACTTTAAAGCTACAATTAAAGTTAAACAATTGTATATTAGACAACATTATAATACATGATTTAAACATTGTCATATTCATATTCAAAGTAATGAAAATCAATAACGAGAATCTGTGGTAGAGTGGTAAGATACTACATTGTCGGTTAAATTTTCGCCAAATTGCATTTCAAATGTCGGAACTCAACGCTGCGCCGCACCGCATGACTTAATATAATAAATAGTGATTATTTTCCCGTTCTGGTTATAAGACAAAATACAGGGTTCATTTCCGCACATTAAAAAACACAATGTCTCAAAAATTGCCCGCACAGTGTCAAACAGAGTGTCTTACTACTCTACATGTTCCCGCTATTGAATGTCATTCATATAAAGTTAAACACTGTATTGTTAACATCATGTATGACGTTACAGATAAATTATACTTCTTTTTTTACTTTAAAAACAAAAGTACAAAGCTTATATGTTATTCTGATATATAAACTATAGAACTCTAAAGTTTCATCAAAATCTGTTCAGTACTTTTTGTGTGATGGCGGAACAAGCTTACAAACTTTCACATTTATTATAATGAGATTAGTGGGGGATAAATGGCAACATTATTTTTATGTGAACATTGCTAAACTAAATATTAGTCTATTTTCGATTATTATACTTCCATAACTATTTATAGTATGGCGTAATAAAATTTTACTAATGTTTTTACTTGTGTAATATGATTTGAACTGTTTGTTTGGTGGAATGGGCTAATCTCAGGAACTTCTTGTTTACTTCACGCTGCATCCGGAACATACGAGGGTAGGCAGAGGGAACCTGGGTACCTAGTGATAAGTGATTTTTCTTTCTCATATTTTGCTGATTTTTTAAAACATTATGTGTTGAGAAATGAAACTCAACGCCGCGCTTAACCTTGTTACCAGAGATAGGGTATGAAAATATTAAATATTTCATTGTCTCAAGAGGGAATCGAACCCACAGCCTGTCCCACACTACTGCCCCTGTAAAACGGCAGCCTTGAGTTTTTTTTTTTATGGAAGAGACGGCAAACGAGCGTACGGGTCACCTGATGGCAAGTGATCACCCTCGCCCACGGCCCCGTGTAACTCCAGAGGAGCTACAGGAGCGTTGCCGTCTTTCAAGGTGGAAGGGCACCGGGGCCCGGCATTACCTAATGCGAAACGCAGTGGCCAAAGCCACTACTTAACGCCGGTCTTAAATGCCGGGGGTGGTAACAATCTTATCGAGTCTGCCCATGCGTGTTGCCATTGCTGGCAACGTGACTCTAGTCTCTACCACACGCACTTTAGTCGCCTCTTACGACACCATCAGTACCAGGGTGATCCGATCCTATTCTAAGCCGGGATCACACGGCATATATATATATATATATATATATATATATATATATATATATATATATATATATATATATATATATATATATATATATATATATATATATATATATATAAAGGCTATAATTATAATTATATCTCATTAATTAATAAACACAAGCGTGTGACTGTAACTGACAGGTTCTGGGTTCGATCCCCAGTCGAGGAAATGAAACATTTAATATTTTCAATTTAAATATTTAATGTTTCATTTCTTCGCTCTGGCAATAAGGCAAAGCGCGGCGTTGAGTTCCGCCACTCAACATGCAATGCCTAAAATCCGGCTGAAAGTGGGGAACAGAAGTAGAACGGAGTGTCTTAACACTCTGTTCCACTTCCGATTTGTTATTTTACGCAAATAAAAAATATTTAAATATAAATTCCCACTACACTAAGACGATAAAGTGTAACGTACAAATATACATACATATATGTATGAGGTCGCCTCAAAAGCTTATTTCACGCTTGACTTTCCTAAGTATTTGTGAGTGAACTTTAATAATTTAACTTTGTAAATCACTATAGGACATATTCTATTCTACTTCAGTACAGAGCTATTGTTCGTGAAAATCCTATTGGGATTGCCAATTTACTGTTTCTCAGCTATAAAATATTTGAAAATAGGCAGTTGTGGCTCAGTGGTAAAGCTTTTGACTGTAAGCGTGATAGTTATGGGTTCGATATCCACTAAGAAAAAAATATATATTAATTAACTTATTCTAATGAAACGCAGCGTTTAGTTCCACCACTCAAGACATCAAAATTATGTAAGAAATTTGGGCGAATGTGTTCAGACTACTTTCTCTTTGCTAGAAAACAGTGAATGAAAGATAAAGTTACATACATGTTAATTGAGGCCTTTATGGCGCAGTGATACAACTGCCCTATACTTATGGGTTCGATCCCCACCTTAGTAGCAATTATTTTAACTACCTCCATAATTTTATACTAGCGAGCCTCTCGGGGATTCGCTCGCTCCAATTACACTAATATCTATACAAAACCATTATTGATTTCTTTTTCTAATAATCGCTACTTTAGAAATGTTAATGTAAGTTTGTTTCTTGTCTTTTCAGCCTAAACTACTAAACCAATACTCATAAAACTTGAATGCTACCACGCTTATATTCGGCGGAAAATTGACAACGGAAGTGATTTAATGGGAACGAAGGCTACCGTGATAAGCTAAGCGGGATACAGCGTGAAGCAGGAAAAAATGTAAAATAACAACGTGACAGATTGACCTCGTTCACTCTGACATAATTATGCATTGAATGAATAATTAAAATGAATCCATACAAAATCGTGCTGCATTGAAAAGCTTTTTACATAATTTTAATATGATTATAATTTTACATTTTTTTATTATATTTTAGGACATTATTAGTGCAGGGCCTCAAATGTGCGACTGTCAGAGGAAATGTTTAATATTTTAATTGTCTTCACTATGGTAACACGGCAAATCGCGGCGTTGAGTTACGCCACTCAACCCGTTATGCCTTAAATTCAGCCGAAAAGGGAAAACGGAAATATCTTAATGGAGAATATCTGGACAACAAGGTGTCCTAATTCCCTCTGCCTACACTCTCATGTTCGGGGTACAGCGTAAAGCTCAAAAAAATATGATTTAAATATTATAGACTTAACGTCATAAGGGCACCGTAGTGGAGTGTGCGACAGTAAGCGCTATGGCTTAAGATTCAATAAAATCATGATTCTTAATGGAAAATATTAAGTTGATAATATGTTTTTATCTGACGTGGGTTAGATAGAGATCATATATATATTATCCATATTTATTTTTCATCCTCACGCTGTACCCTGCACATGACAGGATAGGCAGAGGAAACTTGGGAACCTAGTGATAAAACACGTTGTTCTGTTCTCTCTTTCTGTCGAATTTGAGAGAATCGACCCCATAACTTGCGTTATCCATTCAGCAAGATTGTAAAGATAACGAGAAAATCATCTACATAGCCAGAGCACACACATAACGATATAGAGCGTTCCACACACATAACTATATATATATATATATATATATATATATATATATATATATATATATATATATATATATATATATATATATATATATATATATATATATATATATATATATATATGTATATATATATATATATGTATATATATATATATATATATATATATATATATATATATATATATATATATATATATATATATATATATATATATATATATATATATATATATATATATACAAACGTATATCCTAATAGGTAGGTATACCTTTGAAGCTATACTTAAGTGAAATTCTATTATATCGATACATTTAATCAAATTAGGATGGTATATTGAGAACGTCAAAGGGTGTAACCGTCGACCTGATAGTTGTGAATTTAATTTCTACAGGGAGTAATGACGTATTTAATATTTTCATTTCTTTGCTCCGATACAAAGGTAAAGAGCGGCGTTCAGTTACACCACTCAATGCGCAATATCTACTCTAGTTAGCTTCACGCTGTATCCCGCACATGGCAGGGTAGGCAGAGGGAACTTGGGAACCTAGTGTTAAGACACTCCGTTCCACTTTCGTTCCCCACTTTCCACCGAATTTGAGGCAATGCGTGTAGAGTGGCGGAACTCAACGAAGCGTTTTGCCTTGTACCAGAGCGAAGATATAAAAACATTAAATATTTAAATTGACAATACTAAATATTTAATTTCCTCGAGTGGGGATCGAACCTACAACCTCTTAGTTGCAGTCTTTGCAGTTTGCAGTCACACGCTTGTGCCGCTGCGCCACGACTAGCCTCTAATACGCAAAGTCACTCTCTAAAATACAACGGAAAGAAATAAGAAAGTATCTTAATGGAAACGGAAAGTTTTAATATTAGGTTCCCAGGTTTCATGAAGCTGCAAAAGTAATATATTTATAAAGTCTAAGCAGGCGAAGCCGCGTGAGTTTGTTAGTTATAAATAAATATAAAATAGCTTGCCGCAGTACTGAATCCCACATTGAAACATAAGTTCAAAATATTTATGTGCAACCAAACTGTTTAAATTGCCCATTGAAAAGTTATCGATTTTGTGAAGCTTTATTGAAATGGACTTTATTTTTAAATTTGTATAATCTATAAACAAAAATAGAAATACTTAATAAAATTTTGTTCGTTTGTTCTGCTAACAAGATAATGTGCGGCGTTGAGTTCTGTTACTCAATAAGCATTGCCCTAAGAGATTGTTTTATAAAACCCTGGCACAAAAGAAATATAGTCTGAATTTTAAAGAAAATAATTTAATGTACTTCTCTTGAAATCGAAATCATAATAGGTCATGAGCGTGGGACTATGCTGATGACAAGTCGGAGGTTCAATTCCCACTCGAGAAAATGAAATATTCAATATTTTCAACCTCTCGAGATAAAAACACGGAACTGTCTAAATGTGGACGGAGTTTTTGAACCCTAGGTTCCCAAGTTAACTCAACAAACCCTGCTATATGGTGGATACGATTAAACGAAAAAAAGAACAATGATTCACATTCCTTACTTAAATAGGTTATATGAAGATATCTTTCTGAAATTTACTTTAGTTTCCCACGAGATAATAAATACTTGAAACACTCAAAATTTTTTAGGAAATGATCTTAAGATATTTAGATTTAGAAATATACTGGCGAGATACAAATTGAAACTGTAAAAAAAAGTTCAAAGAGACAACCTTACCAATAAGAGTGATCTCTTTCAGCAACCGATTCAGATTCGGAATGTATAGAATTACTAAGGTTGGCGTAATTTATGGTTAATACTATTTATTATAGCAAATTGATTAAGTTACAGGGCTGTCATGGCGCAGGGGCAGAAGCGTGCCACTGTAAACAAGATAGGTTGTGGGTTCGATCCTCACTTGAAGAAAACGTAATATTTATTATTTTCATATCTTAGCTCTGTTAACAAAATAAAGGGCGGCGTTGAGTTCCGCCACTCAACATGCAATGCTTGAGGAATTCTACACTGGGGAACGAAACGGAGTGTCTAAACACTAGGTTTATATGTTACCTCTGCCTACCCTGCCTTGTACAGGATACCGCGTAAAACTGAAAAAAGACAGTACAGATTATAGTAAACTATAAATTTATAAGGTTTTTTTGTACATTTTTTAACGTAAAAAAGTAAATATATTTATATAATTTATATTAAATATTGAAATACGCAAATGTTATTCAAAGATAAACCGTCGAGTTTTTTTTAAAAAAAAAACACAAAACAAAGAACTGAAACAAAAAGTATTGAAATACACTTTTCATACATTTTGAAAACATTTACAATTCAACAACAGTATCGAATATTTCATATAAAATATAAATCGGAGCGAGTGAATTATGGAAGAGTTTGAGATCGAATAATTTTGTACCGGCTAAAGGTTCTGTTCAAATCTTTTTCTAGTTTTCTTTATATGAAATGTAAATAAAGACGTGGCGCAACGGCATAAGCGTGTGACTGCAAACGACAAGTTGTGGGTTGGATCCCACTCGAGGAAATGAAATATATAATATTTCCAATTTACATATTTAATAAAAAAAAGGCTGTCGTAGCGCAGTGGCACAAGCGTGTCACTGTAACCGACAGGTTTTGGATTCGATCCCCAGTCAAGGAAATGAAATATTTAATATTTTCAATTTAAATATTTAATGTTTCATTTCTTCGCTTTGGCACAAGGCAAAGTGCGGCGTTAAGTTCCGCCACTCAACACGCAATGCTTCAAATTCGGCGGAAAGTGGGGAACGGAAGTGGGACGGAGTGTCTTAACACTAGGTTCCCGGGTTCCCTCTGCTTACCCTGCCTCGTGCGGGATACAGCGTAAAGCTATGTAATGTAATGTAATGTAACGTAATGTAATATTTAATATTTTTAATTCTTCGCTCTGGTTATAAGGTGAAGCGCGGCGTTGAGTTCCGCCATTCAACACACAATTTTTTTATACTGTAGAAAGTGGGGAACAGAAGTGGAACAGAGTGTCTTAACACTAGGTTCCCAAGTTCCCTCTGCCTACCCTGTCATGTGCGGGATACACTAAAAAGCTAAGTATTAAGTAAGTAAGTAGTAAATATAGACGGGTGAGGACGTATAAACAATATTTTCATTCAACCACAGCACACTTTCTGCTAAATTTAAGACATTTTGAGTGGCGAAACTCAACACCGCGCTCTTTGTTGCTACAGAGCGAACAAAAATTTCACAACTGCAAAATGTCAGTTCTCCATAACAAATTTACTGCAAAACAGTATGAAAAGCTCCGTAAAAGCTTTTCTAAAGTTTTTTATATTGAAACAACGACAAAAAAGGAACCTTCTTAGGAGCTTGGACAGCAGCTCGTCCATTAGGTCATATCAAAAATAAATCACACTGCAACAAGCCAAGACCAAGAAAGTTAACGAAATAAAAACATTCTCTGGAGAAACCGTTCGCCCTAATTAGGCTTGCTTCCATTAACTGATTAATATGTTGAAATATATAATGACATTTTTCAACTTAAGGCGCAAAGTAGGTAACGGAAGTGTCACAATGGGAACGGAGTGTCTTAACACTAAGTTTTCAATTTTACTCTGCCTACCCTGCCATGTGGGTATGTACAATGCCAAAAATGTTTCAGCATGTATAGAAGCATACACAATTGTTCTGTTTTCAAAATTCGCTTATTTTTTTATATTTCTAAAACTAGCTTCATCTGCGTAGAAAAAAAATGATATAATATTTTTTTAATTAAGGTCATAAATACCTTAATCAAATAAACAAAATAAACAAAAAAAATATATTTCAAAATACTCGAGAAAAAACTTCATTCACTTAGTTCATCATTAAGATGCTATCGTTCTCCATTTTTCTGATTTCTTGAGTAACAAAAACCTCAATGCCACGCCTTAACTCGTTACCGTAGCAAGGAAATAAACATTACAAATAATTATTTCCCTCAAGTACGAATCATAGCCAATATTAGAGATTATATCTTCCCATTTTGAAGTAAAAATATTGAATGGTAAATGCATTTTTAACCGACTGCGGTGTATTGTAATTCAAGAAACACTCTAACTTTTATCAAATATGCTCAGAAAATTTATGTTTTATGGGAGATGGATTCACATATTTTTTAAATTGATAGTTGAACATGAAATGATGATATTCAAATTATTTTCATTTCTTCGCACTGGTTTGAGCGCGTGGCGTTTAGTTACGCAATGTACCACAATGTCTTGAATTGTAACGAAAAGTTGAAAATGGAGTATGTTGATATTATGCGGTGATACTTTCTAAGTGTGGTATTGAACGTGAATGTTTTAGCTTTTAGAGGTCAGTGGATGCTAAGCTCTAGTTTTAAGGTTTACGAGCATCGCACTCTGGTTGGATGTTTTATTTTATTTTTACTTTATAGTTAGTAACTAGCTTCAAAACCTGTACTTTTTAGTACATATATTAGTTCAGTGGATAAGCTTTCACTATTTAGAAGAATAAGAAGAGCACAAGCGCTATGAAGACTATATATATATATATATATATATATATATATATATATAATAAAAGATTAAAATGAAACTTTACAGTTAAAGATTTTGTATAATTTCAATAAGATCAAGCAGGCGAAGCCACCATGAGTCGCTGGTAAATTAATTAAAAAATAATACTCGGAGAATAGTGGGGAACGGAAGTGCCTTAATTGGGACGAAGTGTCTACATTAGGTTCCCAGACACCCTCTGCCTATCCTGCTCGGGAACCTAAAAAAAGACTTGACAAGAATATTAGATAAATAATACCCGGTGTTTTACACATTAGTAAGATCTTGTCAAGCAGCTACTTATCAGTCAAGTACTAAACCTAGCCTAAGGATTAAAAAGGCCCTTGATAAGGGTCAAAATGAAATAGCCTTAAGGTCAAGAAACGAAGCGTGCAAGAAGTGATCACAATATTCAGTATCTTCACCCGGAAGTGGAAAATCAATGCAAAAGGAAGTACGCGATGGTCGCGCGTTCGAATTTTATCAATTTACTCCTTTTAGACATAAAATTATATTTGTTTTAGCTTCACGGTTACATAGTAGTGTAGAAATAGAAGTCTAGGGATCCCGGTTTTGTATTGTATGAAACAATCTTATTTATTAGTCTGTCATAAAAATAATGCACAAACACAAGTATATACATATATGTACAACATCTTTTTTTTAAGTTATTTAAAAAAATACTTATAGCCAAATATATTTCTTAGTATCTCTATTTAAGTAGCGGGAATTAATGAAAATCGCGAATATTTATCTGTATTTAATACACAAAGCTTCAAATTCTGGGGAACGTCAGGGTTGAAAGGGTCTTAACACTAGGTTCCCTCTGCCTATCCTGCCGTGTGCGGGATACAGCGTGACACTGAAAAAAAAAATAAACAGAATTTCTACGTATTCTGACCAGAAAACCATACGTCTAGCCACATCGTAGTTCTCATATACTTGGAATCAATTTAACACATTTTTATTAAATATTTCACTATATTCTGCATATAGCAGGGTAAGCGGAGGGAGCTTGGGAACCTAATGTCAAGGCACTCCGTTTCCATTAAAAATTCACTTCCGGTCGACTTCTAAAAGGATTGCCTGTCGACTGCTGGAATTCAATATAAGCGTTAATTGACATGATTCATGACTATACTGGCGAAGTACAGTCAAAAAGTGATGAAAATACACAATTGGAATAACATCTAAAGTACACGTTTAGATATTAAGTCTAATTGTAAAGGAAATGGACCAAGACTCTAATAAGACTAAGCGTGGCGTTGAATTCCGCCAGTCATCACAAAATGTCTCAAAAATTTGTCAGAATGCGGGTAATTAGTATATCTTAACACTGTTCCTTTTGCCTATCTTACTATCCCACATAGAATATCACGTTAAGCTGCTTTTTAAATCTAAATAACGAACCGCTAAATCAATGGTGACAAACAAATAAAATAAAAATCACATAATATTATATTGCACTACAAATCTATTTTAACGATCGTTTTTGTTAACCGTACTTCAGAGTAATTGGAACCAGCATTTTAATCTGAGGTGAGAGCTGTCGCTGAATGTAGTTAGAAGATGCAATATTTTTATACAAATATAAGCACAAACTTGAAGATATTTGAGATTTGAGGCCAGCTGTGGCCTATGGACGTAAACTGAAAGAAACGATCAGTAGTTAGTTCGATTCCCACTCGTGGTAATAAAAAAATATTATTTCCAAATTAAATGTATATATTTTTTTATTTCTTCCCTCTGGTAATCTAGTGTTCAGATACTCCGTTCCATTTCCTACTTTCCTTATGGATGGACGTGTTACGTGTTGACTGGCAAACTCAACGCAACGCTTTGCTTGTTACCAGAACAAGAAAGAGGAAATAATAAATATTTAATTTTTGTTTCAAGTAAGAATCAAATCCTCAACCTATAGTCTTTACAGTCGCAAGCTTATGCCTCACACCACGACTGCCCTCATTAA
Source organism: Eueides isabella (assembly GCA_019049475.1). Taxonomy (NCBI): domain Eukaryota; kingdom Metazoa; phylum Arthropoda; class Insecta; order Lepidoptera; family Nymphalidae; genus Eueides; species Eueides isabella. The sequence goes on from CM032407.1 coordinate 9,560,800, forward strand.
AATGTGATATTAAAAAAATATACTTTATATAGGAAAGAGCTTTTTTTATTTATATATATTTTTTTTATTTATATATATTTTTTTTCTTTCTTTTTTTCAGCTTCACACCGTTTTCGCCGAATTTGTGGCAATGAGTGTTGAGTGGCGGTCAACGCCGCGCTTTGCCTTGTTACCAGAGCGAAGAAACGAAAACATTAAATATTTATTTTAAAAACATTAAACATTTCATTTCCTCGAGTGGGGGAACCCACAACCTGTCGTTTACAGTTACACGCTTGTGCCGCTGCGCCACGAGAGGCTTTTTATATAAATATAACAACCTCTATCAATATATGTACTCTATCTATACATAGAATATCTTTTTTTTTTAAGATATTTTTTTCTAATCGAACAGTCATTTAATTTATAAATCATAAAGCGTCAGTTCCACCAGTTACAAAAAAAGTTTCAGATAGTAATCTGACAATTAATACGATTAAGACATCACTATTAGGCTAGGATACTTATATATATTGCTGCTTCACCATCGAATTTCCTTACAACTAACCCGGTAGACAATAATCACCCGCGTGATAAAATATATTGTTTATCTGGCAGTTAAGCACTATATCAGCCAGTAGTAAAACCGCCGTAACGCCTTATTGTGGTAACTTTCCTTATATATAAAAGAAATTGTAGTATAGAAAAGAATCGATAATAATACAAATGCAGAGATGTTTTCAGAAATATCAATCTGATACATTTTATATAGAATAATCACAAACATGATAGACAACGCTCTTAGGATTCTATCCGGTAACATTGAGTAAATGAAACTAAAAAAAACTTGAGATGAAACGCGGACCGTTAGCACAAGGTTATGACGGTAAACTTTTTTGTTGTAGGTTCGATTCCTGTTCGCTGAAATAATAAATTCATTATATTGCATTTTTCATCTATTCGCAATGGTAACGAGAGTTACCGCGACCCTGAGTGGCGTTACTTAACAAGCGGTGTCTCAAATTCGGCGGGGTCACCTGGTGGTAAGTGATCACCGTCGCCCACGGCCCCAAGTAACTCCAGAGGAGCTACAGGAGCGTTGCCGGCCTTTAAGATGGAAGGGCACCGGGGCCCGGCATTACTTTATGCGAAACGCAGTGGCCAAAGCCACTACTTAACGCTGGTCTTAAATGCCGGGGGTGGTAATAATCCGGTCGAGTCTGCCCATGCGTGTTGCCATTACTGGCAACGTGACTCTACCACACGCACTTTAGTCGCCTCTTACGACACCAACAGTACCAGGGTGATCCTATTCTAAGCCGGAATCACGCGGCATGTTCCCAAGTTTCCTCATGGGCGGTATACAGTGTAAAGCTAAAAAAAAAATGAAAAAACAGACAACGCACAAACATGCTTACTGGACTTAGAAAGCTCAATTTTGGCAGTTTGTAAGTGAAGCGGATATTAAAACGAAAAATTAAAAAAAGAACTTGTGGAGGCAGTAAAACGAGATTTTCCAATTTACGGATAAATGTGTTATTTCTTTTTTAATCTTCACGCTGTATCACGCTGTATCCCGGCAGGGTAGGCGGAAGGTAATTGGGAACGGAATGTTCAGATAGTCAGTTCGTTTCTCTATTTTCTACCGAATTTGAGGCATTTCGTGTACAGTGGCGAAACTCAACACCGCGCTATGAATAAGGTTATAAAAATAGCTCATAATTTTTCTTTATTTAATAATCACTTACTTACTCATTCAGCTTCACGCTGTATCTCGCACATGGCAGGGTAAGCAGTGGGAACTTGGGAACCTAGTGTTAAGACACTCCGTTTCACTTCCGTTTCCCACTTCCCGGCGAATTTGAGGCAATGCGTGTTGACTGGCGGAAGTCAACGCCGCGTTTTGCCTTGTACCAGAGTGAAAAAATGAAAACATTAAATATTTAAATTGAAAATATTAAATATTTCATTTCCTCGAGTGGTGATCGAACCCACAACCTGTCGGTTACAGTCACACGCACTTCGCCACGACAGGCCTCCTTAATAATCATTCTTTAATTTAATTAAGGTTTTTTAAGATCAACGTAAACATAGCTGGAAGCTAGCCCTAGTCTATATACTCTAACCTCATAGTCTCATACGAAGCAAAAAATAAGAAAAGCAAATACCGAGAAAAAGTAATACATTTTACAACGGCATACATTTCCTACTCTTCCGATAAATACTTATATATAAAAAAAATATGCTGATCGCTGTTTGGTATCCGTAATTTTTTTTTAGCTTTAATCTGTATTCCGCTCGTAGCAGGGTAAGTAAAGGGAACTTGGGAACCTAGAATTGATATGTCCCACTCCGCATTTCCCTCCGCATTTAAAGCATTACGTGTTGAGTAGTGCAACTGAACGTGTCACTAAAGCGGAGAAATGAAAACATTAAATATTTCGTATATTCAGGTTGGTATCGAACCCACAACCCCATGCTTACTTACAGTCGATCACTTAAGCCTCTACACCACTACAGACATCAAAATTGAATATTAAAGATATTAATAAAAAGAATAGGATCCTAAGCAATATTATTTTAATTTCAGTCTGCTTTTATATGCATTTTCGGGTCAATCTCATAAGCGGCTTAACCGATTTAAATGCAGTTTTCTCTATTATATTGGAATAAAAATACCTAAACATTTAGTGTTTGTTATATTCCAATCGTTTCATAAATAAAAATAAACTATTTTAATTTACTTCCGAATACGGACAAAGTGGCAAGTACAAATTGTGTATAATAAAAAAATATAATATATCGCAGCATCCCACCCCATACAAGTGTTGAAGTACATCAAGTGGTTCGCCTTATTTATTTTGCTACGTACATTTTTTCATAGAATATTCATAATTCGTACGGAATATTTTGTATATAAATATTATATTTTGTTATTAGACACATTTCGTGGTACAAGAACACAACCAGGACACTGTAAACGCGAAAGGTTCTGAGTTCGATCCCCACTCGAGGTAATGAAATATTTAATATTTTAAATTTAAATATTTATTATTTTCATTTCTACCTTCTGGTAACAAGGCAAAGCGCGGCATTTAGTCAACCACTCAACACGAAATGCCCAAAATTCCGTGGAAAGTGGGAAAAGGAACCCGGGAACCTAATATTAAGATACTCCGTTTCCATTAGACACATCTGACTTTCCTCTGAATTTGAATTTTATTTTTTAGAGTTCACATCGAATCAGCAACTGTAAGCTTATCGCGTTTACAGTAATACACATGTACGTATACATAATAGGTTTAATTATATTTACGTACATAATATTCCATATAATTTGCATGTTTGGCATAATTTGCTGCTACGTACAGGCAATGCATAATGATCAAATTTACTCGTAGTTACTTTAGAACTAGACAACTTACTTAACACACAAAAAGACTATTTTACTTTAAAATGTAATACTAGGTATACTAAGTAATCGTGGTTAAATACCCATTGAGATCGGTGAGACGGAACAAAGTACAGCGTTGAGTTCCGCCGCTCGTCTTAAATGTTTTGGTACTAGATTATCTCTGAATAATCTGCTGTGCCTTGTAAAATAGGATGACGCAGGAACAAAAGCGTGCGACTGTAAATGTGACAGGTTGTAAGCTCAATCTCTACTCAGTAAAATTATATACATATATAATTTCCTCGCTCTGGACATCGCGGCGTTGAGTTCCGCCACTCAATACGCAATACCTTAAAGTCAGCGGAAAGTAAACAATGAAAGTGGAACGGATGGTATTAACATAAAGTTCCCAAGTTCCCTCTGTCTACCCCGCCAGGTGCGGGATAGAGCGTGATGCATAAAAAAAAAAAATAATAATTTAGGTTCAAGCCAACAATCCAGCTCTTACCGACTGGCCGTTAAGTTAAGGCCAACCACAATAACCACTAAACTAACAATAATAAATACCTTGAATAGAGGTCGAATCTGTAACTATAGTATATACATGCAATTACTTTGCCCCAATGGCCATAAGGGTCTCTTTCAAAGCAAAAAATGTATACCAAGTACCATCTAGAGTGAACGAGTTCACCGGCTTTAGCATCGTATTGTTCTAACAAGGATTGTCGTGTCCATATTTTTTTAATAATTATCAACACAACCAACGGAGTGTCTCAACACTATGTTCTCACTGCCTCTTCATTGCTATATGAGATAGCGTTAAGCTTAAATAATTAATTATAAATAAATATATAAGTGAAAAAAAAAGATTTTTTTTATGGAATAGACGGCAAACGAGCGTACGGGTCACCTGGTGGTAAGTGATCGCCGTCGCCCACAGCCCCGAGTAACTCCAGAGGAGCTACAGGAGCGTTGCCGTCCTTTAAGGTGGAAGGGCACCGGGGTCCGGCATTACCTAATGCGAAACGCAGTGGCCAAAGCCACTACTTAACGCCGGTCTTAAATGCCGGGGGTGGTAACAACCCGGTCGAGTCTGACCATGCGTGTTGCCATTATTGGCAACGTGACTCTACCACACGCAGAGAAGAGAAAAATATGTGCTATATACACGTAATAGATCTCTAACTGATCACTATCTGTACATGGAAGATATATTAAATTAAAACAAAATCTTATAAGGGACGTTTAATATTAATAGGGCGCATAATATTTTTTTTTTTTATTTTTGTCTGTTTATCTATGCGTTTGTACGCGCTAATCTTAGAAAGTTAGCTTGCTAAAAGTTCCTAAGTACCCTTTATCTATTGTAGACTTTCTTAGCGGCTGTAAACTTGAATATTTTTTTTTTTTTTTTTATTTTTTTTTATTGCACACGAAACAATCAATAAAAAAAGGGAATTTAATAGAAATATAACCTTGATATCTCTACGTGATCTCAAGGTAAATGTTCTTCATAGACGAACAGGCAGCACAACAAAGTAATTTTATAATAATTCTGTTTTTTTTCCTCCTTAAGACCAGAATTATACAAAATAAAAATAATGAAAATAATTAATTTCTCCAAAGCAGTGCAAATCTAAAATTTGTCTTTCTCCAACAGTGAGTTAAATGAGTCGTTCCCCTAAGAAGGAATCGAACCCATTACGTATCAAGCAGACACTGCGCCATCCATTGTACTTCTATAGCCCTCTATAGCCTGAAATAAGCAAAAAACAAACATATGTATGTACAGAAGGGTCTCTTCTAAAGCAAAAAGTGAATGAGCGTCAGCTTTGTACGGCGCATTGTTCTAACAATTCCACGTGCCCGTACTTTTTTATTAATTATCTTCACAGCGTACGTACATTCTCTTTGCGGAATCTTTTGAATTTTGACTTAGAGCTGTTACTTTTTAGTTTGAGGTGTGATTATTGTTGTGTTTCATGTCATATCGTTAAATATAGATTCAAGATTCGAGTATTTTCTTTTTAGCCGTATTATAGGGGAAGGAACCTGGGAACCTAGTGTTAAGACACTCCGTTCCATTTTTAACTTTCCGCTTTGCGTGTTGAGTGGCAGAACACAACGCCGCGCCTTATCTTGTTCCCAGAGCACAGAAATGAAAATATTTAATACTAGCGACCCGTCCGCTTGAAATACACTTATTTTATTAATTAATCTCAGTTACATTCGTGTTCTAATAACTTTATCACTTTTTAGACAATATTTATATATAGTTTTCACTATAATTTTAGCCAAATGAAGAAAAATTATACTGGAACATTTCTGAACATACTAAACTTAAATTTAAAAAGCGTATAAAAATTTTGAACGAAGCAGGATTTGAACCCGCGCCTCTGGAATACCGTTCCAGCGCTCTGACCAACTAAGCCACAAGCTAACAACATAAATAAGTTGTAACAAGCGTATAAGAATTTCGACGGAGCTTGGTGAGAACGAATGGTTTAGTTGGTCAGAGCGCTGGAACGGTATTCCAGAGGCGCGGGTTCAAATCCTGCTTCGTTCAAAATTTTTATACGCTTTTTAAATTTAAGTTTAGTATTTTCTGTCCTAAGTGTGGAATAATACTTTAAAACATAGTAAAAATATTTCTGAACATTTTTAATTGATTAACTTTTTCTATTACTAACTGATTTAAATAACACAAACACCAAATGTTAGGCGAAAGTTGCCAAGATATAATAGTGAAAAACCGTTTTTAAAACTGGTAAGCCGTCTCTGAGGTTAGCGCGTACAAACGCAAAGATAACCAGACAAAATTTTTTTAAATATTTAATTTGGGCCCTATAACATCAATAAGCCTCTCCTATTTTAGTCCCTTATTTTTTTTAATATATCTTAAATCTATCCATATAGAGAGAGCGATCAGTGACAGATTTATTAGCTTCACGCTGTATTCCACAGGGTAGGCAGAGGGAACCCGGGAACCTAGTGTTAAGACTCTCCGTTCCACTTCCGTTTCCCACTTTCAGCCAAATTTGAGGCAGATTTATTTGTGACATATTTACTATAAGTATAAATTTCATTTGAAATATCAAATATTTGACTTCTTCCGGTGGGAATCGACCCCACAACCTGTCATGTTTACAGTATCCTGTTTTAGCACCTGCACCACGACAGGCCTCAAAAGATACAGCCTTCCTTATTAAACGGACCATAGGTACAAAAAAATATTCCAATCAGTAGTTCCTTAGATTAGCGCGATGAAATAAATAACTTGAGCTGTACAATATTTTTTAAGCTTCACGCTGTCATTCCGCACATGCTAGGGTATGCAGAGGGAACATAGGAACCTACTGGTAAGACACTCCGTTCCGTTCCCCACTTTCCGCCGGCATTGTGGCACCGCGTGTTGATTGTCGGATAACGTCACGTTTTGCCTTGTTACCAGAGCGAAGAAGTGAAAACATTAAATATTTAATTTTAAATTAATAAATGTTTAATTTCTTCGCGAGGGTATTGAATTAAATAAATAAATAGATTTGAACCTTCAACTACCTTCCAGCTTTTAAAAGGCGATATATAGCTAAAAGGTACATCGGCAAGTAACTTTATTACTTCCTAGAGAGCTTTGTGAGTCCATCTTGAAATTCACTTAGTACGCTAAGTTAGGTTTGCTATACTAAGACAGACTCACTTGTATCGGTAACGGAGGAGTAATATTTTAATTAGCTCGCTCTTGTATAAAGGCAGAGCGCGGCGTTAAGTTCCAGCATTCAATACGTAGTGTCTTGAAAATTGGATAGGAAATGTAATTCGTTAATACTAGGATGGTATTAAGAAATTACTTTTGCTTTATCTAATTAAACGCTCTACATTTTTTTTAAATAAAATAATTCTAATTTTTTTTCAGTATACGAATATATAACCATACGCAATGCATCAAATTCGACAAAAAGTGTGGAATGGAACGGAGTGTCTTAACACTAGGTTCCCATGTTCCCTCTGCCTTATGATGTAAGGGTATCTATTCTATTGGAAGTTCATTAAGTACATTTCTTAAAAAAATATTTTTTGAGGTCCAATTGTTTACAATATTTTGGGCTTCTCGAAGGCAGATGGAACTTGAGAACCTAGTGTTAGGACTCTCTCTCTTCTCTCTCACCTGATCACACTTTCGTTTCTTAGTCTCAGCCGAATTCAGAAAGCTTTATGTATTGAACGAAACTCAACACTGCATTATGCTCTTGTTGCCGTGCGAGTTGAGGGGCGGAAAGCAACGCCGCGCTATGCCTTGTTACCAGAGTGAAGTAATGAAAATATTTAATATTTAATTTCTTCTAAAGAGAATCGAACCTGCACCCTGTTGTTTACAGTCTCATTTACGTATCTATATATCGATAGTCCTCTATTAATTCTATAGGCTTATTATAATACCGGGATTCAACATGCTTTGATGTTTTTGAGAGCCAATTACGGCATATATATTGAAAGAACAGAAACAAACATTGAATACAGGATGTGAGATTCGTATACGATATCAAAAAACGATGAACATTAATCTTATATTGCTATTAAATGGAAATTGATGAGAATGGAAGTGTTTTAATGGGAACGGAGAAAAAAATAATAAGTGGAGAGATAAATTTTCGTTGAAAATGTAATCTATTAACGGTGTTAAGTTACGTCGTTCTACTTGCAATGTCTTGAAATTGAGCACATAGCAAGATAGACAGCATAGGAGGATATATGGTTACTCAGTTAAAACGTTCCCATAAAGACACTTCCATTTCAACTTTCCTAAAAAAAAATTGAGGCATTGTGTGTTAATAGGCGGAACCCAACGCCAGATCATATGTTAACTTAATTCCAAACGCTAAAATTAAGCAGTTATTTCACGTCAATTATTTCGTAATTTACTACCGATTTGAATTATGGTATGCCATTGAATTTAGCACCCCTAAACATTAACATAGCAAGGAGGGTGGCTTAGAAATTCTAAGAATACTTCTTACATATATCACTAAGATTACGTATTCGTCTTTTTCCCTAAAGTGAAACTAATTTTCGTTAAAAAAGCTATGAATACAATGAGATGGTTGTGAGTTCTATTCCTGCTTGAGGAAATAAAAGAAAAAAAATCATATACAATTAAAAATATTTAGAGTAGAACTCTTAACCAACTGTACTAGCCATGAAATTATGAAATTGAATCCCGCTATTTTTTTATTGAAATCACGCTGTATCCCCCGGCCTTGAGACCTGTCGTGGCACAGCGGCACAAGCGTGTGACTGTAACCGACAGGTTCTGGGTTCGATCCCCAGTCGAGGAAATGAAATATTTAATATTTTCAATTTAAATATTTAATGTTTCATTTCTTCGCTCTGCTAATAAGGCAAAGCGCGGCGTTTAGTTCCGCCACTCAACACGCAATGCCTCAAATTCGGCGGAAAGTGAGGAACGGAAGTGGAACGGAGTATCTTAACACTAAGTTCCCGGGTACCCTGCCTCGTGCGGGATACAGCGTGAAGCTGTATCCCGGAAGTATTAAAATTAACAAATTTATCATAATTAAGACATCTTATGTTAAAAAGGCGAGGAAATGATAATAATTCATTCCGCAAATAGGAACAATGTCACAGTTACATTTAGTCATAATACCTCTATATATACTCTCTCTCTCTCTCTCAGCTTCACGCTTTATCCCGCACTAGGCAGGGTAGGCAGAGGGAACGGAAGTGAAACCTAGTGTTATGACACTCCGTTCCACTTCGGTTCCCCACTTTCCGCCGAATTTGAGGCATTGCGTGTTGAGTGGTGGAACTCAACGCCGCGCTTTGCCTCTATATATACAGTAGACTTTTTTCAGCTTCATGCTGTATCTCGCACTTGGCAGGATATGCAAAGGGAACTTGGAAAACTCCGTCCAACTTCCGGTTCCCGTTTTCCGCCGAATATGAGGCATTACGTGTTATGTAACGGACGCCGCCGCGATTTGTTATTTCTTCCGAAAATATTAAATATTTCATCTCCTCGACTGGGGATCGAACCCAATACCTATCGTTTACAGTCACATGCTTGTGCCGCTGCGCCACGACAGGTAACAATATTGTATGTACATAATGGAAATTGTTTACAAAAGTTACACCAAGCTTTCCTATTTCAATAGAAATTCCTTAAATGCCCGTCGTTCTATATATAAAACGTACTTAACGAGATCCCGCGTTATCGTGTTGAATAAATAAAAAAACTAAAATTATATGAATATTTTACGATGGTAGAAGATTCGATTCCCAGTCGAGACAGGGAATATATAAAAAAAAATATAAAAAAATATTTTAATTTTCTGTGCCCTGTTAAATTGCGGGGTTAAGTTTCTCCACTCAATACTAATATTTATTTATATTTCACAAAAAAATTATTAGTTAGGTCAGAACAAACTCAGATTAAATCATTGAATTACTATGTAATATCGACATATAGCTTATATGGCTAAAATTCTTGGACGGCATCCAAGGGGCACAGGTTCAAGTCTTCACGATTTATATACATACATATGTAGACTTTTACCTTGACCGGGTAAATAGAGACCTAACATAATCCATGTAATATCTGGTTTTAGAATCATTGTGCGTAGTGGAACTAAACGCCGCCAAACTGACTGTTCTTAAGGTTCGCGTAGTTTTAACAAGGTTTTTGTCTAATATTTTAGATATTATGTAGATTATGAACTTCATTAAATATACTTGGTTGCTTAATATTTTAAATGAACATGTAAATAAATATATAAATAGTACAAACTTAAATTGACGTTATCGTGGCGCAGTGTCACAGCGTCTGGTTTTTGTAACCAATGGTTGTCGGTTCGATTCAGTCTCAAGGGCATACATTATTTTTTAGTTTCGTGTTCTTAACAGGCGATGTCTGAAATTGAGGATACAGTGAGGAACAAATTGTGTCAGCATTAAGTTCTTCTCTTCTTAGAGAGTACAGCAAGAGTACAGCAAAAAGCTAACGATTTTTTTTTTTATAATATAACCTGTATTGGCATAACCGCGCTACTGTAACAGTGAAAGGTTATAGGTTCAATCCCCACTCGAAGTAATAAAGGATTTATTATTTTCATTTCTTCGCTCTGGTAACTATACAAAGCACGGCGTTAAGTTACAGTACTCAACGTGTAATGCCTTAAATTCCACCAAAACTGGGAGACCGAAGTGAATGGAGTGTCTTAACACCAGGTACCCAAGTTCCCCCTGCCTACCGTGACATATGCGGGATACAGCGTGAAAAAAATTTATAACTTTAATAATTAAATAACTTAAATAAAATACTTTAATAAAGTAAATTATAATTTACTTTTAATTTCTGAGTATTTCTATTATAATACGAAATTTTATAAATATTATAAAAACGTCATTGTGCTTACTAAAAGTAAGATATAAATGCAATGCAATCAGCACGACCATTGAATGAAAAATAATTTAAAAAAAAATACTTTTCAATTTCTCCTTAACTAGTCCCGTATTACAAAACAAAGACAACCGGTTTTAATGCAACTTAGATTATGCAAATGGCATATTACACCCAAAGAAATAGGTTAACATTAGGTTCCCAGGTTCCCTCTGTTTGTCCTGTCGTATGCAGGACAGTATAAAGCTGACAATAAAAAGACCATCATATGTAACCTTTAGTTTCCGAGAAATTCGTAAACAAACATATAAATATGTACATATTTCAAGAGAATTATGACACTCAAACCACATAATTTTTTTTAGCTTCACGCTGTATCCCGCGAGGGAGGGCAGAGGGAACCCGGGAACCTAGTGCAAAAGACACTCCGTTCCACTACCGTTACCCACTTTCCGCTGAATTTGAGGCATTGCATGTTGAGTGGCGGAACTCAACGCCGCGCTTTGCCTTATTACCAGAGCGAAGAAATAATCATATACATACATGAAAGTAATAACGTTCTTTATTTAAAGTCAGCAAACATTTTAAATTATATTTCTTACATAGAGATAGACAATTTGTTAAAGTTAAAAATTTTAAAATCCGTGCCAAAAACCACTTATAATAGAGAAATACCACTTTATTTATAGAAATAGAAAAAAATATGTTTGAAAGTATAAAGTTTATTAAATGAAACTACGTAGCAAGGCCTGTAGTGGCGTAGCGACACAAGCGTGTGACTTTAAGCGACAGGTTGTGGGTTCGATCCCCACTCGAGGAAATGAAATATTTAATATATTCAATTTAAATATTTAATGTTTTCATTTCTTCGCTGTGGTAAAAGGCAAAACGCGGCGTTGAATTCCGCCACTCAACACGCAATGCCTCAAATTCAGCGGAAAGTGGGGAATGGAAAGGGAACGGAGTGTCTTTACACTAGGTTCCCATGTTCCCTCTGCCTAACCTGCCATGTGAGGAAAACAGCGTGAAGCTGAGTGAGTGAGTGAGTGAGTGAACGACATAACAAAATGAAATTCAAAAACAATATAAAAATAGAATCTTTTTCACACATACATCTATTAAATGATAAAAAAAACTCCTGCAGAACTCGTGAATTTCAGACGCCATTAAAAAAAAACTACTTACATAAAAAAAATATCTTCCTCCTTTATTAATACATTAATTTTAAAAAAAAAACAAACTTATTGGCAAACTCACAACACTAGCACACACAACACGACACTGTTGACTTTTATTCCGAAAAACGCGTGCTTTCCCGTCGACGGCCGGGAGTTGACTGAAGAAAGTTCTGAAAATACGACTTGTGTAATATTTTGTCTTTGTCTAGCCAGATTTTTTTATATGAGTGCGAAAGAGACGGAGCATGTCTATAATGGGAACTAATGTAGGAATGTAGAGCACGAGGTGACAATATCCGATTATTAAAATAAAGTCATTTTGATTTGTATTTATATTTTTTAAATTTTCCAACGCAAAAAAGTAGTGTTGCATGTTTAAGGTGTTTGATTGTGTTTATCTGAGACACCGTAGCTCCTGAAAAAAAAAAGGCTACTCAAATGAAAATCAAGTTTGCCGTTTCAGAACTTAAGAGTATTAATTCTTTTGGGTCGGTTCAGTTTTAATATTAATTAATAAAAATTATTTATATTTATTCAGTTTTAATATTAATTGTCAGTTTTATACTCATTTCTTCTCAATCTTTCTTTAATATTCGCTAGGACGTTTCAGTGATTTACATTTCTGCATAATTGTGTGTTGAGCGGTGTTGGCGGAACTCAACGCTGCCATTTGGCTTGGCACTAAAAAGTGGAAATTGAAAATATTAATTATTTTATTTCCTAAAGTGGAATTCGAATCCACAACGTATCGTTTATCCCTTCACTACGACAGGCCTTCTAAGATAAGCTGTAAAATTTATGAAGGGGCCGAGCCAATATCAGGTATAGTGAAATTTTAATTTATAATAAAAGAAGCATTAGTACAATTATTCCTTTTTGTTATCGCTTTACGCTATATCCTGCAAATGATAGGTTTGGCGGAGGGAATGTTGGGAACCTTTTTTTTGTATTAGAACTAAAAAAAAAGCACTAGGTTCCCATCTTGATACACCTGTTTTAAATTAAACACTTTTAAAGACACAGCTGGTCTGTACTGTTAGTCCTATATTTATTTTTAATTCTCTTATCGTATATATTAATTCCAATATTATTTACATTCACAATTAATATCTATTATAAAAAAATATTATAAGGAAACACACGAATTCCCCACTTTCCAATGGAGGAACTGCCGTAAGTCAACGCCGCACTTTGCCGTGTCATCAGATCAAAGAAAGGTAAATAATAAAATATATTACTTCAAGTGGAGATCGAACCCATAACCTATCTATCATGTCCACAGTCGTATGTTTGAGCCTCTACGCCAGGCAGTAGTCTACGCTAGCCAGTTCTTCTCAATAGCCTTTAGAGCTTTTTTTATGTAAAAATAAAAATTAAAATTTCATAAAAAATATTCTGAGATCTTCCCTCTGTGGCGCGGTTTTTGGCACTGTACTAGACTAGCGCGGCGTTGAGTTACGCAAGTCAACATGCAATTCCTTAAATTGAGGACTCAGCTTTACTAAATATATATATGAAACGACTTAGTCCACTTCGGTCTATAAAACTTCTTATTATAGAAGCAATAAAAAAGACTGCTGAATCCTAAATTATTGATGTAACAGATACTGTAGTAAGAAAAATCTAATAAAAAGAAAAGGGTCCGCAAATCACAAATTTACAATATCAACATTCGATGTTGTACAAGGAAAAAGCATTTTTCCGTTAGTTTCAAGTTTTAAGCTTTTTCTATACTGTGTGTGGCGGAAGTTAACGCTGTGCTTGTTTTATTATAAGAAAAGATACATAGAAATTGTTTGTTCCCTGATTGACTTATTGCCAGTGGATTTTTAATTGTACGCTAAGTGGATATGGCCTGCTTTTTATATACATAATTTTTGCCAACTGCTAAGGAAGCGTCATATTTTTCATACGTATCTTGTATGTTTGTTTGTAATATTCTTTTTTATATCTCCAGATGCATCTTAGAAAGTAACGCTAAATAATATTGGACATGGCTGCTGAGGTGCCATTGTTTATAACTGAAGCCATATTTTTCTTTTAAATACAACAATATGTATAAAATAAAGAGCTGAATAATTATCATTACCATTAAAAAAATACGATACGATAAGTGGCGGAACTCAACGCCGCGTTTAGTCTTATCAACATTAAACATCCATAAGAAACTTTACCTGAAACAGAAATCAAACTCCCGATCAGTCAGTACTTAGTGTAATTTGAACCACAATGCCTTTTTAAAAACAAAATCATGAATATTTTATTTTAATTGCGCTGCAAACAATTAATTTTATTAACGTATATTGACTGAAGTGGATTTATAATAAGCTCATATCTGACAATTGACAATACCTGGATAAAGATTCAAATTGAAATCTATAATGATACAGTGAAAAGGAAAGCCGTGCCGTATATTATTATTATATATTAATTAATAATCAGGCCGTTGTGGTATAGGCGTAAGGATGTTCATGTGATAGTTGGAAGTTCAATTCCCGTTTGCGGGAATAATCAAATATTGATTATTTTATGAGCTCTGGTTCTGCTACAATGGCATACAGTTCTGCCACTCAATACGCAATGCTTGCAAATTCAGTGGAAAATTTAGATAGAAAGTGTTAATGGGAAACGTAGTGACTTAACACTAGGTTCCTATGTTCCGTCTGCCTATCGTGAGGTATGTGGCCAATATAATATTAAAAAAAATATAGACTATTTATTCTGGTAAATAAGCTGAAAAGCTTGATTGAATATAACACACTTCCGGTCCCCTCTTTCTATTAAATTGAGATATTACGCGGTGATTTTCAGAGCTCAACACCGAGACTTTTCGAAAATATTTCCTTTTCTCGAGTAAAAATTGAAACCATAAAGTAGAACATTTAAAAACTCCATACATAATATGTGTTTCCTTCTGAAATCAATATCGAATAATGTACTAAAGAATTTTGTTTCAGCTTTACTAGCGCCTGATTCCTTTAAGCTAACGTGACCATTTTTTGGGGTCAAAACGGGACATATATAAATATAGAGACCTACAGTAGCCCAGGGGTACAAGCGTAAGGTTGTAATAGCAGGTTGTGGGTTCGATCCTCACATGACAAAATTAAATATTTAATATTTTCCTTTCATCAAATGGCCAGAGGGTCATTGAGTTTTGCGTCTTAGTCTTAAATATCTCAAATTTAGTGGAAAATTGGTAACGGAAATGTCTTAACAGGAACATAGTGTCTAAACACTAAGTTTGAGAACTTAGTATTTAGATACTATATTGTATGTTTTTTTTGTTTTCTATTTTTTGGCTGCTTCAATCATAACACCCGTTACTAGTTATATTTTTTTGTTTGTATTAATAGTATTAATTTTATTTATTTTTATTTATTTTATTTATTTGTCTTTATTGCACACGAAACAATAAAAAGGGAAAAAAAATAATATCAAGAAACAGAAAAAAAAAAGACATGCAAAGGCGGCCTTATTGCTTCAAGCAATCTCTAACAGGCAACCCTTTAGGATTTTAAAATTTATATAAAAACAGACTTAAGAAAAGAAGAATGGCGTAACAGTGCAAATTTTATTTAAAGAGGATAAATAAATACTATATAATAAATAATAAAATGGAAATACAAACATATATACACACACACACATACATATACATATACAAACATACACACACATACACATACATATACATACATATACACACATATACATATATATATACATACATATACACATACATACACATACACATATATACACACACATACACACATATATACATATACATATATATATATATACACATCTTGATCTAAAAGAAAACTAGGAATTTAAATTAAACAGGTACTCCTTTAGACGATATTTAAAGACGGATAGTGATTTGGAATGTCGGACTTCAGTGGGAAGTTCATTCCAAAGAATCGCAGATTTCACAGTGAAGGAATTGGAATAGAATTGAGTATGGGAGGTGGGCAGTTTAAGGAGATTGTTACTACGAGATCTGAGTTCGAGACGAAGAAGTGAATCAGATCCTAGGAAACAGAATCGACTTTTTAAATATGAAGGGCTGAAAGGGTTGTAGAGGATAGAATAGAGGAGACAAAGCATGCGGAAATTGCGGCGATGTCGGATAGGGAGCCATCCAAGCTGACGACGATGATCAGAAACATGATCAAATTTACGTAGACCGAAGATAAATCTAATGCACAGATTTTGCAATCGCTCTAGTTATTATAATTATTTCTATTAATTATTTCTGATCACCAAATTTTTTGCTCTTCCTGTCCCAAACCGGGACGTTTTTATATCCCGGTATTCTCTATGGGGACATCAAGACATACAAGCCAAAAATATTCTTGAAAACAAATAAAAATGTAAATGGCGGCCTTATTTCTAAGAGTGACCTCAACCATGCACGGGACAGTCCTGGAGAAAATGAGACGTTTCGTCACCTTATGTGAACCACATTTTAACCTTTAGCTTTCCTGTAAGCGTACAAATAACTGTGAAGCAGTTTCCTTGGTATTTTTTTCCTGAAATCAATTGACATCTAATAAATCTTATACTCGAAATTTATCAGCGATTTTTTTTTTATTTCCGATATTTCAGTAAAAAGCAAATCTTTCCTATTTGTTAGGGAATTAAAGATTCAGTTTATAAAAGAAAAAGAATAAAAATAGAAGTTTCTTTTTGTATTTTTGTACTATAAAGAGTGTAATTTACTTAGCGTATAGGCGTAATGGAAACTGGTTCAAATTAAACTTGGAAATGTTTGAATTAACTATTTTTTAACGATATTCTATCAATTAGAGTAAGAAGACCTTAATCTATTTTTTTAGCTTCACGCTGTATCCCGCATATAGCTTGGTAGGCAAAGGAAACTAGAAAACATAGTGTGAAGTCACTCCGTTTCTTTTCCTACTTTCCGCCAAATTTAAATTGCGTCTTGAGTGGCTGAACTTAACGCCGCGTTTTGCCTTAATATCAAGTTTCTTTTTTCATTTTCCAACAATGCAAAGCATGCACCTGATGATATTTAGCAGTTAAAAAAATATTATCTTCTACTTTAAAACAGCAATAAAGTTATAAAATGTAAGTAAACGTTGGCCCTGTCGTTGTATAGGAGCACGAGTGTCACTGAGAACAATACAAGTTGTGAGTTCGATCCCCACTAGAGAAAATGAAATATTTAATATGACATAATTAAACATTTTTTGTTTTTATTTCTTCGCTCTGAAAGCTAGGCAGAGCGCAGCGTTGGAATCCGCCTCTTAACACGCAATGTCTCAAATTCGGCGAAAAGTGGTAAACGGAAGGACCTGTCATAGCACTAGGTTCCCAAGTTCCCTCTGCGTTCCCTTCCCATGTGCGGGATACAGCATGAAGCTGAAAAACACTCTAGATGAAAATTTTATTAAAAGTTAACTATTTTACTGAGTGAACGCAACGCCGCCTACACTACGCTATACAATAAATATAAATATAGCTTCTATATTATTAAAGAAACACAGAACAAACTTCATAAAAGTTAAGCATACGGTTATGTTTAAACTTTAACTCCAATTCTAACTTTGTATTCTAAAGTAAGCTCTAATTAATATTAAGTATGAGTGAATTATATTCTATGTATTTCTACATATTTTCGTTGAATTTCTCCAGTTAACGGTAAGTGCCTTAAATTCAACGGACAGCGGGGAACGGAACGGAGGGTCATAGCTCTAGGTTCCCAAGTTCCACGTGCAGGAACATAGTGTAAAATTGAAAAAAAATATATATTATTTTATAAATAATAATTATTATCAAAGTGAAACTAATAGCCGTTAGCCATACTGACTTTACCTAATTTGGATAGATTTACCCCAAACTTGGGGCTATAACAAAGCTAGGTAGTTGGTCGTTGCTTCCGAAAACTACATATAATTTAGTTTCTGTTTGTAAGAAAATATCGCTGGGGACTACGTTATGTGGTCACGGTTTAAGCGGAATTATAATACAAAATAAAATAAAAATGCTCATATTACTACAATAAAATAAGGTTCTGTTCACTTTTATCAAAAAATATTATATATGATTTATTGCATAAATAACACACTATAGAAAAAAAAATTGTAAACCAAGTTTACAATGGCGTGCTTATTTCTATAAGAACTATCTTAAAACCAATGGAAGTGGAAGAGGAAGTCGCAGAGTAAAAAACAAAAAGAATAACGAAAAACAATAACGAAAAACTAGCACTGTCTGTGCTTTTTGCCGTGTGATCCGGCTTAGAATAGGATCACCCTGGTACTGATGGTGTCGTAAGAGGCGACTAAAGTGCGTGTGGAAGAGTCACGTTGCCAGCAATGGCAACACGCATGGGCAGACTCGACCGGATTGTTACCACCCCCGGCATTTAAGACCGGCGTTAAGTAGTGGGTTTGGCCACTGCGTTTCTCATAAGGTAATGCCGGGCCCCGGTGCCCATCCACCTTAAAAGACGGCAACGCTCCTGTAGCTCCTCTGGAGTTACACGGGGCCGTGGGCGACGGTGATCACTTACCATCAGGTGAACCGTACGCTCGTTTGCCGTCTCTTCCATAAAAAAAATTATTTTTTTTTTCCTTTGGGATCAACTAATTCCTATCCAGAAAAGTCCCTCTTTAATGTCAGTTTCTTCAAGGAACTTTGTAACCTAGTATTAAGACACTCCGTTCCCATTAAGACTCTTCCGTTCCCTAATTTCCACCGAATTGTGGCATTGATTGTTGAACGCCGCGTTTTACCTTGTCGCCAGAGAAAAGAAATTAAAATATTTCATTACCTCAAACGAGTACCGTACCCACAACCTATCGAGTTTTTAGTCGCACACCTCTACGCCTCACTAAATATACTCTTCAAATATATAATATAAAACTTCATACAAGAGGATGGAGGCCTGTCGTGGCGCAGCGGTACAAGCGTGTGACTGTAACCGACTGGTTCTGGGTTCAATCCCCAGTCGAGGAAATGAAACATTTAATATTTTCAATTTAAATATTTAATATTTCATTTCTTCACTCTGGTAATAAGGCAAAGCGCGGTGTTGAGTTCCGCCACTCGGCGGAAAGTGGGGAACGGAAGTGGAACGGAGTGTCTTAACACTACGTTCCCGGGTTCCCCCTGCCTACCCTGCCTCGTGTGGGATATAGCGTGAAGCTAAGAAAGAAAGAAAATTCACACAAAGATTTATATATATTTATATATATATATATATATATATATATATATATATATATATATATATATATATATATATATATATATATATATATATATATATATATATATATATATATATATATATATATATATATATATATATATATATATATATATATATATATATATATATATATATATATATATATATATATATATATATATATATATATATATATATATATATATATATATATATATATATATATATATATATATATATATATATATATATATATATATATATATATATACAAAAATGAAATCCCCGCTATAACAAACACCATACCAAGTTTACCTGCCTGACCTATTTTCTTGACGAATGAGGCAATATCCCGACGTCATTAACTTCATGAAATGCTGAACGTATTTAGTCCATTATAAACCCCTTTAGTATAATTAATTTTATATTTGAATTCTGTGTCGTTTGAAAATGTATGTAGGTAGTTTTCGAAATGTTTCAAACAAAGATTAGAGAGGGCATATGTTTTTAATATTAAGTTATATGTCGACCGGCCTTTATTGTTGATATCCTCAGTAATATCATATAGCTTAGTGTTGAGACTAGATATTTTATGTTAAAGTTGGTTGCATTAGGAAAACGGAACGGAAACTTAGGAACCTAGTGAGAACCTTTCCGCTGAATTTGAGACATTGCATGTTTTGCCGTTACCAAAATAAATAGTTTTTGTTATGGAAGATCGTAATAAAAAAAACTATGACGAAGTGAATAGTGCGCTGTCGCAAATACTTCACTGGTTTAATACTAATAATTTATTATTAAACGCACAGAAAACAGAATGTATAGAATTTACTATGCCGAATGTTGGGAAAGAGAAGCTTAATTTAAGCGTGGATAATAAAATTCTCCATTTTTGTGATACCGCGGTATTCTTGGGAGTAACTATAGATTCGAAACTACAATGGGGCCCCCATCTGTCTTCTCTTGCGGGCAGACTGAGCTCCGCTGCATATGTTGTTAGAAAAGTAAGGCAGTTTACGGATGTTGATACTGCACGCCTAGTCTACTTTAGCTATTTTCATAGCATATTGTCCTACGGAATATTACTATGGAGCAATGCTGCAGATAACGAATCTATATTCGTAATTCAAAAAAGAGCAGTTCGAGCCATTTACGGCATGGGAGCTCGGGAATCCCTGAGAGATTTTTTTAAAGTAACGGGTATTCTGACGGTGGCATCACAGTACATATATGATAATATAATACTTGTTCGGAAAAATAGCCATAATTTATTAAAAACAGTGACCGACATGATATCAATACAAGAAGTAAAAACAAGCTGATCACTCCTAGTTTTCGTTTTCAAAAAGTTAGTAAATCTTTTATGGGACATGGTACACGAATGTATAATAAAATTCCACAAGTAATTTTAAATTTGTCACTTCAAAAATTTAAAGTGAATGTTAAAAATATATTGTTAGGCAAAGCATATTATTCTATTCAAGAATACTACAACGATAAGAGTGCGTGGGATTAAATGCTGTTGGTACTCACTCAGGAAGCTATGTTATATATTAATACTTTAAATGATATTTTGAAAAGAGCAACTGTTGAGTTTCTTGCCGGCTCTTCTCAGCAGACCCGCTTTCCGAGCCGGTGGTAGCTTCCCGTAAGGACTGATACTACAGACACTTATATGTAACTTGACGATTCAAAAGTGCTTAAATGGCCTAATTGAATAAAGAATATTTTGATTTTGATTTTGATTTTTGGAAAAGACAAGGCAAACGAGCGTGCGCATCACCTGATGGTGAGTGATCAACGGCCTGGGGAGCCACCAGGGGAAGCACCAGGGGAGCTACATGGACGCTGCTTTTGAGGTGAACGTAGACGCGGTTTTGATGGTACCCATTCTGTAAATACTGCCGTGGGTAGGCGCGTGGGAAGAAATTCCTACAAAACCGCACAGTAGTGGAGTGCCACGTGCCCATATGATGTGGATCAACAGTTCTCCAGAACACTCCTCTTGATAAATGCAGTTGAAAACACACAGTGAAGATACGTCTCTACGCAAAGCCAAAGTGTCAAGCCCCTTACAGAACATTGGGTCCCCAACGATTCGAATGGCTCTAAGTTGTACGCGATCAAATGAACAGTCTTCATTTGATATTCCTAGGCCTTGTAATTAATTAAGTATCTTTAGAAACCGTAGGCAAAACGCGGGGTTGAGCTCCGCCATTCAACACGCAATGCCTCAAATTTGGCGGGAAACGGAAGTGGAACAGAGTGTCTTAACACTAGGTTCACTAATTCCCTCTGCCAACCCTGCCTTGTGCGGTATACAGCGTGAAGCTGAGTGATTGAGTAGAAACCCTTGAATCCACGTCTCTTGGAAGTATCTCATATGATCTTATCAAGCTGGGTCGAAATTCTTGTACTTTATGTCAAATTCATGTAAATTTTCTTTATCCCTAACGTAAAATAATATGTTGGCCTTCCTATATAAAAATAAAACTATCTTACACAATAAGAATATTTACGTTCTTGATTAGTAGTTTCTTGTATTAGTAATTCCAGATTGACTCGTTCGACAATATAAAGTTTTTTTTTAAAGCTTCACGCTGTATTCCGCACTAGGCAGAGTAGGCAGAGAGAATTCGGGAACCTAGTGTAAAGACACTCCGTTCCACTTCCGTTCCCCACTTTCCGCCGAATTTGAGGCATTGCGTGTTGAGTGGCGGAATTCATCGCCGCGCTTTGCCTTATTACCAGAGCGAAGAAATGAAACATTAAATATTTTAAATTGAAAATATTAAATATTTCATTTCCTCGACTGGGGATCGAATCCAGAACCTGTCGGTTACAGTCACACTCTTGTGCCGCTGCGCCACGACGGGCCTCATTCTTTTTTTTTCACTTTCACGCATTTGCATTCTTTTTTTTCACTTTCACGCATTTGCATTCTTTTTTTTTTCACTTTCACGATGGCATGGCAAAATAGGCAGAGGGAACTTGGGAACCTTGTGTCAGGACACTTCCTTATTTCCAAATAAAACAATAAATATTTAATTTAAAAATATTGAATATTTGTCATTCTTCCTTTTAGTAAAAAGTGTGTAAATTATGTAGTTAACTAGATATATTAGTAAGTTTCCATACTGGTCTTATATTTAATAACGAAAGCGGAATCCAACAAATTTATTAATGATTCAAATTTATATAGACTTATATTTTAGGCAGATATTGCGTGTTAAACGACGGAACTTAACACCGTGCTTAGACTTGGTAGCGAAAATTAAAATATTAAATGTCCCACATCATGTCCCATTAACAGTCGCACGCTTGGACCCCTGAGCCACTGAGCCTATAAGGATGACATAAACTAGCTTTTTTCAAAGACATATATATTTTTTTTTTAAAAATACTATTAATGACTTCAACTTGAGGCCTGTCGTGGCGCAGCGCCACAAGCTTGTCCTTGTAACCGACAGGTTCTGGGTTCGATCCCCAGTCGAGGAAATGAAATATTTAATATTTTTTTAAAAATATTTCATGTTTAATTTCTTCATTCTGATAATACGGCAAAACGCGGCGTTGAGTTTCGCCACTCAACACGCAATGCCTCAAATTCAGCGGAAAGTGGGGAACGGAAGTGGGACGGAGTGTCTTAACACTAGATTCCCGGGTTCCCTCTGCCTACACTGCCTCGTGCGGGATACAGCGTGAAGCTGAAAAAAAAATAACTTCAACGATCATGTCGTCAAGAAGATAGTATAGTAGTTTCATGTATTTTCCCGCAAAGCGGGATACGCAGAGTAAATCTAGTGCTAAGATATTCCGTTCAACATTTTTCTTTAATTTTCTCTAGACATTGTGCGACTAAACTTAACGCTAGGCTATGGCTGTTAGAGGGAATAAACTAACATAAACATTCCCTCAAGTTGGAATTGAACCTCACGTCCATCGCGGTTCATCTGCAATCATCTACAATATCATTGCGCCATAATTAATTCATCAAATCACGTAGAATAAGTACATCACTTGTAGTAAGGCAAAGCGCGGCGTTAAGTTCCGCCACTCAACATGCAATGCCTCAAATTCGGCGGAAAGTGGGCAACGGAAGTGGAACAGAGTGTCTTAACACTAGGTTCCCGGGTTTCCTCTACCTACCCTGCCTCGTGCGGGATACAGCGTGAAACTAAAAAAAAAACATCACTTGTGCACAGCATCAAATCTTATTTAATTTTTAAAATTATGGAGAGATAGAATAAAGTATAAATAAAAACTTATTGTTTCTTTTACTTAATTAAATGTTATTTAATCAATACCGTGCCGCAATCAATTGAAAAATCACTTACTGCTGAAACTCGCCTTCAATTTACTGGTTCAACGGTCAGATTTTGTAAACATATGGGAGAGAATTCGGTTTTATAATGACCTTTGTTGAAGACCGTCCTCAACTTTTATTAAGATAATACCTTTACATCGAAAACTAAAATTTCAGATAAATGAATATTTTAAATGAACAATTTTAAAATAACACTACTTCGGCCCCTATTACATATAAAATAAATGTTGTAGGTATATTTTTTCATATAAATCTTCTATGTACAGACAATTTTCGGTTACATATTTATTATAGGTATAGATTGTATAATTAGGGTCGTTGCACAAACTAAATGTTAACGCAATGGTAGGTAGGTTATGTTCTTAACCACGCTAATAAGAAATAAGATAAAGCACGACGTTGAGCTCCGCCAAATATTTACAAAAAAAATGGTAAAAAGAGGTGATTGGAGTGTATATACACGAAGTTAATTCTTCCTTTCCTACTTTATCTAAAACATGATATACAAAATGTAAACATGTAATACAGGCAACATGTAATGAGGCCTGTCGTGGCGTAGCGGCACAAGCGTGAGACTGTAACCGACAGGTTGTGGGTTCGATCCCCACGCGAGGAAATTAAATACTTAATATTTTCAATTTAAATATTTAATGTTTTCATTTCTTCGCTCTGGTACAAGGCAAAACACGGCGTTGAGTTCTGCCACTTAACATGCAATGCCTCAAATTCCGCGGAAAGTGGCGTACGGAAGTGTCTTAAGACTAGGTTGCCATGTGCGAGATACAGCGTAAAGCTGAGTATGTAATAAAGTTAATACTGTTGGAAATAAGAAAAAAATCAAATTATTTTCCGTTCCTCGTTACCAAAGAGTTCTGCAGTGTTAAGCTCCGTCCAACAAGCAATATCTCGAAATCCACCGGAACTCATTGAAAAAAAAAAAGGAAAAACCATTTCGTATGTTTACTGAAGCTGAAATTGAGACAGAAATTCAATTGAGATGCATTTAGCTTTCGAAAGTTAAGTCAATAAATGTGACCTTTTATACCTTTTATGTCATATCCTTTTCCTAAGAAGTTTACAGTTCGTCGATTCTGAACATACCTGTATTATAATGTATGTCTTAGAAGCGATTTACAAGAAATGCTATACAAGAAGAAAGATTTATTTATTACTAGCGGCCCACTTGCGGCTTCGCCCGCTTGGACAGTTATTAATTTTAAAGTAGTTAATACACATTTAAGAAACAAAAATAATTACATAGAAAACGTATAAAAATTTTGAAAGTAGCAAAATTTGAACTCACGCCTTTTGGAATCCTTTCAAGCTTTCTTACCACTAATCCTTACGTGTTAAGTCCACTGAATCGTATAAACGTATGGCTTAGTGGTCTGAGCGCTTGGACGGATTCCAACAGGCAGGGATTCAAATTTTTTACACGTTTTCTAAATAAATATTATAGTAAAGTTTATTTTCAGTGCAAGAAATTTGATTATTTTAACTCAACTCAGCTTCACGCTGTATCCCGCACTCGGCAGGGTAAGCAGAGGGAACTTGGGAACCTAGTGTTAAGACACTCCGTTCCATTTCCGTTCCCCACTTTCTTGAGCGGTATTTATTTTCAGTATGGTATTTTTTGATTTAAGCTTATAGATGTGTAATTTATTTTGCTTCATAAACATTTTTGTATTTATAAATATAATATTTATTTATTACAAAGTAATATTTAGCTTGATTTACATTTCATATCATTCGGTGAGTACTATTTTTGTATGAAATATATTAAATATTTAATTTCTTTAAGTCGCGATTCAACCCACAATCTATCTTATATCCACCATAATATGCCTCAAAAACAATATAGTGCCAGAACAATTTATCTAGATCTGTACTATGTAATTCACGTACTGAAGTGAGTAACTTTATTGCCATACACATAATGTATCGTTAGTACGAGCCTTCGATTCAATTACGTACATATGGACGTGTGATATATGTATCTTATCTGTAGTTAGTATCAGAGATTCATCAATTAGAGCGACAGACATACACACAGATTGAAATTTAAAACGTATATAGGTTCTTATTCACGCTGGATCCCGCACATGGCAAGGTAGGCTGAGGAAACTTGGGAACCTATGGTTAAAACGGATTCCCCACAATACAATATTGATGTATAAAAATAGAAGCTTAAGTTTAGATACGTTATTCGCATGTTTTTGAAAAAATATATATATTTTTGGAACTATATCATGGCGCAGGGACAATAACGTGTGACTGCAAACGCAGCAGGTCGTGGGTTCGATCTCTACCCGAAAAACTGAAATATTTAATGTTTTCATATTTGACAATTATTGTTTTCATTTATTCGCTCCAGTAACAAGGAAAAGCGTGGCGTTAAGTTCTGTCGCTCAACACACATAGCCCTTTCCTTACCCTGCCATCTTTGGTTTTGTAAGTACGGTGGTTGAGAATTCGCTTCCAATCCGATGAAATTATTTATTTATTTTTAGCTTCACGCTGTATCCCGCCCGAGGCAGGGTAGGCAGAGGGAACCCGGGAACCTAGTGTTAAGACACTCCGTTCCACTTCCGTTCCCCACTTTGCGCCGAATTTGAGGCTTTGCGTATTGAGTGGCGGAACTAAACGCCGCGCTTTGCCTTATTACCAAAGCGAAGAAATGAATCATTAAATATTAAAATTGAAAATATTAAATATTTCATTTCCTCGAGTGGGGATCGAACCCAGAACCTGGCGGTTACAGTCACACGCTTGTGCAGCTGCGCCACGACAGGCCTTAAAAAAATATTTATTTATTTTCTCGTATAGAGTGGTGCCTCAATCCTAGATCTGTCTAGCCTACTATATGCAACCCTTAGAAAAGAAATTAGGATTTATCTAATATTTATAGGCCAGACATTTATTTTGTTTAAATAAGCAAATATTTTTTTTTTTTAAAGGCGTCCTGTCAACCAGTGATCTGCCTCGACTAGGCATTTGACTGGTGGTTAAGAAATTTTGTGAGACATGAGAGGTATACGCCCAGTGACGCATACGCAAGTTAACAATCTTTCACGAGATCTTGTTTTAGGGTCAGAGTAAATCCTGAGGAACTCTTCTTTTTAATCGTTTGAAGTTACGTGTAGGATTCATTAGAACACAAGCGAGCGCATTCGGATGTTTTTCTATGCGACGAGAGTATGACTTGATTTTCTTTGCAATCTCCTCTTTCACTGTTGGAATCATTAAATCTCGATGCAGCTGAGAATTCGTGACAAACCACGGGGCATCAGTTATAATGCGGAGAATTTTAGATTGGAACCGTTGAAGTATATCAAGGTTTGAGTTACTTGCAGTTCCCCAGACTTCCGCTCCATAGGACCAAATTGGTTTGAGGATGGCATTGTACAGAAGCACTTTGTTACTAAGCTGAAGCTTTGATTTCCGTCCTATGAGCCAATTAACTTTTCGAAGCTGAGCGCTCAGAGCCTTTCTTTTTGTAAAGATATGCTTTTTCCATGTAAGTCGTCTGTCTAGATGTATGCCCAGATAGCGTACCTGTTCTGACTGAGGAATTTGTTCTCCATTAAGTTTGACGCTAGGGCAGTTATCGTGCCTAAGTGTGAAAGTTACATGCACCGACTTAGTTTCATTGGCTTTTATTCTCCAGTCTTTAAGCCAGCCAGATATGTCATTTAGGCTCTCCTGTAGTAGTTCTGACGCGACTATTGGGTTTTCATGAGATGCGACAAGGGCAGTATCATCAGCAAATGTACCTACAAGAACTTTATCTGTGGTTGGTATGTCAGAGGTGTATATAAGATAAAGGATAGGACCCATTACGCTGCCCTGAGGAACCCCTGCTTTTATTTGGTGCAGACATGTTTTGTCTTCTCCGTGTTTTACATAGAAGTGCCTCTGATGAAGATATGATTTTATTATGAGGTAGTAGTTAATAGGCAGGGCTTGTTGAATTTTATAAAGAAGACCTTCATGCCACACACGGTCAAATGCTTGCGATATATCAATAAATGCGGCAGAGCAGTATTTCTTGTATTCAAATGCATCATGTATTTTTTGGACCAATCGATGTACTTGTTCAACAGTTCCGTGAGCTTCGCGAAATCCAAAGTGATGAGATGGAATTAAATCACGTCTGGCAAGTTCTGGAGCTAAGCGTTTTAAGATTAGAACTTCTTACAGTTTAGATGCTACAGGCAATAAACTTATGGGACGGTAAGATGAAACATTTTCCGGATCTTTGCCAGGTTTCAGAATGAGAATGATTTGAGCCACTTTCCATTGGGCGGGTATGAATTCTCGTCGCAAGATAGCGTTGAAAATAGCAGTAAGCAAACGAATTGCTGAATATGGAAGTTCTTTCATGACTTTTGCTGTTATGAGGTCGTAGCCAGGAGCTTTGTTTAGAGAAAGTTTTTTAATTGAAGATTTAACTTCTTTAATTGCAAACTTTCTAATTGGTGGTGAAAGCTGGTATGGTGCCGAAAGGGCTTCCATTACTTCATCTACTTTGTTAGAGCCAGTAGCCGGGTTTGGGGTAAATACTCGTGTTAGGTTTTCAGCGAATAGCGAGGACTTTTCAGCATCGCTCTTCGCCCATGAGCCATCGCTGAGGAGTAGTGGCGATTGGAATGCAGTTGGTCTATTGAGAGATTTGGTTACTTTCCACAGAGAATAATCCGTTGCGGAAGTTGCGTCCAAGCTGTTTAATCGGCGCTCTACATTTCTGTTTTTAATATTATCGAGAAGGGTTTTTACTTCTTTTACGAGTTTGTTGAATTTTACCTTGTCTTTTATGTGTTGACTAAGATGCCACTGCTTTCTAGCTCGTCTCTTTTTCTGTATGAGGCTGATTGCAACTTGTGGGTAAATCGGTACTATCGTGTTGGTGCTACATTGGGGAGTTGATTTCCAGGCAGCTGTCTGTATGCATTTATTAAAGATCTCGACAGCTGCGGTAATATCATTATTAGATTTAAGAGGAAAATGTTTAACCAGCGTGTTTCCAATGATTTGTCTAAAGAATTCCCAATTTGTGATCTTTGAATGCAATCTGCAGGGTTTGTCCACTTCAACAAAGTCATTGTGCAACTGGGCAATAACAGGGGTGTGATCCGAAGATAGGTCGTATGTAGGGTAACAATTGAAGGCCGCCCTTGGAAGTCCTTTGATGACAAAGAAATCTACTAGATCAGGTTTCTGTTTTGGGTCTGTTTGCCAGTATGTTGGTTTGCCAGTGGATTTAACATTCAAGTCCAGCTTTTGAACAGTTTTCATAAGTTCTCGCCCCTTTGTACTGGTTATTCGTGAACCCCAGAAGATGTTTTTTGCGTTGTAGTCTCCTCCGGCAATAAATCTGTTGGCAAGTTGTTTAAAAAAGGATGAATATTGTTCAGTTTTTAAATTGTGCTTGGGTGGCATGTAAAGTGCTGAAATTAACACTGGGCCTCTTAAACTGTCAATAGCTATAGTGGTGGCCTGAATTTCATTACTGCAAATGGGGTTGAGCACATGATGTTTGATGTTGCTTTTTACTAGTATCGCAGATCCTGCATGTGCTGCACCATCTGGGTGGTTTGTGTGATAGAGTTTGTACCTTGGTACTTGAAAGTGACTTTTGGTGGTAAAGTGTGTTTCAGAGATTAACATGAAATCAATGTTATACATGTGCAAGAAGGATATTATTTCGAAATAGCAAATATTTAAGTAAAAAATAGTATATACTAATTTCTTTTTTTTTTTTCAGCTTCACACTCCCTTACACTTCCGTTCATTGAGGCATTGCGTGTTGAGTGGCGGAACTCAACGCCGCGCTTTTGCCTTATTACCAGAGCGAAGAAATGAAACATTAAAACCCAGAACCTGTCGGTTACAGTAACACTCCTGTGCCGCTGCGCCACGACAGGCCTCATTTAGACTAATTTCTAAATCTAAATTTTGTGATTTTTTGTACGGATTTTTTAAGCCAGGGAGGGAGAGTCAGGAAATTTAGGAACCTAGTGTTAAGACGCTCCGTTCTATTCCCCAGGTTTCGCTGATTTTAAGGTAATGCGTGTTGAATGGCGGAACTCAAAGCCGCTTTGCCTTGCCAAAAGTCATTATTTTGTAAGTAATATAGTTTCTAAAAGTATAGTAAGTAGTCTTAGTATAATTAGACACTTCCTAACTATGTCGTGTCATTATAAATAATTAATTATTTATATTAATTTTATTTAATTTGAAATAATATTTTATTATTTAAAAATTATAAAATAATTAGGTCAACTGCGGCCACTGCGTGTATCTGGAAACATGGTTGCAGGTTCGATTCTGATTTGGAGGAAATTATGTTATTTTTTTAATTTAGTAACTCTCTCCTCTCCCCTGATATAACGAATGGCATAGAGCTCCGCCGTTTAACACGTAATAGTTTGAATATATAGACGAGCTTGGGGAACGGAGTGTCTTAACACTGAGTTCCTTTTTGTATTTAATTTATGAGGCCTGTCGTGGCGCAGCGGCACATTTTCCACTCTAGGAAATGAAATATTTAATATTTATTTATAATTTTATAATAAATATGGAATATTATTTTAATAATTAAATATTTAATGTTTTCGTTTCTTCGCTCTAGTACAAGACCAAAAACACGACGTTGGTTTCCGACACTGAACACACAATGGTTTAATTTCGGCGAAAAGTGGTGAATGGAAGTGGAACGGAGTGTCTTAACACTATGTTCCCAAGTTCACTCTGCCTACCCCGCCATGAGCGGGGTACAGTGTGAAGCTGAGAGTAAGTTATATGTAATTAATATTTCCCTATTTTCCTTATTTTTGTACTTTCACCCATCTTTCAAGTGCAGCTTTACCACCGAAACCCGACTCATAGAAATAATTAAATTTAAATTATGAATCGTATATGACATAATTTCTACGATAATATTAACCCATATGGGAACCTGATCTACATCGACACTACTAAAGCGATGTTCTTCCACGAGAAATAAAATGTCCAATACAAATATATATATATATATATATATATATATATATATATATATATATATATATATATATATATATATATATATATATATATATATATATATATATATATATATATATATATATATATATATATATATATATATATATATATATATATATATATATATATATAAAAGGATGTCCCTTTGCCCTCTCTTTTCCAAGCGAGATCGGTAACATTATTATATTAACTCAAACGAATATAAGCAAGCCTGCGTGGTGTTGAGTTGCGCTGCTTATTAAAGCAGCGCAACTCAACACATATTTGAGACATAGCACATATTTGAGACATTAGTCTCAAAAATGTGCTATGTCTCAAAAATTAGGTGAAACATAAGAAATGGAGTGTCTTAACACGAAGTCTGCTTTTCCCACTATACAGGAAAAGCTTTGAAAGTTATTATATATATATTCATTAAAATTGAATCAACACCCATCATATATCTAAAATGTTTACGCTACCATAGCATCCTACAATTTCATTCAAAAAGAAATACCCTTACAACAAAATGGAGAAAAAATAAGCAAAAGGTTGTACTAAAGATACAAAGTAAATAGCTTTTTGATGAAAAGAAACTCGATGCAACTAAAAAGAACATCTGCTCCGATTTATTGGCACTGCAGTGGCTGCGACATTCGGGTGTTTCTATGGAAAATTTTGTAAATTGTTTTGTATTTACTTGAAATTGTGGGTAGCTTAGCTGTTTTTGGCGCATTCGGATGGTCTGAGGGTGTTCGATTTTGTGTGAATCGATCCATTTTTTGAGGCTTTAAGTCTGACGTGGGGTAACGGCGCAAGCGTGTAACTGTAACCATCAGGTTGTGGGTTCGAGCGCCACTCAGGGAAATGAAATATTTAATATTTTCAATTTAAATATTTAATGTTTTCTTTTCTTCGCTCTGGTACAAGACAAAACGCGGCGTTAAGTTTTGCCACTCAACACGCAATACTTTAAATTCGGCGGAAAGTGGGGAACGGAAGTGGAACGGAGTGTCTTAACACTAGGTTCCCAAGTTCCCTCTGCTTACCCTGTCACGTACGCGATACGGGATGCCGGGAATAGTAGTAGATCCATTTTTTGTTGGAAACGATCACTTTTGAAAGGCGTACATTAATATTTTTTAAGCATATACGGAGTGTACTACCCTACCCTAGGTTTCCAGGTTTCTTCTGTCTACCCTTCCTTGTGCTTACTACAGCGACAGGATGCATTTTTTAAATATAATTGTTTTAAAGTTGAAGAAAATTATATTGTTGAATTTGAATAATATTTAACGGAAACAGAAATTTGATTATACCAATGTTTGTCAATGAAGTAAATATATTTCAAAATAGAGTATAGTCCAAGTTTGATCGAAATCAATTTAGTATTGTATATAGGTAATTCTTGAAGGGATATTTATATTATATAATATAAGTAAAGATATTTAAGGCATTGTTATAGCACAGGGGCAAAAGCATCCTGGAGGAAACAAGATATTTCCGGCCACACGGCCACACGGCCGGCAACGCTCCTGTAACTCTTCTACGTACTGCACAGGGCTGTGGACGACGGTGATCACTTACCATCAGGTGACCCGTACGCTCGTTTGCCGTGTTTCGTCCATAAAAAAAATAATTTCTTCGCTCTAGGTAAAAGGGCGGCGTTGAGCTTCAGTCAACACACAATGTCATTGACAACTAAGATATTCTATCAAAATATTGCTTTCCTCAAACAAATAACAACAAATATTTACCATAATACCAAAATATATACTCAGCTTCACGCTGTATCCCGCGCTAGGCAGGGTAGGCAGAGGCAAAGGAAGTGAAACCTAGTGTTATGACACTCCGTTCCACTCCCGTTCCCCACTTTCCGCCGAATTTGAAGCATTGCGTGTTGAGTGGCGGAACTCAACGCCGCGCTTTGCCTTATTACCAGAGCGAAGAAATGAAACATTAACTATTCAAATTGAAAATATTAAATATTTCATTTCCTCGACTGGGAATCGAACCCAGAACCTATCGGTTACAGTCACACTCTTGTGCCGCTACGCTACGACAGGCCTTACAATATATACAGGATGATATATTCCAGTGATTTGAATAAAAAAGGGCCTAATAGAGCCCCTAATAAAAATTTCACATTAAAATATGTTAAATTAACGACTACCCTTATAATGATCGTAAATGATTGATGGCAAAAGGGTTCCATAAAGAGACGATATAATGGGAGTATATCATCATAGTATTTATTATTCTCACATTTCAGCGCCATTAATCATAGAATTTTATGGTAAATAGGCTTTTATGGCTAATTGTTTTGAGGTCAATGCTGGCGTAGGGGCGCAAACGTGCGACCGTTTACGCGCCAGGTTGTCGGTTCGAGTTCCACCCGAGTTTTGACTGTTTGTCTGTGTGTTTCTACGCGCTAATCTCAGAAATGAGTAAAAAAATTTAAAAGCCGCTTCACGCTGTATCCCGCACATAGCAGGGAACTTGGGGACCTAGTGGTAATACACTCCGTTCCACTTCCGTTTCCCACTTTCCGGGAAACTTTGAAATTGAGGCATTGCGTGTTGAATATCGTGACTCAACGCCGGACTTTTCAATATTATATATATATATATATATATATATATATATATATATATATATATATATATATATATATATATATATATATATATATATATATATATATATATATATATATATATATATATATATATATATATATATTAAATTTAGCTGAAATTTTTACTTTTTAATCTATAAATGTTGCCTTAAAAGTAATAAATAATTCTATTAGAACAAATATAATTAAAGTAGAATAATTCAAGCGGGCGAAGCCTCACGCGGGTTTTATAAGCCGTTTTATAAGCAAAATCAAACCCACAACCACCTAAATCAAGTCACAAAAAAGAGAAAATCCTGACATTTAGTAGCATTTAATTAAACCATCGCTAATTGATACGATCGTGGAATGGCTTTGCGAAGTCACCGACGGTCGTTTTATTGCCAATATTCGATGTTTGATAACGTTTAGTATCAATTTCCTTTCAATGGTATAGGAAGAGGTCTACCAGTATATTAGTACTATTTAACTAATATATAGCCTTGTGATCTAACAAATTTATATTTGCTAATTAAGTAAAGTTAATTGATTAACTATTTACGTACTTCTTAATTATGTAGAACATCTTTTTATGTTAAATAAACTATTTATTGAGGAAGACAGACAAGTATTATCTAATAATTTTACTGTTTTTATTCTGCACATGGCAGGGTAGATAAAGAGAATTTGAGAACTTAGTGTTATAACACTGTGTTCCGTTCCATAATTTCCGCTTTACTGACGAATCCCATTTGTTCCGTTAACCACTTTTCACTCAATTCTTCAGGTATGTTGCGATACTCATTACTCTACGGCTATGCGGTGCTAAAACGTAGTTTTGTTAGTGATTTGGTCAATATTACGAGTATAAAAAATAAAAAAGGGCCTAATAGAGCCCCTAATAAAAAATTCACATTAAATGGTAAATGTATGTATATATATATATATATATATATATATATATATTTTAATTTCGTTATTTTTATTTCGTACGAAAAAAGCTAGTATCGGTTTGTTTTTTTGTCTATCTTCCTAAAATATAGGGCTATCGTGGAGCTAGAAAAATATTTATGTTTCTACTTAATTTGTAACATAAATACACAAAAATACATTATAATATCAGAGGCTGTAGTGGCGCAGCGGCACAAGCGTGCGACAGTAAACGCAACAGCTTGTGAGTTCGAAACGGATCGAGGAAATAAAATATTTAATATTTTTACTATTTTTGAAAGATTATTATTATTCTTTAAAAAATAAGTAAAATAAATAATATAGTATTCTCTCTCGCCAAACGATAATTCTTACGAGTTGTCTTTGGGTAGCGGAAATTTGTAAAAATCTCCCTACAGAGATGCTAACAACATAAATAAGTTGTAACAAGCGTATAAGAATTTCGACGGAGCTCGGTGAGAACGGATGACTTAGTTGGTCAGAGCGCTTGAACGGTTTTCAAGAGGCGCGATTTCAAAGACCGCTTCGTTCAAAAAAAAATTATACGCTTTTTAAATTTAAGTTTACAAAATAATTAATATTTCCATTTTCTTCACGTTGGGTAACAAGGAAATATGGAACGTGGAGTTCCACCCTCACAGCATATCCATGCCTCAAATTGGCTGAAAGTACAGAATAGAACTGAGTGTCTTAACATTAGGTTCCTAAGTTCTGCCTCCCCTGCTATGGGTGAAAAACAATATCATAATAAAAAAAAATCATAATATTGTGGTCATATTTTCAGCAAAAGCAATGTCCTTTGTGGGTAAATTGAATAAGCTAATTAACTGAACAGCGACCCCTTCCTGAAACGCGATTTGAAAAATTCATTTACGTTTTACTTTTTTTTTTGCGGTTTGAAGTAAAAGGGACTGGAAAATATTTACGTCTCTTTAAGAATACATAATTATATAAAAAACA
Source organism: Eueides isabella (assembly GCA_019049475.1). Taxonomy (NCBI): domain Eukaryota; kingdom Metazoa; phylum Arthropoda; class Insecta; order Lepidoptera; family Nymphalidae; genus Eueides; species Eueides isabella. The sequence goes on from CM032407.1 coordinate 9,595,871, forward strand.
TATTATAACAGAATAAACTGTAATAAAGTTAGGCCTTGGATTGTACGCGCCACGATTTCAGAAGTCAGTGCTAATAAAAAAGGTTAAGGGAGTCTGGGAACATAGTGTTTTTAGTGTATTTATAACCCGGAAACTATTCTCAAATTCTCGAAGCATTGCGTGTTAATTGGTGAAACTTAACGCCGCGCTCTGCCTTCTTACCAGAGCTCGGGCGACATCGGGTTCTGGTATACTCAATGTCTGGAATTCTAACGGAAATTAGAGAACGGTGTGTCTGGAAACTAGCCTCCCATTGCCCACACTGCTATGTGCCAACGTAAAGCAATAAAAATAACTATTTTCATCACCATTTCAGCGCTATTATTGCCCATCTGCAGTTGTGTTTTTCCACATGATTTATACAAAAAAGAGTGTTCTGTCACTTTTCTATTAGTAAAACTATTTCCAATACCGTAAAAATCTGTGAAAACACAGAGAAACCAGTGATATATTACTTTTTAATTTCACCAGTTAAATCCAGATAATTCCGGTTGAATCTCGATATTTAATTGTACTTAAATGCATTTCTCTCCTTAACCGAGACGTTAATAGGAAGTAATTTAAAGGAGTACCTTTATTTATAGTAATCCAATAACAGAATGGAACGCGGCTGACCCAATTGTAAGTAAACACGAACACTTGGGACTTGAGAACAATTTTTAATATAATATTATTTTTATTAGGTTTCTCGTTACACATGGGCACAAATGTGTGATTGTATACGAGATTAGGTGGTGAGTTCAAAGATACTAGAATAAATTTAAAAAAATGTTTTTATTTCATTATGCTCGTAATGAAGCAAAGCACGGCGTTAAGTTCCGCCACTCAACGCGTAATGCCTCTAAAATAGGTAAAACTTATAAAACCATCAGGGGTTCAGGGGTAGTCTGTCAAAGCGCAGGAGCACAAGCGTGTGTCTGTGAACGCGAGAGGTTGTGGATTCGATCCGAACTCGAGAAAATGAAAATTTTAATATTTTTTAAACAAATATTTAACATTTTCTTTCTTTCGCTCTTGTAACAAAGCAAATGTGGCTTTGAGGTCCACTATTCAACACGCAATGTCTCAAATTCGTCGGAAAGTGTGAATTGGAACGAAATGTCTTAACTCTAGGTTAAGGTTGGCTGCCAAGTGCGGGATACAGCGTGAAGCTGAAACTATCACCTTTGAAGTATCTCTAGTCAACATTACTAGTGGTATAACATCGGCAGTCAATTATTTCCTGACTTACGGCACGGTTGGCATTGTACAACGTACAGTGCCTTTTATATTTTGCAAGTAATGTATTTTTTATTCTGTAACCACATAATAGTATGAAATGAATGAGAAAAGATTTATATTCGTTATTTTTCCTTTTTTTTTCATGCTGTATACATTATTATATTATTAGTATTATATGTAAGCATTGTAAAAACATAATAAATGATTTTCACAGCTTCTTACTATGTTTTTTTTAAAGTGTTATTCCACACTTAGGACAGAAAATACTAAACTTAAATTTAAAAAGCGTATAAAAATTTCGAACGAAGCAGGATTTGAACCCGCGCCTCTGGAATACCGTTCCAGCGCTCTGACCAACTAAGCCATTCGTTCTCACCGAGCTCCGTCGAAATTCTTATACGCTTGTTACAACTTATTTATGTTGTTAGCATCTCTAAATAGTATTCTCTCTTGTCAAACGATAATTCTTACGAGTTGTCTTTGGGTAGCGGAAATTTGTAAAAATCTCCCTACAGAGATGATAACACTCGTCGCGACAAAGTTAAAAACGCTACATTGCCTGGAATTTCATATTTTATATTTCCATTTTATCGCTCTGGTAACGAGGCAAAGTGCAGCATTGAGTTACGCTTCTTAACACGCAGTGTCTCAAAAATTCGGCAAATTGAGAAACAGTTGAATCGTAATAAGGACGGGCTATCACAATTCTACGGTCCCCTACAAGCTTTTCTGCCTACTTTGCTATATCAAGGATCTAAAAAAAGACATAAGTATTATCCGCTTCGCCCAAAAACATTAACTAATGCAAGGAAACTAGTCTATTTCTTCGCTCTAAACAAGACATTACATGGCGTTCTACTAACACGCAATGTCTCAGAAATAGTGTAAATTTTAATAAACAGAATATCTTAACATTCTCTCTAATTCACTTCGCGGGAAATAGCGTGAAAGCATGAATTCTATACACATTTTGTTTATTCTATCTCAATTAGCGTTAACCGCTGTTTAATTCGAAGTGATTAATGTATCACCACACAAAGCGCGAAGCTTTTACACTCACTTCCTGCGGTATATTAAATATTAAAGATAGATGAAAGCACTTCGTGACAAAACAAAGTTTTACGCGATAATATAAAATTTAAACATTATTTAGTACTTTTACTATTTTTTACTATAAGTGTTACTCCACAATTAGTTAAATTTGAAAAGTGTATAAAGTTAAATTTAAAAAGCGTATAAAAATTTTGAACGAAGCGGGATTTAAACCCGCGGTTAACATATTGTTAATAAAATAAGTTGTAATAAGCGTATAAGAATTTCGACGGAGCTCGGTGAGAACGGATGGCTTAGTCGCGGGTTCAAATCCCGCTACGTTCAAAATTTTTATACGCTTTTTAAATTTAATTTTAGTATTTTCTGTCTTAAGTGTGGAATAACACTTAAATAAAAATAGTAAAAGTATTAAATAAATAGTATTCTCTCTTCGCCAAACGATAATTCTTACGAGTTGTCTTTGGATAGCGGAAATTTGTAAAAATCTCCCTACAGAGATGCTAACAACATAAAAAAGTTGTAATAAGCGTATAAGAATTTCGACGGAGCTCGGTGAGAACGGATGGCTTAGTTGGTCAGAGCGCTTGAACGGCTTTCAAGAGGCGCGGGTTCAAATCTTGCTTTGTTCAAAATTTTTATACGCTTTTTAAATTTAAGTTTAGTGCTATTTAGTACTGTTGAGTCTTTTAACTTAAATGGGACATAATGGTTTTGGATGAGATTGGATTGTTTTTTTATCTTTGTAATTGTATAGGGACAGAATGCGTCGTTAAGTTCCGCAATATCTCTAAAAATTAGATGGTGTTTGGGAAACAGAATGTTTAAATACAAAATTATTCTTGCTTTGATAAATGTAGAGTACAGCAGGAAGCAAAAGAAGATAAAAGTACAGGTGTATTTTAGTTTTTACAGATAGGAAAATATATAAAAAAATATATCCAGTCACCCCGAGCGTAATATAGTGTCCTAGATACATATATTTTTAACTTGTATTCTCTTATATCTTGCATATGATAGGGCAAGTAAAAAGGAACCTAGAAACTGTTACCAATCCGTTCCCATAAAGACACTTCCGTTTTCCAAAGTCTGCCGAGTTCAGGAGGCATGGCGTGTTGAGTCAAGGAACTTAACGTCTCGCTATGCCATGATAAAAAGGCGAGGAAATATAAATATTAAATATGAATATTTCCTCGAGTAGCAATCAAAGCCACAATCTGTCGCGTTTATAGTTACATATTGGCTACGACTAGCCTCAATATCTTCTATTTTTTTTTTAACTTCACACTGTATCTCATATATGGCAGGGAGCTTAAGAACGTAGTGTGAAGACACTCTATTCTATTAGCCACTTTTCGCCAAATTTGAAGCATTGCACGTTGAGTGACGGAGCTCAACGCTGCGCTTTACCTTCTTATCAGAGCGAAGAAATGATAATATATAATATTTAATTTCAAAATATTAAGTAAAAAAATCATAATATGAAATTTATCATTAATTGGAAAAGTAACATTTATATTCCCACATTTCAACGCCATTTATATAATTTGTTTGTTAAACCAACGGAACGGAACACGGAAAGGATTTTATCGCAAGAATTGGATAAGCTTAATGTAAAGCTTACAGCGTATTCTATTAAAGAGAAAAAAAGTTGCCATACATTATGGGTATGTGCCAAGAATGCTAACATTTCCGGGCGACACGCTTACGAGTGGATCGGTATTAATTACATAGTTTTTTTTTTGCTTTTACTACATTTTACTTTAAAATTGGTTTTTGAATTTTTTATTGCAGTCGTGGTAAATTGTCTGAACGTGTATGGGCGTTGAGTTCGAGTCGCACTTGAGGCAATAAAGGCTTTTATGCTCTAGTTTAGGTTAGATGATAAACTACTACGTTGAGTCCTATCATTAATTAAGCAAATCTTGACTCTAGCTTAATCTTTGTCTAGCGTTTTTTACATAATATGTGCTTTTATATTATACCTAAAGCTGATAGAAAATAAAAAGCTGGTCGTTGCCCGACCGACCGTTCGTGGACGCAAAGATACAAACGTGTGACAATAACATGACAGGTTGTGGGTTCAATCCTCACTCGCAGAAATGAAATATTTATGATTTTCATTTCTTCGCCTTGGTAAAAAGCGAAAAAAGCGCGGTGTTAAATTACACCATGTAACACGCAATACCTCAAATTTGGCGGTAAATGAGGAACGAAACGGAGTATCTTAATATAGTTTAGCTCTGCATACTCTGCCATAAGCGGGATACAAAGCGAAACTGAAAAACTATCTTTAAAATTTATAGCATAGAATTGATGCTTTTCGTGGCGCAGCGGCACAAGCGTATGACTGTAAACGTCAGGTTGTGGGTACAAGACCCAGTCGATAAAATGAAATATTTTCAATATAAATATGTTTTCATTTCTTCGCTCTGGTATAAGGCAAAACGCGGCGTTGAGATACGCCACTCAACACGCAATGCCTCAAATTCGATAGAAAGTCGGTAACGGATGTGGAACGGAGCTTCTTAACACTAGGTTCCCAAGTTCCCTCTGCGTAGCCTGCTATGTGCGAAATACAGCGTGAAGCTGAGTTTATAGCGGCTGCGGTGCATTCGGTCGATGCGATACGCAGAGGATAAGTTAATGCTAACTAGTAAAGCTAGTTTTTACCAATAGGTAGAGCGTTTTTGACAGAAATATTTTATATGTGTAATATTATATAACATTAAATTAGGAAAAAGTGGGGAACGGAAGTGGTACGGAGTGTCTGAACATTAGGTTCCCGGGTTCCCTCTGCCTACCCTGCCATGTGCGGGATACAGCGTGAAGCTAAAAAAAAAACAAAAAAATAGTATAACACCACAAGAAACGCAAAGTAGCGACGCTGCTGTACTAACAGTTGGTAAATTTATTTTAAAATGACGATTCGAAAATACTTGCAAATGTCTTTTTCAATAAAGAATATATTGATTTTAATTATTAATTAATTATTTATTTAAATTAAAGACTTTTATAATGTAATCCATACAGGAATATAATAAAATGCCATAATCGTATTGTCTACGTGGGTGAAGCAGCAAATACAAGTAGGTTCAGTACTAACATGAAAATTGTGCCGTAATAATATTTAAAATAAAATAATAAATAATTATATATATTTTTTTTTAGCTTTACGCTGTATCCCGTACGAGGCAGGGTAGGCAGAGGGAATCCGGGAACCTAGTGTTGTGACATTCGGTTCCACTTCCGTTCCCCAGTTTCCACCGAGTTTGGGGCATATCGAGTTGAGTGGCGAACTCAACGCCGCGCTTTGCTTTATCGCCAGAGCGAAGAAATGAAATATTAAATATTTAAATTGAAAATATTAAATATTTCAATTCCTCGCGTGGGGATCGAACCCAGAGACTGTCGGTTACAGTCACACGCTTGTGCCGTTTCGTCACGACAGGCGTCAAAAAAAATATTAAAAATAATTATTAAATCTAAAAAGTATGAAGAAGAAACGAAGGATTTATGTATACTTTTTTCATTCTCAACAGTTCTCGCAAAAGTGTCTTGGAACGCTTCAGTATTTTAAGGAAATGGGTAGAATTTCAAATTTAAAATTATTATTACAGTTCAAAGTCGGGGAAGTAACTTTTTCATATCATTTCAGTTTTCTGTCCTTTCTAAAGGCAGTCCGTGAAAGTATTTCATACTCAACGCTATTACACTGTTGATTTTCGCTGTCAAACAGCTGTGTTAAGTTACGCAATGTTTTTTAATTTAAATACCATTTGCTTTATTCAGTAAGCGGGAAGTGGATGGTCTTGACACTGTATATTTTTAATGATAGTTATTAATAACAAATATATGGTTTTCTATTGTATTTTATTTCGTTATGCCGCCTACCTGGTCGAATGAAAATAAATAAGAGTTTTTCTAATTTTAAAAGTGAACCCACTATTAGGAAAGTAAAATACTTTTTTAGAAAACGTAAATAGTTCGAGAGAGAGAAAGAGTTAACGAGATATATAGCTGATATGATGTAGTTAACATTTTTTTATAACTTTTAAAGGTGAATCATTGCGTTATACGTGGGTACGGAATACACATGGAAGTTCCTCCACTCCTTTAGAAATAATATTTTCTCAATGTAATATACAGTCTTCTTCGATAAATGGACTTTTTCATACAAAATTTTTTTTTTCATATGAACCCAATAGTAACTAGGATTATCATGTTAAACTAAACGAACCAACTCTCAATTATTATAATACTAGTATCAATTTATTATAGAACGTATAATAATAAAATTGAAATTCCTATATCAAGAAGAACAGGTTTTGCACATTCTAAGTTTGCACCAGTCATTAAAGGAAAATTAAAATGCTTTCACAGGGGAACAGTGTCTTAATGGGGAATAAAATGTTTGTAATAATAGGTTCCAAGGTTCCCACACCGTATTCTTGTATGTTTGGAAAAAAATATCGTTGTCATTTATTTTATTAGGGAATATAGTATAACCAAATTAGCTGAAGTGCTTTTACGAAATTTTATTTGACTTGCCGTGTTAGTATGTGAAAGTGTGTGAAATCTGGCGAGCCCAATTTGATTTACTACCCAAGGGCCGATGGAGCTAAAATTTAGATAGCAATTTCAGTTCCAATGAACTATAATTAGCGACCCGCCCGAGGCATTGCCCGCTTGAATCACACTATTTTTTTTCAACTTCACGCTGTATCCCGCACGAGGCAGGGTAGGCGGAGGGAACCCGGGAATCTAGTATTAAGACACTCCGTTCCACTTCCGTTCTCCACTTTCCGCCAAATTTGGGGCATTGTATGTTGAGTGGTGGAACTCAACGTCGCGCTTTGCCTTGTTACCAGAGCGAATAAATGAACATTAAATATTTAAAATGAAAATATTAAATATTTTATTTCCTCGACTGGGGATCGAACCCAGAACCTGTCGCTTACAGTCACACGCTTGTGCCGCTGCGCCACGACAGGCCTCAACTATTATTTACTAATTTCAATTATACTATTTTCTTGTTCTAATAACATTGTCAATTTCAAAACAATATTTTTGCATTAAAAACTGAAATAATAAAAATTAAATCAACAAGAATAACAATTTTGTAGCAATTTCGTCTAACCTAATGCCTGTCCAACACCTAGTGTAAATGAAATTCCGAGCCCTTCGCATCAGCTTGGGATGATGTTGCCAAAATCGGTGGCGTTCCTTGCGGGGTCCAACAACGTCTTGCAGATTGAGATCGGATTTCCAATCCTAAGCAATCCAGGCATTAAATGAAGATGCGACTGAGGACAAATTAGAAAAAGCTAAGGGACTAAAGGACCTTAGTTAGATGGAGCGAACAAACAAATTAAAGTTTTTGTCGACGGCGGTGTTTATGTCGTATAAAATAAATTATCTATTTTATTTTACTTTAAATTTAAAGCATGTCGTTGCACATTTGCACGAGCGCGTGACTGTATATGCAACAGGTTGTGGGTTTGATCTAAACTCTAAAAAATGAAATATTTAACATTTTCATTTCTTCATGGAGTGAGACAAAGTGACATGGGAGTGAAAGTAGGTACCTCGAATATAAATTGCCTGCTGTACGCAGATGATGCAGTGCTTATTGCATCATCAGAAAGCGAGTTGCAGGCATTGGTTACCACTCTGAAAGAAGGATGCGCGAATAATGGTCTAAGCCTGAATGCGAATAAGACGAAGGTTCTAGTATTTGAAAGAAATGAAGAAAGAACAGTTTGCAAGGTCAGTGTAAATGATAAGATATTAGAACAAGTGAATGAGGTAGTATATCTGGGAAGTATGTTTAGCAGAGACGGTAGATACGAAATGGATGTGGAAAGGCGTATTGCTGCCGGTAACAGAGTTAACGGTGCCTTAGCTGCATTGTTGAGACGGCGAAACGTCAGCATAGCTGCGCGTTTGGCCGTACACAATGCAGTGTTGGTATCGACACTGTTATACGGCAGCGAAACGTGGGTATTACAGAAGAAGAATGTAAGAAAGATGATTGCTGTAGAGATGCGATCTCTTCGTCGGATATGCGGAGTCAGTTTATCTGATCGCATGTCCAATGAAGAAATACACAGAATGGCAGGTACTAGCGTGGATGTCACGGTGAGAATGAAGAAGAACGTGCTCAGGTGGTTTGGGCACGTCGAGCGAATGAGTGAAGAAAGAATGGTAAAACAGATTTATGAAGGAAAAGTGAGTGGTAAGAGAGGGAGGGGGAGACGTCGGTTGACCTTCGAAAACACAGTATCGACGATACTGGAGGAAGGTCACGTAAAAAGCATGAGGACCCCCCGGAGGGCATGTATGAAGATGTTGATGACAGTGGACGAGGCGAAAGAGGTATGCCGAGTCCGTAGCGTTTGGCGCTCCGTTCTCTCTGCCTACCCCGCTAGGGATATAGCGTGAAGCTAAGTAAAGTAAAGTAAAGTTCATTTTTTCACTGTGGTAACAAGTCTAAGCGAGGAGCGCTGAGTTCCGCCACTTAACACTTACCTTACATTCAGCGGAAAGTATGAAACGGAACGCTTAAATATGTCCCCGAGCCTACCAGATCATGTAGGATACAGCAGGAATGTACAAAAAAATATTATATTTCACTATCAAGCCTATGTGGTAAAGGGATTTGCGTAAGAGCTTGCGTGCTCGAAATAGCGCTTGGATAAGCCTTTGTAGTGCTCGTGAATCGATTTCAGGTCAAAGTCTCCATTAAAATTGACATTATGAACTTATCAGCTAAGTGTGCGCAGAACCTACATATCTATGCTAGCATAGCAGAGCATAGATCTAAAACAAGTTTTGTAAATTACTTCATACTTATTCCTTAGTTACATTAAGCTTCGTTTTTATATTAGCAAGTAGAAACGTGAATAAAAGCTCTCTACAGCTTTCTGACAAGCTTTGATAACGTGACATTTAAAGGAAAACTTGGACTAGGCTTATCTAACACGAGTATGGCAGAGATATGATTTCGTTTTTAACAATTGGGAAAAATATGGCATTGCTTTTCTCACGACAGGCGTCTAAAAATTATTAAAAATAATTAATAATCATATAAAAAAAATAATAATAATAATCTCTCTCTCACTCTCAGCTTCACACTGTATCCCGCACTAGGCAGGGTAGGCAGAGGGAACGAAAGTGAAACCTAGTGTTATGACACTCCGTTCCACTTCCGTTCCCCACTTTCCGCCGAATTTGAGGCATTGCGTGTTGAGTGGCGGAACTCAACGCCGCGCTTTGCCTTATTACCAGAGCGAAGAAATGAAACATTAAATATTTAAATTGAAAATATTAAATATTTCATTTCCTCGACTGGGGATCGAACCCAGAACCTGTCGGTTACAGTCACACTCTTGTGCCGCTGCGCCACGACAGGCCTCAAATATTAAAAATAATTAATAATCATATAGGCCTGATTGTAAACGCAACACGATCTGCAGAGTAAAATGAAATATTTAATATTTTCGTTGCTTTTCTCTGGTAACAAAGCTAAGCGCGGCGTTAAGTTCCGCCACTAAATTCCTAAAATTGGGCGGAAAGTGGGGAACTGTAGTGGAACGGAGTGTCTAACACTAGGTTCCCAAGATCCCTAGCCTGCCATGTGCAAGGCAGAGTGAAGCAGAGAAAAAATAATCATTGCGTAGTTTAAAAATATTAGGTCTGCACTCTTTGCCTTCATCTTATATGCAATGTTACTTTTCTTTCTGAGGCCTGTCGTGGCGCAGCGGCACAAGCGTGTGACTGTAACCGACAGGTTCTGGGTTCGATCCCCAGTCGAGGAAATAAAATATTTAATATTTTCATTTTAAATATTTAATGTTTCATTTATTCGCTCTGGTAACAAGGCAAAGCGCGGCGTTGAGTTCCACCACTCATACGCAATGCCCTAAATTTGGCGGAAAGTGGGGAACGGAAGTGGAACGGAGTGTCTTAAGACTAGGTTCCCGGGTTCCCTCCGCCTACCCTGCCTCGTGCGGGATACAGCGTGAAGCTTAGTGTGATTCAAGTGGGCAAAGCCTTGGGCGGGTCGCTAATTATAGTTCATTGGAACTGAAATTGCGATCTAAATTTTAGCTCCATCGGCCCCTGGGTAGTAAATCAAATTGGGCTCGCCAGATTTCACACACACTTTCACATACTAACACGGCAAGTCAAATAAAAGCTCGTAAAAGCACTTAGCTGATTTGGTTATACTATATTCCCTAATAAAATAAATGACAACGATATTTTTTTCCAAACATACAAGAATACGGTGTGGGAACCTTGGAACCTATTATTACAAACATTTTGTTCCCCATTAAGACACTGTTCCCCTGTGAAAGCATTTTAATTTTCCTTTAATGACTGGTGCAAACTTGAATGTGCAAAACCTGTTCTTCTTGATATAGGAATTTCAATTTTATTATTATACGTTCTATAATAAATTGATACTAATATTATAATAATTGAGAGTTGGTTCGTTTAGTTTAACATGATAATCCTAGTTACTATTGGGTTCATATGAAAAAAACTTTTTTGTATGAAAAAGTCCATTTAACGAAGAAGACTGTATATTACATTGAGAAAATATTATTACCTAAAGGAGTGAAGGAAAAATAAAAAATGTACAATAACAGGCGAATTCGAGAACTTCCGTGCGTTGCTTAACATTTTGAAAGCTATGCAAAACCCACGTATAACGCAATGATTCACCTTTAAAAGTTATAAAAAATGCTAACTACATCATATCAGCTATAACTCGTTAACTCTTTCTCTCTCTCAAATTATTTACGTTTTCTAAAAAAGTACTTTACTTTCCTAATAGTGGGTTCACTTTTAAATTAGAAAAACTCTTAATTATTTTCATTCGACCAGGTAGGCGGCATAACGAAATAAAATACAATAGAAAACCATATATTTGTTATTAATAACTATCATTAAAAATATACAGTGTCAAGACCATCCGTTTTCCGCTTACTGAATAAAGCAAATGGTATTTAAATTAAAAAACATTGCGTAACTTAACACAGCTATTCGACAGCGAAAATCAACAGTGTAATAGCGTTGATTGAGTATGAAATACTTTCACGAACTGCCTTTAGAAGGGACAGAAAACTGAAATGATATGAAAAGTTTGAACTGTAATAATAATTTTAAATTTGAAATTCTACCCATTTCCTTAAAATAATGAAGCGTTCCAAGACACTTTTGCGAGAACTGTTGAGAATGAAAAAAGTATACATAAATCCTTGGTTTCTTCTTCATACTTTTTAGATTTACTCATTTTATATTTAGACATTACGTGGTAAGTGGTAATTCTTAACGCCGCGCTTTGTCTTTTCATTTTTTTAGAAGTGAAATTCATGTTAAATTTAAGAAGCTTTTTTTTTATTTTATACCGATTTAAAAAAACAAACAGTAAAAATTGCGGGAAGGTTGCCTAAATAGTGAAAACTGCATTTTAATCTGGTAAACCGTTTTTGAGATTATCGTGCGCAAACATACAGACAAACAGACAAACAAATATATATATATATATATATATATATATATATATATATATATATATATATATATATATATATATATATATATATATATATATATATATATATATATATATATATATATATATATATATATATATATATATATATATATATATATATATATATATATATATATATATATATATATGTATATATATATATATATATATATATATATATATATATATATATATATATATATATATATATATATATATATATATTGTTTTTTTTCCCACACTAGGCAGGGTAGGCAGAGGGAACAAAAGTGAAACCTAGTGTTATGACACTCCGTTCCACTTCCGTTCCCCACATATATATATTGGGTTCATTTATAACAGTAAGACTTTTTTTAATATATTTCCATGTACAGCCAGTGATAGGGTACAGATTTAGTATAAATATAGATGTGGTTATTAATCCAAAATGGCTGAAACAATAAAATAGCAGCACCAATCGAATGTGGGCATGGAAACATTTGATTTATAAAATACTATATACATTTAAAATAACATTTTAAAACATGTTTTTAAAAAGTTTTTTTTTTTATTAATTTTTTACATATTATTTAAACGTTCAAATTCTAAGTCACTTAACGCTGCGCCTTGTCTGACCATTATGTTATGATACAAATGAATCACTCTAACCGCCGTGATTATAGTTACTTCTATCCTACAATACAATGCCATGTGATTCCGGCTTAGAATAGGATCACCCTGGTACTGATGGTATCGTAAGAGGCGACTAAAGTGCGTGTAGTAGAGTCACGTTGTCAGCAATGACAACACGCATGGGTCTCTCGACCGGACTGTTACCACCCCCGGCATTTAAGACCGGCGTTAAGTAGTGGCTTTGGCCACTGCGTTTCGCATAAGGTAATGCCGGGCCCCAGTGTTCTTCCAATTTAAAGGACGGCAACGCTCCTGTAGCTCCTCTGGAGTTACTCGGGGCCGTGGGCGACGGTGATCACTTACCACCAGGTGACCCTTACGCTCGTTAGCCATCTTTTCCATAAAAAAGAAAAAAAAAATACCATACTTATAAATATAGTGTTTATATATAATTTTTAGCACAAGCAGTTTTTCCTATATAGCAGGATATGCAGAGGGAAGCTAACTTTAAGACTCTCTGCTGGATCTATAGTTGTTGGCGATAATGAATCTGATTATCGCTGCTTTCGTATATTGGATGAACTGCTTTTATAAAAACCCTTGAAAAAATCCTTTCAGCAGACATAGATTGAACAGCTTACTTTTTTAGAATTGTCAAGATATCTGCAGCTGCTTTTAAAGTTGTAGTCGAAATACCATCCCAACCTACAGCACAATTTTCCTTAAGTTGGCAGAAGGTAGACCTAATTTGAGACAGTAACCATCGAGGAGCAACTACACGGACAGTTTGGAATGATGACATTTTTCTTATAGTTAATGATATTTTCTTATAGTATATGATATACCGAACTGAGTTTTGAGAATAATGTTTTAAATTTTTTACGTATTTTTTTCATCTTCATAAATTCATTATTTTCATAATTCGTATTAACTCTGCAATAAATTATTACAATAAATCTTGTAACGATTATAAGTTATTTTTTACGTTATAATGATGCCTTTTTGCTTTCCTGTAGATTTTATCGTGGTTTCGTTTGCAGCACAATAAACCTGGCTTTATCCAGGGTTTCAATATTCATTTGTTACTAAGAACCGATACTATACGAGTATGTTTTTTTTAAATAGAGAATATAGCTGGTACTAATTTGATTGCAGAGTATTCTGGATCAGTGGCAGTTACAACATCAGAAAAGTTACTCTCCTTCATGTCAGCAATTACAGCAGGTTTATCGACACGGAACGTTTTTTCGGAGGTTGCTTTGGGTACATAAAGATCGCAATATACTATAATTGGATAATGTTCAGTAAAAAGAATGTCTAAAACAAATTAATTTGCAGTTTTATCAGTTTTAATAAGTATTTCGTCAAGAAAACTATCAGTTCTTGTAAGTAATAAATAAGCTGGCAGCAGACCATGTATAGCACAAAAATTGAGGTACTTGTCCACACATACATATTTTGACTTTGCTAATATAATTTTTTGGCTCATTTTAACTAATGTTTATATCCTTAATTATTATTTATGTCGTAAAACGAATTATTGAGGTTAAAGAATCATTCAAACTATTTATAAATGGAGTAATATTCTTATGTGATTGTGATCGATATAGATCAATAAGGGCAATACTACTAGAGAATTTAATCAGTAAGCATTTAACTTTATTAAAGACAGGTTCTGTCACTTCACATATGAAATGATCTCTGATTAAACTATAACACCATCATTTTGGTTGCATTTGTTTAACTTAAATGTATTAAAATAAGAAATGTTGGTTATAGCGGTATAACTTGCACTTTGCTCAACCAACAGTCAGACAAGACTAGAACAATCAAAAAAGCAATTTTATAAGATAAACATTTTAACACTATTAAAAGAGAATCAAAATAACAAGTAACGCTTCGAATTATCGTTAGCATGAAGAATTTTAGACCTTCTCCTAGGTTTCCGTTGAAACCGGCGGAATACTTTTTGTTATAACACAAGTTGATATAGACAAGCGCTCATACTTTCCGATATTATTGCCTTGTAAAATTTATATCTATTGTCATTTTTTTGTGGTGCTATAATTTAAGTTTGTCTATTTGCCATACTATCGAGTCGTATTTTTGTGACAAGAATTTGACTGTTGTTTTTTAATTCCACCTACAGCTGCAAATTTAAGATTTTGGTCTGATTTAAAAACACATATGATATCTTTCATCTCTGTCATAAAAGAATTCAATCGTTCTTCAATATCGTCTGAAAGAGAGCGTCTTCGCTTACGACGACAAGTAACATTCAGCGTTTTCACATCGGCATCTACATTTGCAATTTAAGTAAACTTGGGTTCGATAGACACTGTTGTAAAAGTAATTATTTTGATGGTGGTGAAGAGGGATAAAAATATTAAAAACAAAAAAAAAATAGACTGTTACAACGAGATGTGGTTTGAAATCTAATCAGTCGTTTAGTAATTATGTTCCTTATGTCACAAGTCTCACGCCATTAATGATAACAGAAGCCTAACATATAAAAGATTACACTGTTGTATAATAACCTATTCTAAGTCGTATATATATATATATATATATATATATATATATATATATATATATATATATATATATATATATATATATATATATATATATATATATATATATATATATATATATATATATATATATATATATATATAAAATTTAATATTAATTATATCTTTTCTACGCTCTAGTTTCAAAGTGCAGCGTCCCACCACTTATCACGCAGTGCCTCAAATCGTGCAGAATGTGGGGAACGGAAGTGGAACGGTGTGTCATAACTCTAGGTTCCCAAGTTCCCTCTGTAAACTCTGTCATGTGTGGCAATCACCAGAAAGCTTCAAAAAAGTCAAATATAGTCCCATACGTACATATTATATAAAATAACCAACTTGTAAAATACATGAGTACAAGACATAAAAGAGAGCTCTGAAATTTGTTCAGTAGTCTCGTAGAAGCCTATCATAAAAGTTTCAGGTATTCAAGATGATAACATTAGTTACGAAGTGCTTTAGTATATAACAAGCTTCCTTTGGAGCTTTTTCTTTAAGGTATAAACCTACAGCAGTTTTTCAAATATGAAACTACATAATTTACTTAACTCTTTTTTTCAGCTTCACGCTATATACCGCACATGGTAGGGTAAGTAGAAGGAACTTGGGAAGCTAGTGTTAAGACACTTCGGTCCGTTCCTTAGTTGCCGCTAAAACTAAGACGCAGCAAAATTCAACGACGCGCCTTGTTACCAGATAGAAGAAATGATAATATCATTTTTATTAAACTTTCAGCCTTTACCCTGCACATATCAGGGTAGGCAAAGGACCTTTAGGAACCTAGTGTTAAGATACTTCGTTCCGTAACCCACTTACGATGAATTTGAGACATTGCATGCGGAACTCAACGACTTTTAGCCTTTATCCTTTCGTTCTGGTAACATAAAAGTCGTTGAGTAAATGTAATTTACAAGAACGAAAGGATGATATAAAATATTTCATTTGAAAATTTTAAATAAATCATTTGTTCGGGTGGGGTTGAGAAACCAGTTAACCAGTCGCTTTTACAGTTTGAGTTCCTGTCACTGTCCGCCACTACAAGCGTCATTTTATTACTTATTAAATATAAATAATTAGCTTTTTTAAAAATAATATTATAATATTTATATTATGATTAAAAATTCTACTTAAATTTTGGTCTAATTATTTTCATTAATCAATAAAAAATGTTATTCAACAATAAATGTAATAATGTCTTTGATTTTCACGATTGTTACACATTTCAAATGAAACACTTTAGTTTCATTTGAAATGTGTAACAGTCCGTGGTTACGGGTTACGGGTAGACTACTGTAAAGTGTTCGAAACGTCGGGTTTCCAAAAACATGTCTAACAATCAATTTCATTTAACATGTGTAACAATCGCGAAAATCAAAGACATTATTATGTGAACCAGTACGGACTGGAAAACGCCAATAAAATACGTCGATTAAAGCATATAAAAACTAAACGTGCAAGATATTTAACATCTACCCGTGACCACGGACTACTGTAAAGTGTTCGAAACGTCGGGTTTCCAAAAAACATGTTTAAAAAACAATATACGCGATTAATCCGGTTAAAAGTGTTTCATTTAAAACAATAAAGTTATTTATATGTATGTCCCTTTTTAATTCGTTATACACTCGTACATTTTTATACCAATAGTAAATATTAAAAATATAATAATTTGTAATAACAATATCGAAAATATTTTTTTTTTTTCAAATTGGTAGCGCAAAGTGCGGCGTTGAGTTCCGCCTCTCAACACACAATGCCTCAAATTCAGCGGAAAGTGGGAAACGGAAAATGGAACGGAGTGTCTTAACACTAGGCTTCCAAGCTCTCTCTGTCTACCCTGCCATATGCGGGATACAGCATAAAGCTGAACTGAGCTGAGCTGGGCATATTTTATTTCATATGAATATTTGTTTTGATTAGTTAATAGAGAACACAAATGTTTTTTTTTTAAATAATATATATGTAGGTTTTTTTCTGTCAGTGGCAATATACTCGACGATTCAACATTTTTTATTCGCTAATATTTTTTCTCCACCAAAAACGACCATCGGGTAAACAGCCAAATACTGTTGCAAACAAAAAAATATTTTACAAATATTTTACGGAGTGTTTCATCACAAGGTTCCCAAATTCCCTCAGGGACCCTGCTATATTCAGGATTTGTAATGAAGCTAAAAAATTGCATATTATTTTCTTCTCTTTATTTAAACTGCGTAAGTTCAACACTCAAGCCGCATCATTACAAAGAAAGTAGTATCTTTGTTGAGTACCAAACCCGCAATATCCAATTTTAAACTGTTATAAAGTTGCGCCGAATGACTTTGCACTGGGAAACGAACCTGGACCTTTGGTCTTATCGTAATAAGGTGCACATTTGCTTGTCGAATAAGTCGCAAGGCGGTGGTTATACGAAATGACGATCGTATATCGGACTGTAAAGATTCTAGAAGTTTCCATGTTAAGTATAATAAATATTACGACTTGTGTGTTAGCTTTTGTTTTAAAATAGTTTAAATGTACATAATGTACATATATATAGTGCAATTTCATGTTTTTTTTTTTTATAACTTTACGTTGTGTAACGTATATCTGGTAGGGTGACAGAGGGAACCTGGGCCAGGTTCCCAGGTTCACTCATAATTTTAAAGAAAACTTATAGTAATAACTTTAAATATCGTCGTCTTTTCTAGCGCTACAGCGTTTGTCACTCGGAGCAAAATAGTTATCTTCTTATAACATGAGTTCCTATTTATTTCACGCCAAAGCACCGTTTGGCCCTGTACAAGGACCAAGTTCGGCCTCATATGGAATACTGTTCTCACCTCTGGGCTGGTGCACCCCAGTATCAGCTTGAACCATTTGATCGCGTACAACGTAGAGCCGTTCGAATCGTTGGGGACCCAATGATCTGTGAGCTTGACTTTGGCTTTGCGTAGAGACTTATCTTCATTGTGCGTTCTCTACCGTATTTATTACACGGGGAGGAATTTGGGAAACTGTTTAACTTGGTACCCGCGGTAGTATTTCCAGGACGATACGACATGGGTACCTTCAAAAAGCGCATCCACCTCAAAGGCCGGCAACGCACCTATAGATTGGTGTTACACGGGGCCGTGGGCGACGGTGATCATTCACCATTAGGTGACGCGTAAGCTCGTTTGCCTTGTCTTGCCAGGTGCAGCGTTCAGTTCCGCTATTCAACAAGCAATTCCTCAAATTTATTGGAAAGTTGAGTACGGAACGGAGTGTCAACATTAGGTAGTAGTTCCCTCCGCTTACCTTGCCATGTGCGGTAAAGAAGAATACTTATTTAAAAAACGTACAAAAATATTTGATAGTATCAAGATTTTAACTCCTCACTTTGAACCTCACATTTAAAAAGTAATAAAAAAATACGTAAATATTATATATAATATATATTATATAATTACATAATTTGATATCCATTTCAAATAATATTTGAGCAATTTTCTACAGAAAACCTAAGAGGCCTCAACAGCTTATCTTCTAACAATACTCACATTTCTTCATACTGAAGGACCGGTTGCTTAAGATACCCGTTGCCATAGCAACGTGTACATACGAGTATGTCCGTATCGTTATAATCAGGCCTTTTTCGTTAGCGTAACGCAGTTGTTTATTTTTTTTGTAAACATTGTTATAGCCGATCATTCTATAGTGAATATTTATATATGGAAATGTACAAAGTAATGAATCGTTCTTTTTTTTTTGCTTTCACACTGTATCCCGCATTTAGCAGGCAAAAGTCATTTGGCACAAGCGTGCTAGTGTAAACGTGACGAGGTTAAGCGCAGCGTTAAAATCCACCACACGACGTAATATTTCGACAATTAGAAGAAAGTGGGGAACAGTGTTTCTTAACACTAACCTATTGTACTGTTCTACATATTATAATATATAATTGTTGTATTTTTCTCATTTATATTAAAGAATATTTTGTTTGTTTATAACTTCATCTATGAATGAAAAAATATATAACCCTGTAACAAAATTTATTCATCTTCCCCAATTGACACGTAACTATTATTGTACTACCCACAATGAAATAAACTATTTACATAATTTACTATATATATATATATATATATATATATATATATATATATATATATATATATATATATATATATATATATATATATATATATATATATATATATATATATATATATATATATATATATATATATATATATATTAAGCCAGGTAGAAGTCAATAATAAAGGACAGACGTCGCCCAAAGCCCAAGTTTCTAAGTCACATAAAACTATGATTAAAACAGATCTGTTTTAGCGGTTTATTGAACATTCGAGAATATTAGTAATTGTTGTTTATGAGATTTCTTGACTCAAAAGCAGTTGAATTATTAAAAAGCATTATTTATAATTGGTTTGGAGATGAATCAGTGACGAATAAAAGTATCTAAATAAGAATGTAGAGTCTGGACGATCAGTTCCCTCTGGCTCTCTGGATCGTCAGTATTTTTTTTATATTATGTATTTAAGCTTTTCCCAGAAAGGGAGAAATTACTAGTACTGATGATATGAGTTTCTAAATTCTTTTCTCTATGTATACTCTTTTCTCTACTTACTTGAAGTAAATTTTATTTATTATACAGAAAGATCTAACCTTTATCTATATAGACTCACTTGAAGTAAATTTGATCAAATTCAGTACTTTAAAAAACGTGACATTTTTATTGGTCTGAAAATTTTTCTACAGTAAAAGACATAACATGTCAAAACAAATCAGTAATAAATTTAAAAAAAATATATAATTAGCATGAAATAACACTTTCAAACTGTACAACGTTCGATTTTGTCATAACAAGAAGAAACACAAAGGATTGACGAATTTCATAAGCTCTCAATGACACGACTATAATATTACCAAGTCGACTTTAAAGTTCTCTCTTTAAAGTCGACTCGACTCGTCGACTCTTTTTCTCAGCTTCACGCAGTATCCCGCACATGGGCATGGTATGGTAGGTAGAGGGAACCCAGTGTTAAGACACTCCGTTCTCTACTTACGACTCTACTTTTTACTCACTACTAACCTTAAGTTTACCACCAACCTAGAAGGAGTTATACTGTAAAGAGCCGATAATAAATTAAAGAATTGCTGTTTTCAATGTAAATTACAATTTAATTATTAAAAAGACCGCTATCTTGTGCTGTAAATAGCTACCCTGCATTATGTTGAATTGATAATGTGAATTTCCCTTTTCATACTGTAAGTAATCTTTTATAGTATAATAGATCTTACTTATTACAATTTTTCTTTCAGCTTCACGCTGCATCCCACACACGGCAGGGTAGCCAAAAAAAAAACCTACTGTTAAAACACTCCGTTCTGGTCTATATTTTCCACCGAATTAAAGGCCTTGTGTGCTTAAAGGCGCAGCTCAACGCTGTGCTTTCCCTAGTTAGCAGAGCGAAGAAATAAATATATTAAATATTTAATTTTCTCGAGTGGGGAACGAACTCATTTTAATAAACTAAGATAATTTTCACGTAACTAGACAAACAAGACAACTACAACAATTCTAGTCTAGAAACCTAATTAAGAATTTCAAGAGTACTTTACTCGTAATGAACTGCTGAAACGTACAATGTGTGTAAGTTCCATTAAAACTGCATTAGACTGTTATTGTGCATTTAATAAGCATCCTTCTTTGTATGAGTTTGTTTTCTAAAAGATAATAGACATTTTCTTAATGTATAAAAATATTTTTGAGATAAATTATAATATTCAGGGACTTGTTGTGGATAAGGTGCACAAGAGTTAGTAAATATTGTGTCTCTACAGGTTGCGGGTTTGATCACTACTCGAGAAATATTTAATATTTTCTTTTCCATGCTCTGGTAACGAGTCAAATCTGCCATGATCAGGATACTAAAAAGAGGAAAAAGAAATGAACATACAACAACATGGTTTTGATGAAAGTCAACGTTGAGTTATGCGTTGAGCACCAATAAAAATAATCAAAAACATCTATTTAAATAAAACGTATAGTGTTATATAATTATTTTTGATAGCCTGACATGGTCCAATCCATTGCAGACTAACCGTGACCACGGACTACTGTAAAGTGTTCGAAACGTCGGGTTTCCAAAAAATATCCAATACTTAATATATTGATGATTAAGAGTGATTCATCTAGTTAAAACAGTTTTATTTTAAAAAGTTTATTAATCACGAAAAGCGATATCTTAGATAAATATTAGTATTCCACTATAGATAATGGTGTAACATAACGCTGTACAGTCCTCTATATATATTATTCAAATTATTTGTGCATAGTCGGGAATCGAACCTAGAATTATTGCATCAGTGAAAGTTTTCCAATACTTCTTCAATATAAAAACCTGCTTAAAACTAGAATGTATGTGATAAAAACCATTAAAATTGCATTAAGCTGCTCTGTGGATCTCGAATGTAAATTTAGTCGAGTGTTCACTCTTTATTATAGCATCGCATACTTGCTCCTACCATGGAAATTGAAGTTCTAGACAGAAATGGTATTTTAAACGCCAGTTTTAATACGGGTGATGTAGTACCGGGTGATGTAGCCCTATCTACCAGATAAGCAATATTTTTATTGTTACTGACATTCTGTCAACTATTATTTGGATAATTATTGTCTACAAGATTAGTTTTAAGGGAATTTGATGGTGAAGCTGATAAAATTATAAGCATGTGTCTGTCAGAAAGTATTAGCTGTCAGATTACTATCTGACACTTTAGTCATAACTTTAATTATAGGAACACATACATGCAATTATTGACTTTGCAGGATTGAAATCTGCACATTTTGAAAGAACTACCTGTCGATATATTGTATATTCACTTACACTATAGACTATGTTGTGAGATAGGTAAAACAAGAATATAATTATTGGGGAACGGAAGTGGAACGGAAGTGGAACGGAAGTGGAACGGAAGTGGAACGGAAGTGGAACGGAAGTGGAACGGAAGTGGAACGGAGTGTCTTAATACTAGGTTCCCAAGTACCCTCTGTTTACCCAGTCATGTGCGGAATACAGCGTGAAGCTAAAAATTACAAAAGCAATTAAAACTATTATATAATACTAAGTCTTTCTTTCTCGGCTCTGCCCGCATGATCAAAGGAAGCCACGAGCATTAGATATGAATATTAAGTAAATTATTTTCTTGGTTAATGCATTATCTCATTCAATTTATTATTAAATATTTCATTTCCTCGAGTGGACATCGAACCCACAGCCTGTCTCGTTGACAGTCACACCCGTGTGTTCTTGCTGCTTTTTCCGTTGAGTTTTAACTGTTCTGTTTTGACACTGTTCGTCGATTCAAGAAACTCAACGTCGTACAATGATTAAAATAATTTTAAATGCCTTTGATACTTTTGAATATTTAGATATACAATAAAAGAAAAGATACGATAAGAACCTTTTCTACGTACTCGTAATTCTCGTTCTTTTTGTGAGTTTCCATAGTTACTAGAACTTAACGATACGAAAGTATTTCAATAAAATAAAACGCGACCCCACTCGAGAGCACAAGCTATTCATGCCAACTTATTATTGAATTAAACTTTTTTTTATTTTTTTTTCCTATTCAATTTATATTCCGCACATGGCAGGGTAGGCAAAGTGAACCTGGGAACCAATATTAAAATACTCCGTTGCCTTTTTGAGTGGCCGAACACTACGCCGCGCATTGCCTTGTTCCTAAGTTTTAAAAATGAAAACGATGAAATAAAAGCGATAATCTTATTAGAACAAGAACAAAATTGAAAATAGTAAATAAAAAAGTGCAATTAAAGCGGACGAAGCCGCGAGCGGGTCATTAGTTTTCGACAAATGTACAAGACAAGCTAGATTATGTAAAATTGTAACAAAAAGGACACGAAGCAAGTCTGTTCTAACTAGAATAGAAAGGAACTCTTTGACGAAACATATTTCTGTAACGAGTGTAGAAAACTAACGACGAAAAGAAAATAACGTGTATATAAAAGTAAAGACGAAAATATTACATATAAATGAAAATATTTTTTTCAAAATGACTACATCGTACCACAGAGGTCGGTATACTCCAAATAACTGTACACAACGATCGCAAGTACGAATTATTTTTAGGTTAACGCTCTCTGCATATGACAGAACAGGCCGAGGGAACCTGGGAAGCTAGATTTTAGACCTTCCATTCCGATTGAGATAAATCTGTTCAATGATCTTCACGGAATAGAGAAATTGTGTGGACTTAGATATCAACGCCGCTCTTTCTCTAGCTATCATAGCGAGGAAATGAAAATATATTTTTTTCTCCGCTTCTCGAACAGAGTGAGCGTTGTAACATAGTTTTAAGACACTTTTCGCTAAACTTACGAGGCATTGCGTGTTGGGCCACGTAACTTAACGTCGCGCTTAGACTCTTTACCAGGGTGAGGATGTCAAAATATTGAAGTTTTATTTTGCTCAAGTGGGATTCGTATCCCGCATATACCAGCATAAACAGAAGAAACCTTATTTTCCCCCTGCCATACCCAATTTGAGACATTACTTGCTGAATGGCGAGGCTCAAGCTCGCCACGTTGTTTATAAAAGTATCATAGAACAATTAGTTAGTATTTTGTAAAGAAATACTTAAAAACAATATTTTGATAAGAAACTAAAAGAACTACAAATGAAGCTCGACTTGAACAAGCTTGACTTGAAGACTTGAAAATGTATACAAAAGTTAAATGTTCGTCGTTTGAAGTTTTGTGTTTTTAATATAATTTGTATAAATACATATAATGTTATTATTTATAATGAAATGGAAATACAAAGTTATGAACACACAAGTTGTGGGTTCAATCTACACTCAGGGGAATAATTGTATTAAATTTTATAAAACCTTTAATACAAAAATCCGTAAGTTATTTTAAAAAACTGCTAGAAGCCATTTTGCTGCTGATCCGATTTTCATAAAGTTTCATAAATTTTCATAAGTAACAACCACAGCAATGAACAAGGCTTTTAATTTTCATCGCTCCTTTGATCGAAATTATAGGTGCGATAAAACCCACACTCAAATTATTTGAAAGAATCATTTAAGAGATAAAATGTCACAAATAGAAAGGAAATATTCACAACAACTCCCTTCTTGCGTCACGGAACAATATAGTTTAATGAAACCTCTACATTTTTTTTCTATATTGAACCTGTCTGTATGTACGAGTACGTACTATATATACTGTAGTTGTTAATTTGCATGCCGAATGTTCTCAGTCTCTCGACGACGATATGTACCGAGGACGAATGTTTTAGTCACGGCTGGTACAAAAGTCCTTTTGTGCGGGAAAATTAAATAAGTGAGAAATATATTTCTGTTTTAGGTTAGCGCTCTACCCCACTTATAGCAGGGATACTCCGGGAACATTGTATTAAGACACTACGTTCCCATTACAACACTTCCGTTTCCCATTTTGTGTGCTGAATGGCGGAGCTCAACGTTGAGATTTGTCGCGAGTGAGGATTGAACCCACAACCCAACGATTACACTAATAGGCTTGTGCTCCTGCGTCACGACAGGTCTCACATATATTCTATATAAATAATATTAATACTGAACGAATATATTCAATTCATGAAATTAATACAAGTAGTAGTAAGAGTAGTAAGTCTTTTGCTAGAGATGAATTGAGTTTACTCTAAGAGTGGTAAAGTTAATATTTAAATCAATCAGCGTCAAGGTTAATACAAATTGTAATATTTTAAATGTATTTTTTTTCTTTCTATGGCAGGATAGGCCAAGGGAACTTGGGATTCCGTATCATTAAGAACACTTCCTTTCCCCATGTTCGCTCAATTTGAGACATTACGCGTTGAGTGATGAAACTCAGCCAAACTGTGCCACATGTGCTCTTCATTTATATAAATTTATAGAAAAATCCAAATTCTTTTAGAATTAAACATAAATAGGAAGTATAAAAGTAGGTAAAGGGAGGGTTGTGTTAAGGGGGGTATAAACAATAGCTTCCCTTTAAACTAATTAATTTTCAGAATATTTTTGTTTGAAAAAAAAAACATGACAATTTTTAATCTCCTAAATCGTAACCCACAGCTGGTCTTAAAATCATATACTAATTTTAAGAGAAAATGATTATTAAGAAAACAACATAAATAAGTTGTAACAAATGTATAAGAATTTCGATGTAGCTTTATGAGAACGTATCACCGTAGCACCTTGTCGGTTTCTGAGAGGCGCGGGTTCAAATCCCGCTACGTTCAAATATTTACAAGTTTTCTAAATAAGTATTTTAGTACTTACAGTTAATTTTTCCACTGCACTACCACTGTTCTCAAATGTTTTTCAAAGAAAAATGAATAACTGTAAAAAAAAATTTACACTTTCTTTTACCCTCGCATATTTTGACTGATTTGTAAAAAGCTAGATCGTAGAGATATATTTTTTGTCTCTACATAATGTTTTAAATACATTGGAAAATTTAAAAGATGGTAATAAGGTCAATCTTTGAAAATTATTTCTTTACTTTTTCTTTGTCTTGTAACTAGAGTATGTTAGAGAAAATTTTCTGTTAGAGAAAATGTTCAATCCCCTGAGTGGGAATTGATTCCAAAATCACTGTTTTTGTAGCCACCGCCTGTAGTAGTGCCACGAGGGCCTTAATGTCAAATGACTAATATACGCATTATCCCACACATAGCTGCTGTACAGCGACTGATTGTCTTAAGACTAGGTTCCCATGTTCCCTCTGCTTACTTTTCACACAGTGTGAAGTAGAAAAAAAAACAAACAAAAAATATTTTTGTTTTTTTTTTGGTTTAAATTTTTGAAAACCCAAACACTTGACACGCCTCGCAACAGTTCGGGGTCACAAAGGATCTATTCGTTAAAGTATATCTCAGGCTCACGCTGTATCCCGCACATGGCAGGGTAGGCAGGGGGAACTTGGGAACCTGGTGTTAAGACACTCCTTTCCACTTCCGTTCCCCACTTTCCGCCAAATTTGAGGAATTGCATGTTGAATGGCGGTACTCAATGCCGCGTTTTGGCTTGTACCAGCGCCAACAATTCAAAACATTGAATATTTCATTTCCTCCGCTGCCTGCCTGACAGACCTCTATTAATTAGCTTCTTATGGCGCAAAGAAACAAGTGTCAAAATGTTGAATAAACGCGACAGGTTGTGGGTTTAATCCCTACTCAAGGAAATAAAATATTTAATATTTCCATTTCTTCGCCCTGGGAACAGTTAAGCTCCTACAATTAACACTTTAAGCTGGAAAAAAATAAGAAAAGTCTTTGACGATCTTTGTGAAAGTCCGAATTGCACTTCAACGAAATTTTAGTTTAAATATGACGAACACACAAACAAATACAAACTCTACCCCTATCAAGAATTGTACTCGCAACCACCGCACTGACGCGATATTCCGCACATGGTAACTTAGGCAGAGGAAACACGGGAACCTGATGATTGAGATTCTTTGTTACCATTAAGACACTGTCGTTCCCCACTTTACTTACTTACGCAAACATAATTATGGGCCGAACGACCAGTATTTTTCGGACAAAAAACTATCGTGGCGTTGAGTTCCGCCATTCAACACGAAATTCTTCTGAAGGCATTGTGTGTTAACTGTCGGAACTCAGTGAAACTCTTCGCCTTGTTACCAGAGATTAGATATTTAATTTAATGAGAATAAAGAACCAACATGTCGCATTTAGACAGAACACATAAATCATAAATAAAAGATATAAATTATAAAATAATTATATATCTTTCCTGTAGGGGACAGGTATGGTGTAAGACTTATCATGGCGCAGTGGCACAAGCATGTGAGTGTAAGCGACCGCTTGTGGGTTGATCCCCACTCGAGGAAATTAAAAATATTTAATATTTTCAAATGAAACATTAAATGTTTTCATTTCTTCGCTGTGGTAACAAGGCAAAGTGGGTTATGGAAGTGAAACGGAGTGTCTTAACACTAGATTCCCAAGTTCCCTGTTCCTACCCTGTTTTGTCCAGAATACAGCGTAACACTTAAAAAATATATAAATGCTAATTTAAAATTCTTCCGTTACCGAGTGTAATACAGAAAATGCACAACCGTAACTACTATACTTAAAAAGAGAGAATGGTATGAAGCTCTATTATAGAGTAAGTACTTAATTTACAATTAAAATTCTTCCGAACCCACAATCTATCGCGTTGACAGTCAAACGCTTGTGCCCCGGGGTCACGACAGGCTTTTACATAGAACACATGTATATATATATATATATATATATATATATATATATATATATATATATATATATATATATATATATATATATATATATATATATATATATATATATATATATATATATATATATATATATATATATATATATTTCAGCTTCACGCTGTATCCCTGCCTAGTGCGGGATACATATAGATAGGCAGAGGGAACGAAAGTGAAACCCCTAGTGTTATGACACTCCGTTCCACTTCCGTTCCCCACTTTCCGCCGAATTTGAGACATTGCGTGTTGAGTGGCGGAACTCAACGCCGCGTTTTGCCTTATAACCAACTATATCAGAATATTGGTAGTATTATATAAACAAGAAGGGGTAAGTAAGGTAAGGGAAGGAAGTAAGTATATATATAAAAGTGGCTTAAATATTTCAACAAACTAAGGCATCCGTCTCCAGATAGTTGAAGTATTTGAAATAATACTATCTGAGCAGTTCTGAGGTCTTGTTTAAACAGCGTATAATGACTCTCCTTCATAACTTTAACTGCTTATTTGTGAATAATGTATGGGTTAGACTCGCGGTCCTTTGTCACTGTACTAATAATATTTCTTGTTTAACACTGGAATGTACTGTAAAAGCGGCAAGTTGTGGGTTTCGATGCCCACTGGAAGAAATGAAATATTTAATATATTAAAACATTATTTCTTCGTTCTGGTAACCAGGCAAAGTGCACACACAACGCCTGATTCAGTGAAAAGTGGGGAATAAAGTGTCTAAATCGGAACGGAAGTATCTTAACACTAGGTTCCCAAAGTGTTCTACGCCTAACCTGCTATGTACAGGGTACAATGTTGGATTGTAAGCACAACGGTTATGGGTTTGATTTTCTTTCGAGGAAATGTTTCACATTTGCTTGTGCTCTTTGCTTTGGTAATAAGTGAAGTACGGCGTTGAGTATCGCCACTGAACACGCACGATGTGCCCTAATGGAAACAGATCGTCTTAAGTAAGGTTTTTAAGTTCCTTCTGCCATTAAAGCATAAAGATTCATCAGATCCATGCGAGAAATATTGAATCTTGACTCTAAGCTATGAGAAGACATTATAAATATATAACAACCAGCCAAAATAACCATCAGATACACAAAAAGAGATCCTATAAACGTTCCGTTTTTCTTTTCGACCTACGGATAAAACTAAATAAATTATATCAACACAATACTAATGGAAGACAATCCTAATACTTAATAAATATATATTCATATCTTCTCATTCATTTGTTGCGGACCAAGTTTGTTGAATACGAGTCGAGCGTTCACTCATTGTTGGTGCTGTTGTCATTGTTGGTACTGTTGTCATTGTTGGTACTGTTGTCATTGTTGGTACTGTTGTTGGAGAATAATTGTTGGTATTTATAGAAATATGAGCGGTTCGGGAGTGCTTGAGATGTGTAAAGGATGTTCGGAATTATTGATTTCGGGAAGAGCTTTTAATGTCGTGTTCGGTTAGTTATTATAATGTCAATTTATTTACTAAATTATTTGGATATTGTTTCACGTTGTTTTCGGGTAGGCAGAAGGAAGTTGGAAATCTAAAATTAAGACACTCCGTGTCACGTGTTGTGGCGGGACCCAACGCTGCGCTTTGCCTCTTTACCTAATTTAAATCGAAATCGAACATGTATTTACAGTCGCGTACATTTAATGGCGTAAGACCCCTATTACTTTGCTTTTTGTAGAGACATTGCGTGTGGAACGACGAAAATTACCGCCGAGCTTAGTCTTGGTTAGGCATTTTGAATGATAAAATTGTTTTCAATATTTATTTCTTTTAACCAGAATCGAACCCGCAACTACCACGTACTTTTTAACAAAGGCACAATAATAATAGTATTGACTATACGCTACATGTAATATACTCAAAATGTTTTATAGAAATATTTCGTGTAGAGTTTCCGCGTCACAAAGTAAAGCAATTAATTTGGCAGTTTAACTTCTTAAAAATATAACAAAAAACCGTTTCCCAAATTGTAAAACGAACATACTCCCATCGCTTTTTCAGACATATTGTACGACAGATTCAATATAGATAATATATATTAGTATTTACTTTGAACATTGAAATCGTTTCAAAGTAAGATACGTTAAAATGTCGTCCGAGAGGTCGATGGAGCAAATAAATCTGACGTTGACCGATTGTTCTTCCGCTAAAGGAAATGGAGAATGTATATAGATTTAAAAGTTTTAAATCAAAGACAAACAAATACAAATATATTGAATTTGTACGATGGGTTCCATTTTGTGTTATATAATAATCGGGTAATATATCAGGGAAGGTAGAGGGAACCTGGGAACCTAGTGTCAAGACACTCTATTCCTATTAAGACACTGTCATTCCTCATTTCTCACTGAATTCTTTAGGCATTATTTTTTGAGTGACAAAACTCAATGCCTCGTTGTATCTCGATACCAGAGCGAGAAAAATTAAAATATTAACTATTTCATTTCATTTATATTTTTACTATCGTTAACTGTTATTCCATTTTTGGGAAAGAAAAATATTAATTTTAAGACGTATATAAATTATGACTGTAGTGGTATTTGAACTTGCGCCACTTTGGAATCGGTCCAACCGTCCAAGAAGAGAATAATAATAATAATAATAATAATAATAACACTTTATTGCACATAAAATACTTAATTTAAAATTTTACATAAATATAACACATAAATTAACATATTATGTGCAATGGCGGCCTTATCACTACAAGTGATCTCTTACAGGCAACCATTCAAAATACAGAATTTAGGCATAGTGAAATGAAGGTGCAAAAAATATTACTTAACTTTAGAATAAACATAATAAAATACACATACAAATACATATTCACACTTACTACATACATACTTACATACATAATACCTACATATATACATGAATACATACATACAAATATTTAATATATATAATAACAAAAGTATTAATACATAAAAAAATAAATAAATAAATATAATGAATATATAGAACATATAATATACATAGATTAAGGATATTGTTTTAGGTAGTACTCTTTTAGCCTACGCTTAAAAATCCCTACGGATTGAGATCGTCTAATTTCACCTGGCAGCGCATTCCAAAGCCTTACTGTTTTGACAGTAAAGGATTCTCCATAGCGTTTAGTATGGGATAGTGGAACCTCCAGGAGATTGTTGTTGCGGGAACGAAGGTGCTGGGAGTGAAGGTTGTTCGACCCCAAGAACTTAAAACGTTCTTTGAGGTACGAGGGAGTGGCAGGATGGTACAGGATTGTATAGAGGAGAGTAAGAGAATGTAAGTGTCGTCGGTCCGTTACAGTAAGCCATTTAAGTTGAGTGCGGTATTGTGTTACGTGATCAAATTTTCGCAATCCAAATATGAATCGGATTCCGAGATTCTGCATCCGTTCAAGCTTATTCAGTAGTTGTTGAGATAAATCTAGGTAACACGTATCAGCGTAATCAAGTATAGGGAGAAGAAGAGTTTGAGCTAATGATATTTTAGTTTTTAATGGTAGTAGATTCTTCCATCTTCTCAAACTTCTAATAGCGCAAAATATCTTACGGCTGAGCTCAGCAACTTGAGGCGACCAGGAAAATGCACTGTCCATTCTGATTCCCAAATTTTTAACACTGTCACTACGCTCTAAACAAATTTTGTTAAAAATAATTTGAGGCAGATTTGATTGTAATTTATATAGTTGCTTTGAGTGTCCAAACATACATACGTTAGATTTATTTGGGTTAATAGACAGTCCGAATGATTCACTCCAAGAAGCAATCATTTGTAAGTCAGAATTAATATTTTCAATTGCTCTGGGTATGTCGTTCACAGATGCTGTCCTATAAATCTGCAAATCGTCAGCATAGAGATGGTAAGATGACGATATACGTGGAGTCAGAGTGTTAATAAAAATAGAGAACAGTAAGGGCGACAGTACACCCCCTTGTGAAACCCCAGCGCCTATACGACAGGGAGAAGTACACTTCCCGTCAAGCCTGATGCTCTGAGTGCGGCCACGAAGATATGAAGAAAACCATTCAGTAACTTTTGGAGATATATTAATAGACCTTAGAATTGCTAGCAGGATATCGAAATCAACTGTATTGAATGCATTGGTAAAATCTAATAAAGCAAGTACAGTAACTTGTTGTTCGTCAATGCCGTATCTTATGTCATCGCATACTTTATTGAGTGTTGTAATTGTGCTGTGGCCGGGACGGTAGCCTGACTGGAAAGAGGACAGAATGTTGTTTTTGTATAGGAACAAGTATAATTGCTCGTGTACAATGCGTTCAAGTACTTTTGAAAGGAAAGGGAGTATGGAAATTGGACGATAGTTTGAAAAAGATGAAGGGTTGGGGGTTTTTGGAATAGGTATCACTAGTGCATGACGCCATGAGTCAGGAAATTCACAAGAGGATAAGGAGCGGTTAAAAATGTGACACAAGATAGGAAGAACTGAATTTAAAGTTAACAAAATCATGCGTCGACTTATGTTATCGCTACCTGTAGCATCAGATTTGATAGCCATTATATGTTTTCGTACTTCGACTGGAGTGATAGATGTAAAGAGGAAGGGGATAGTTAAAGGATCTGGTAGCAGGGACAGCTCTTGGAGGGTTTTTATTTTAGTATGACTATTCATTTGATTGACTTTAGTAAAAAATATATTTAGGGACTCTAAATCTGTGCAGTTGCTTGACACAGATACATTTTTAGTGTGCCTTCCACCTATACCTATCGCGTTCAGAAATTTCCAAGTTTTTTTAGGATTGCTGCTGTCAATTGATGAATGAATGTAGTTACGCCGAGCATCTCTGCACGTATGGCTTAGTTGGTCAGAGCTCAAGGACGGATTCTAAAGAGGCCCGCGTTCAAACCCTGCCACTTTCATACTTTTTATAAGTTTTTAATATTAGTATATCTAGTTTCAGTTGAGTGCGACTGTAAATGAGACTGTTTGTAGAAGTTCCCCCTTCGAGGCGTCGAACCCACAGCCAGTATCGATTGACATTCGCTTACGCGTCGACTGACCTGTCAAGCACAGTTAAAGCGATTTAATTTAACAGAACAAGATAGGCCGTTGTGAAAATGAATTTCTCTATACATACTGATGGACTACGTATATAGATTTTTTCCGGGAACATTTTTTCAATTTGAATGAAAAAAAAAAGTGGGGTTACGTAGAATGGTGATAAAACCGATTATTATACTTATAATTTGGTTCACGCTGTATTACGCTTCTAGTGTGTTAGGGAGAGGGAACCTTATGTTAATCCTACCTACCTACCTACATACCTACTTACTTAATTTATAATTCCTGTTTAAAATATCATATGTTTACTAAAAATATTAGCTTGACGAGTTATTAAATATTAACTTTTGCCAAACTTTGTCAAACTATATAATGTTTTAAAGTGAGGATCACCGTTTTTAGCTTTTAATTTCTCTAATGAAACCCTAAAAACAATAATATTTTTATGTTATAATTAATTAATCATACATTTTTATTAAATGATTAAATGTGAGTCTAAAATCTGATAAGCAAGTAAAATCCGACGGTAAACCCAAGGGCTCCGCTAACA
Organism: Eueides isabella; assembly: GCA_019049475.1. Taxonomy (NCBI): domain Eukaryota; kingdom Metazoa; phylum Arthropoda; class Insecta; order Lepidoptera; family Nymphalidae; genus Eueides; species Eueides isabella. The sequence continues at coordinate 9,628,808 of CM032407.1, forward strand.
GCCAGTACCGCGTAATCTCATTATAAATCGAACTAATTTTCTCATAATCTCTTTCAAGTAAGAGAGTCATTTATTTCCCGTTTACACAGAACCATGTAAACGAAACCGTTTGCACTTTAGAGTTCTGTAGTGATAATCAGAAGGTCGATAAGGCGCAGTGGCACTACGTTTTACTGTTAATCTGAGGGTTGTGGGCTTGATTCCTTTTCAGGGGAGAACATTATTTTCTTTTGCTCATTTGCTCTGACATCTTATTATTCTATTGGTAATGTTTCGAACAAGCTAGAATATGCAGGATACAGTACGACAGAAACAAAAATTATAAAAACAAAGTTACCTTGGCAAAATAAACTACCCCAGTACCACGACAGTCCCCGAGACTGTCGTGGTACTGGGGTACTAAATTGCAATTGTAAGTGTGACATAGTTTGTGTTAAGTGTTAAGTGTTTATGTAATATTTTGAGCAAAGTGCGGCGTTCAATTACGCCACTAAACACCCAATCCTTAAGTTCTGTGAAAAATAGGAAACAAAAGTGCCTTAATTGGAAGAGAGAGGGAGTACCCTCAGCCTACCCTGCTATGTGCGGAACACAGCGTAAAACTGAATAATCTATAGATATTTCATAAAATCTACAATATATCTACAAAACCAACCAAAACAAAAACTCGTTCCAACATCAAAATTCCGCAGTAATCCAGAAAAGTCGCAAGGGGCGACGTAACCCTTTAAATTTATACCAACTCAAATGAGTGAAATGTAACGTTTTATATGAATTATATCAGTAGTCGTGTTTACTCGTACGTATACGCATGTCGCCGGTATGACCCAATTATAGTTAGTCGGGCTGAATTCTGTAGTTATAGGTTCAAAAATCAGTTCGTCGGACACGTTCGCGGCTTCGCCCGCTTAATGTACACAATTATATATTTACTATATAATCTGAATTACTTTTGTTCTCTGATAACATTATCATTCTAAGGACATTGAAAATTATTACACTATAAAGTACAGTGTTTTTCAATTTAATAAAATAATAAATTTGCAGTAAATTTGTATAATCGATTGAAATACAAAAAAATACTAGACGTTCAAGAAAATTTGCCTAAATATGAGCTAAATTTTAATCGGTGAAGTCGTTTCTGAAATTTGACGCTTAGATTCCTTAGAGACATATATTTATGAAAGGAACCGTTCAAAATAATTTAAAACATATATTTTATTGATATCATATTATAAAATAGGTTCGTTTAATATTTTAAATGTTATCGACGTAATGATTAACTTTCGCATTAAATTAATTATCACAATTCACATTGCACATACAAACAGACTAACAGACTAACATTTTAATAAATATTGTTTTGGATTCTGTTCGATGAAAAAATGTATTTTCTCATTAATCTTTGAACTACGCGTGAGTGACTCACTCACCAAGTGTTCCGCACCAATTTTAGGATCGTCTCATTGGCCAAAGGGCCGACAATTTATAAAAGTTGTTAAAGTTAAGTTTGCGGGCGTATGCCCTAAGTTTATACGAAATTAACTACAAATATTAATTTGTATTTTTTTCTATATTATACCTATTCCGCTTAGGCTTAGCTATACATTTTCACAATCAGGATTTTTTTAAATTAATATTTTAAGTTCTGGCTTTGTGCTAAGTACAAACACTGTCAGTCCACGAGAAGATCCTCTATGGGTTTCGATTACGCGGGGAATTAAATACAAAATGCAGCAAAAACGATGCATTTACACGTATATTTTGTATGAGTTAATTGAGAAGCTCAATATTTTTTATACCTGAATATTTACTGTTAATTTCAACTTGTCACCTAAACATAATCTCGCGATAAATAATCTAGACATAAGCGCTCCGTTTTGAACTATCGAAGTACGGAACCTTAAAAATTGAATAACATACATAGCCTGTAATTTGATTTAGAAAAGTAAATAAAAATTCTATAACATTTCCTGTAAACGATCTCGTAACATATTATACAGACAGTTTAGTTTTTCAATAAAAGGATCTCGGATCATTAAAAATGTAAAACTTCACACTCGTGTTTAAATATACGCTTTACTAAAGAGATTTGTTAGCAAGCAATCTTTTTAGCTTTAAAATATTATTATTTGTTGTGGGTTCAATCCCGATTTGAAGAAATGAAAGACAAATGGATAAAGTTGTATGCAAGCTTTTAATGAATTTATTAGGACATATTTGCGTAGAAAGTTCCTACTGTGTACGGCGCGATCTTATGATATTGTTTCAGTTTGTATAGAGAGCTTAGTAAGTAGTGATTAATCACTCTGGTTGGCATTTTTATGTTCAAAAAAAAAATATTGTGTAACAGTAGATGCCATCGTAGCGCAGTGACACATGTACGAAGTTATAGACGCGACAGGTTGTGGGTTAGATCCCCAGTCGGAGAAACAAAATATTTAATATTTTCATTACTTCGTTCTGGGTAACGCGGCATCGCGCGGCGTTAAGTTTCGCCACCTAACGCGCAATAACTTAACTTCGGTGAAAAGTGAGGAACACAACGGAGTGTCTCAACTCTAGGTTCACAATTTTTCTCTCCATAACCCGATATGTGCAGGCGTGAAGCTAAAATAAAGGAAACGAGAAGCAGACAAATTATCTTAGTTTCAAGATCTTGTTGAACGGAAGTGGGGAACGGAAGTGGAACGGAGTGTCATAACACTAGGTTTCACTTCCGTTCCCTCTGCCTACCCTGCCTAGTGCGGGATACAGCGTGAAGCTGAAAAAAAAAAAAAAAAAAAAAAAAAGATCTTTACCAACTATATACGGAATTCCCATCGCTGATGCGGCTTTATATATATGTACATACATATGGGGGTGATGAGCAAATAAATAAGTTAAAAGAAGAATAAAAAAGAATACATTTAAAAAAGATATTCAAAAATGAAGCAGGAAATATATGCAAAAGGCAGAGAATTGTAAAAACATAAATCTTCGATGTAACTTGTCACAAGCGTCCACATTTAAAGCCGTGATCTGAATACTTTACGTCGTTCATCTTGTTGTTTTAACGAAAGTAATTGAAATTGACGTTTAAATGATTTAAGTTCGCTCCAATAATTAATATTGTGTTAAGTTATGTGTAGATAAGATAAATATTATGGGATTTACGTTTTTGATTAATTTATCAGTACAAGTTTAATTAACTGTCGAGGTCTGTCGTGGCGCAGGGGCTCAAGTGTGCGTCTGTAAACGAGACAGGATGGATATCGGAAATCTTTTAATTGCGAAAATTTGTAAAAATCGTCCCCACATTGAAGCTTGCAATATAAATAAGTTGTAGTAAGCGGAATAGAATTTTCACGTAGCTTGATGAAAACGCTTAATGGTCAGAGCGGTTAGATGGTTTCCAAGAGGCATATATTCAATACCGCTGAATTCAAATTGTTATACGTTAGTAAAATTAGTATGAGAGAGGTTGCGTTTGTGGTTTTTGTAGTTCATTCCCGACTTGATTAAATAGAATATTTACTATTTTTCTTTCCATGCTTTGGTCAACCTTCCACCTAACTCACAGTGTCGTTGGAATTCGACGGAAAGTGACACCGGAAATATCTTAAAAAAAACGAAACCGAAACCGTTTTAGTGACATTTAGGCCCTGTGATGTGTGTTGATACAACTGTACGCTGCAGCGACTACACCTGACTATATCACAGTCGTGGGTTCAATCCAAATGCTAAAGAATAATGAATATGAAAGTATTATATATTTCATTCTTCAATATTATATATTTCTGGGTTCGATCCCCAGTCGAGGAAATGAAATATTTAATATTTTCACTTTAAACATTTAATGTTTCATTTCTTCGCTCTGATAATAAGGCAAAGCGCGGCGTTGAGTTCCGCCACTCAACACACAATGCCTCAAATTCGGCGGAAAGTGGGAACGGAAGTGGAGCGGACTGCTTAACACTAGGTTCCCGGGTTCCCTCTGCCTATCCTGCCTCGTTCATATCGATACAGCGTGAAGCTAAGATTATATATTTCATTTCTTTGAGTCGAATCCACAACAGTCACACGCTTGTGTCTCTGCGCCACGACAGGCCTCGATCATATGTAAATTGACATTTTTGTACGTAAAACATCATCTCAATATAAAACAACAACAAGCACTCTCTGATACGTTGTAAAATGTATGAAACTCAACCATTCGCTCAAATTAACTAAGGCGTCGGTCATAAAAGGCGACTTCAGTATAAATAAGTAATACTTTCATTAAGCTCTCTCGTCATTCTCCAGCGCAGGTTACAGGAGTTATGAGGGCTGTAAGCGTTTTTATGATCTGTTTGTATCAAAAGTACACAAAGTATAAATTGTACGTGTCGGTTGAATGTTTTAAATTACATTTTTAATTTATACTTCTATTTTAAAAGCTTTTTTTAATTAATACTTTTAAATGATAAGAGATATCCTTTCGTATGTTTTTTTTTTTGGTTAAATTTGACCTGCGGGTTTTCTTCACTTAAAAATTTGTTTATCAAATATGACACAGTACTTGTGTATATTTAACGCTGTTGATGCTGTATCGTACATAGCAGATTATGATACTTTTCATTCCCCATTGCGGTACTGAACGCCGCCATTACCTTGTTATCAGGACGGAATTTCATTTCCTCTAGTGAGAATCGAACCCAGAACCTGTCGCATCTACGTGCTCATGTCCATGTGTCATGTCTAGGTTCTTAACTTTTATTATAAATATTTTTATTTATATTAAAACTAAATACAACAGCTGTGTGATCTGTAACTTTTTTCAACTTTCTCAAAATGACCTGCTATAAATGGTTTTTCTTGTTATTTGAAATGCATTGCATATTTTATTTGGAAAATTAATCAATTAATCAGTGTAATAGTGATAAGACACTCCCTTTCCCCACTCCCCTGGAGATTTGAGGCGTTATGTGTTGAGTGGCGGAATCCGACGTCAAAAATTTGTATTTTTTATATTACTACGCAATTTCTTTGTATTTTCTATGATACTGTGAATTTTATATAAAAAATTAATCTAATAAAAAGGTATACAGATGACAATAGAATAAAATATACGCATACATAAGAAATATTCCATATAACGAATTAACGCAGAATATTACTCGAGCCTTCACCTTCAATACAAATATCAACGATATTGAACCTTGTACCTCCGATGTAAAGTTACAATTTGTGTGTGAAAATAATCATCGCAAATACTAAGGTACTGGGAAATGTTATTTTAATTTTCTCGCTCAAACATTATCGAATGTACTTAACAGATTGAATTTTACTGTCTGAAATGTTATTGTAATTGTTATCTGTAGATTTTTGAAATGATAACAGTGTTTTCTAACTTTACACTGTACTTGTGGGAGGCACAGGGAACCTGGGAACCTAATTAATTAAACGTCCTAATTAAACGTCGTGCTTTATCTTGTTACTAGCGCAATAAAAATATTATTCAATAAAAATAATTTATTGCCTCAAGTAGGAGTAGAACCCATAACCAGGTATCTACAGTTATACGCTATTCCTAATACCGCTAAGGCCGTCGTGGAATTCCACGACGGCCTTTACGGTATTAGGTATATTTATCAGCCACTCGGAGCTCGCGATTGCTTACTTTGTTCTCATTTAGGTTATTTTCCGTTTAGGAGAGAAATGGAATATATATATATATATATATATATATATATATATATATATATATATATATATATATATATATATATATATATATATATATATATATATATATATATATATATATATATATATATATGTATATATATATATATATATATATATATATATATATATATATATATATATATATATATATATATATATATATATATTGCTGTAGAAAATGTACATTTTTGCCGGTTAAGAGATAAAGTCACTCTCATCGACCACACAATCACACTGCTCCACGACGGCAGAAGTTTACTGTTGATTCGAGTTAAAAGAGTATTTTCAGTAGTTCGTTATTGGGCGAAATTTAAAGGGATGTGCTTAATTCTTGACGAACTAGTACCGGTGCGTTATTAGGTACGCGTGAAGTAGTAGAACACACCAGTACTAATGCACGCGTACCTGATAACACACCAGTACTTGTACATGCGTAATAACAACGCGGTAAAGTACGGCGTTGAGATTCGCCACTCAACGCGCAATGCCTCAAACTCGACGGAAAGTGAGGAGTAAAACGGAGTATCTTAACAGTAGGTTCCTAAGCGCCCCTTGCCTACCCTGCCATGTGCACACATACATTAAACATTTGTCATAAGAAGTTAGGGCCCCGTGGCGTGGAAGCTCACGGGAGTGAACTGTTTTCCCTTCCATACTTTAATAACAAGACAAAAACAAGCTAAAGAAAGTAAATTTAGAAAGTAAATTTAAACCACCGATTTGAAAATTTCAAAAATCCCAATGTATCTCAAGCTCAAGACAAAACTAATTCATATCTACGATCTGTCTTTTCGCAAATTTACCAAAATATATAAGGGATGAAGGAAATTGTGATTATTTTTTAGGCAGTAGTTCATTTTTATTTGTAATTTCGTAATACATTTGAGGTAAAATAAAAAATAAATAAACAAGTTTATAATCTACTTTTGCTGTAAAACACTGAAATAATAAAGCAAAAACAGACAATTCAACATAACAAAAGACGACGCTACAATATGACAAGACCGTCGTAGCGCCACTGCGCTGCTAAGAATCAGTCAGTTTTCCAGTGGGAAAACTGAGTGTAAGTCTTAAAATATTTACTTGGACAGGTTGTTAATCCGATATTCTTGCTCATATTATTATACGTACATTAAAAATATTTGATTAATACTCATTAATCAAATATTTTTACTAATTGATTTCTAGTTCAGTTTTATAACCTACACTAGGTTAGGCTAAGACACTATGTTCCCATTAAGACACTACCCCTTTTCACTTACCGTAGAAACTGTAGACATTGCGTGTTGCGCATATAACTGCACGCTATACTAACTACCTAACTTTGTCAAATTTTATAATGTTCTAAAGTGAGGATGACCGGAAATGACTTCTAAAAGAACTCTTATAAGTTTTCCAAATGAACACCAACCTAGCAGTCTCATTGAGTTCTGTCAAATAACATCTTCTCATGACGACTGAAGTAAAATATCAATGAAACAGCAACTAAATAATTCCTGCTTAATACATATAGAAAAAAATGGTCAAGTGCGAGTCGGATGGATAAGTTTGTAGTAATGTTTTTCTAATTTTTCGTATTTTATCTCATATCTCTTTTGTTACTTTTTAGTTCATGCTAAATCACATAAGTGTAGGTCCATAAGAAGATTCCCTCTAAGGTACCGCCTATCGGTCTTTTAATATGTACCATAATTTCATACAAAATACAGCAAAAAACAAATATAAATGCACGTACCATCTGATTGGGTTGACTTAGAAGTTAGATTTCTACTGTACTTCGAGGTACCATGAATTAGAATATAACTTAGAAACGTTATTTACGTTTTTAGTCCTAGCTTCCTGTCGGACTGACATTACTGACTAATGTTTTGCTTGGCCTAATTGTATGCAGAGTATTTTGACTTAGATTGAAATTTTTAAATTCGATATTAATATTAATTACGACAGTCGTACAACAAACGCCTGCATACGTGCACACGTATCTTTTGAAAAAGTTAATTTAGAAGCTTAATATATTTTACACCTGACTATTTAATATTAATTTCAACTTACTATACTTAAATTTAAAAAGCGTATAACAATTTTGAACGAAGCAGGATAATAAATAATAATAATCAACATTTTTATACGCTTTTTAAATTTAAGTTTAGTATTTTCTGTCCTAAGTGTGGAATAACACTTTAAAACATAGTAAAAATAATTTCAACTTGTTACCGCCACGTGACATCTAGATGATAAATAAATGTTTCTTGACACAAAACGAGGTGCGGTACCTTAAGAATTGAATAACTTAAACTGTATTTAGATCTTGTATAGTAAACTATAACTTCTATAACATTTCCCGTAAACGATCTCATAACATATTATACACACAGTTTAGTTTTTCAATAAAAGGATCTCGGATCATTAAAAATGTAAAACTTCACACTCGTGTTTAAATATACGCTTTACTAAAGAGATTTGTTCATGTTTTTCATTTACATTTTCCATTTCGTCCATCTTGAATATGTCAGACAAGGACAGCATATGTATGTATTCTTCATGTCTTTATGAGGCCTGTCGTATGACTATAACCGACAGGTTCTGGGTTCGATCCCCAGTCGAGGAAATGAAATATTTAATATTTAATGTTTTGATTTCTTCGCGCTGGTAATAAGGCAAAGCGCGGCGTTGAGTTCCGCCACTCAACGCGCAATGCCTCAAATTCAGCGAAAAGTGGGGAACGGAAGTGGAACGAAGTGTCTTAACACTAGGTTCCCGGATTTCCTCTGCCTGCTCTGCGTATCGTGCGGGATACAACGTGAAGCTAAAAAAAATGTATTCTTAATTCATCGTTACAGGCGTAATAGGTTTGTAGACAGAATCGTTTAAAATATTATTTTATTTATAAATCATATTATAATATAGGGTTACTGCAAATGATTACCTTTCTCAATAAGGTGATTATGCAATACAAAAAGTAAGTTTTTCGTATAGAAAAAACAGTTCCTGAGATTAGAGCGTTCAAGCAATCAATCTTTTTAGCTTTCTAATAATATAATTTGTTGTGGGTTCAATTCAGACCCGAGGAAATGAAATAATTTGTAAGTTGGTAACAAGGCAAAAATACGGCGTTGAATTCCGCCACTCATAATTCAATGCTTTAACAGCGGAGGTTGGGAAACAGAACTGATTCAATAGGAATGAACTGAACTGATTTAATAGGAACGAAGTGACTAAGCACTAGGTTCCCATGTTCCCTCTGTCTACCCTACATGTACGGAATTCTCAGCTTCACGCTGTATCCCGCACTAGGCAGGGTAGGCAGAGGGAATGGAAGTGAAACCTAGTGTTATGACACTCCGTTCCACTTCCGTTCCCCACTTTCCGCCGAATTTGAGGCATTGCGTGTTGAGTGGCGGAACTCAACGCCGCGCTTTGCCTTAATACCAGAGCGAAGAAATGAAACATTAAATATTGAAAATGAAAATATTAAATATTTCATTTCTTCGACTGGGGATCGAACCCAGAACCTGTCGGTTACAGTCACACTCTTGTGCCGCTGCGCCACGACATGTGCGGAATACAGTGGAAAATTAAACAGAAGAATAAATAATTGTACTCAATTGTTTAATAAGTATGTATATTTTAAACATGAATATTATAAAACGAAACTCATAATAAATAATAAATTGGTAAGTCGGGGAAATCGCAGACAAATGGGCAAAGTTGTATGCGAGCTTTTATTGTATTTATAGGTAATATTTACGTAGAAAGTTCCGACTGTGTACGGCGTGAGCTTATGATGTTGTTTCAGTTATGTCATTTGTATAGCGTCCTTTGTGAAGGTGTAGTGATTTGTCACTCTGGTTAGCATTTTCTTATTGTGTATCTGTAGATGCCATGTAAACGCGACATATTGTGGGTTAGATATCCGCTCAAAGAAACAAAATATTTAGTATTATCATTTCTTCACTCTGAGTAACGAGGCAAAGCGCGGCGTTGAGTTTCGCCACTCAACACGCAATACCTTAATTTCGGTGGAAAGTGGGGAACAGAACGGAGTGTCGGAACACTAGTTTCTCAAGTTTAATCTCCATAACCTGCTATGTGCGGGATACAGCGTAAAGCTAAAAAAAAGAAAACAAGAAGCAGAGAAATTATCTTAGCTTCAAGATTTTTACCAACTATATACGATAATTCGCATCGTGGATGCGGATTTATATATACATACATATGTGGACGACTAGAAAATAAAAAACGTTAAAAGAAGAATAAAAGAATAACTTTAATTTATCACACGTTTAAAAGAGATATTCAAAAATAAAGCAAGAAATATTTGCAAAGGGTAGAGAATGGTAAAAACATAAATCTTTAAAGTAAAATGCCACAAGCGTATGCATTTAAAGCCGTGATCTGAATACTTTACATCGTCCAACTTGTTGTTTTAACGAAAGTAATTGAAATTGACATTTAAATGATTAAAGTTCTCTTCAATAATTACTATTGTGTTAAGTTATGTGCAGATAAGATACAGATTATGGGATTTACGTGTTTGATTAATTTGTCAGTACAAGTTTAATTACCTCTTGAGGTCTGTCGTGGCGCAGGGGCAAAAGTGTGTGACTGTAAACGACAGAGTTGGATATTGGAAATCTTTGAGTAGCGGAGATTTGTAAAAATCGTCTCTACATAAATTCTAATAATATAAATAAGTTGTAACAAAAGTATAAAAATTTCGAAGTAGCTTGATGCGAAAGTATAGCTTAGTGGCCAGAGCGCTTGGATGGTTTCCAAGAGGCGAAGGTTCGAATCACGTATCCAGCGTGATTTGAACCTTAAAAAAATTATACGTTATTAAAATTAGTCATTTTTTATGAGTTAGGTTAGGTTTGGGGTTTTGGTGGTTCTGTGGATTGAAACCCATTTGTCAAAAATGTACTTCTTGCTTGAGTTCCTTCACCTAAGTCACAGTGTCGTTGGAATTCGACGGAAAGTGACAAAGGAAATATCTTGATAAAAACGGAACCGTCGGAACCCGACGACAAAAATTTGTATTTTTGATATTAACGCAATTTCTGTGTATCTTCGATATAACTATGAATTTTGTATAAAAAAATAATCAAATAAAAAGGTATACAGATGATAATAGAATAAAATATATGTATACATATATATATATATATATATATATATATATATATATATATATATATATATATATATATATATATATATATATATATATATATATATATATATATATATATATATATATATATATATAATATATATATATATATATATATATATATATATATATATATATATATATATATATATATATATATATATATATATATATATATATATATATATATATATATGTATACATAAGAAATGTTTCATACAATGAATTAAAGCAGAATATTACTCGAGCTTTTAGCTTCTATACAAATATCAACGATATTAATTAATAATAAAAATTTTTAATATTAATTTTTATAAGTTTTAGTCGATAGATTTTCTTCATTTTTGTTTTAAAACGTAGGGTCGAGTTGGCTCTACGTCTGTGTATATATAATTTTGTCATATTTTTAAGTTTCGTGCTATTTTCATCAGTACCAGATCGTAGGCCTTCACGAGCCCGATCTATCGACACCTAAATTTTTCAAATCCGTTCAGTAGTTTTCGAGTTTTTCGAAAATACCTATATTGTAATTACAGAAATCCACCTAAGGTCTTCGGACTTGTAAAATTTTGTCGGGAATTAATTTTCCCAAACCAACCAAAACTTCAAGTTATTGAATTGATATTTTACAATTGTGTCTTAATATGTTTATTTGTTAGTAAATAAACCTCCGATGTAAAGTTACAATTTGTATGTGAAAATAATCATCGCAAATACTAAGGTACTGGGAAATGGTATTTTAATTTTCTCGCTCAAACATTATCGAATGTACTTAACGGATTGAATTTTACTGTCTAAAATGTTAATCTAGTGTAACCTAGTGTTGTGACATTCCGTTCTACGCGCGCAGTACAATTTTCAATCCATTACTGGTGGAATTAAACGCCGCGCTTTATCTTTTTACTAGCGCAATTCAATAAAAATAATTAATTCCCTCAAGTGAGTATAGAACCCATAACCACGTATCTACAGTTATACGCTATTCCACGACGGCCTTTACGGTATTTAAGGATGTTTAGAAAAAGCCTACTCTTTAAATACCATCTAAGATTGAAACATCGGAACTTCAATTAGAACAGCGCGGAACAAACTGTATTATCGGTATATCAGCCACTCGGAGCTCGCGACTGCTTACTTTGTTCTTATATATACTTTGTTCTCATATAGGGTATATTCTGGTGACGAGAGAAATGTATATATTTAGCTACATACATAATTGCTTAATTATATTGAATGACTTCTGACAAGCTATATTATATATAAAAATACTATATCGCCTGAACGGGCATCGAACTTACAATCACACTGCTCCACGACGATAGAAGTATACTAATGATTATATAGATACAAATTAAAAGAGAACTTCAGTAGTTCGTTAATGAAATATACATAATGGCTCCGAAAATGTAGTACATTATTATATAACAAATAGGGCATGATGGACGAAATATAAAGGGATGTGCTTAATAATGCGGTAATAGCGAAAGTAATTAGAGTTGGGTATATTTTATAAATAATGACCATACTATGTAACGTGTCAAGGTGCAGGTTTGCAAGCGTGCGACTATAAACGCGTCAGATCGTGGATTCGATCCCCGTTCGAGGAAGTGAAATGTAGATAATATTTTAATTTGGTCGCTGTGGTCATATGGCACTGCGTGACTTTGATTTTATCAACGTGACTTTGAATTTTTCTAATTTTGCCAAATTGTAAAGGAATTCCGTGTTAATTGGCGAAACTCAACGCAGCGCTTCGCCTCGTTACCAGTAATAAAATACGCTACTCAATATATAATTCTTCCGATTTCGCCGAATTCTGAAGGCATTGCATGTTGATTGGCGGAACTCAGCGCAGCGCTTCGCCTCCTCCACACACCCATTCGTCACGGCAGGTCCCATAAATATTAAATAAATAATATAAATTATAAAATATGCTAATATAAAATGCTTCTGTTACTGAGATAGATTCTCTGTTACAGACAACGAACAACTACAACCGTAGCTACTGGACTCAGAAAGAGGGAATGACATGAACCTTTATTATGGAGCGAGCACTACAAAAGTTCATTATGATTTTATAAGAAAACGGAAGAAACAAAATCATTTTTGATCCAAAAGACCTCGCAAACGACACGACAATCAGTATTTTCTGAACATAAATCTATCGCGGCGTTGAGTTCCGCCACTTTATATGAAATCCTTCTAATTCGACGGAAATTGGGAAGCAATAGTTCCCAAGTTGCCTCTGCAGACCCTGCCGTATGCCGAATACAGCGTGAGCGTAGAGAAAAAACGATCCATAACATTATATTAGGTATTTCTATTTATAACGGCTAATAAGAAATAATGAGGTCCATTCATTATTGTTCCCGTTAAATGGTGTAAAAGACGGAAATTATTTTTTATCGCACCTTTTGTAAGATGGAGAAGGTAATCACTCATTGTCAAGTCTATTTAAATGGAAGGCGAAAATACGGTGCTGAAGCCATACTGGTTGAGTGGGTCCATGTTTTATTTCATGCGGTGGTTGTAAGTACAATTCTTGAGAGTTCTTCTTTTATATTTTAAGTGTGTTCGTTATATTTTAATTTAAATTCGGATCAAATGTGTTTTGGACTTGTCCGTCGAGAGTTCTGTACTTATTTTAGGATTGTCATGGATTTTTCTTTAATTCTTTTTATCCGTCGCTTCACGCGCTTGAGGCACTTACGTGCTGAGTGCAGGAACGAAGAAATGAAAATATTAAATAGTCGCGTTTGCAATCGCACGCTTTTGTTCATCCTTCACAGGTTACATCGTTGATTTACTCACTCACTCACTCAGCTTTACGCTGGATCCCGCACATGGCAGGGTAGGCAAAGGGAACTTGGGAACCAAGTGTTAAGACTCTCCGTTTCACTTCCGTTCTCCACTTTTCGCTAAATTTTTGTGACAAAGCGTGTTGAGTGGCGGAACTCAACGCCGCAGTTTTGCCTTGTACCAGAGCGAGGAAATGAAAACATTGAATATTTAAATTGAAAATATGAAATATTTCATTTCCTCGAGTGGGAATCGAACCCACAACCCGTCGGTTACAGTCACACGTTTTGTGCCGCTGCGCCACGACAGGCCTCAATTATATATATCGTTGATTTAAATATGTTATATTGATTTCAGCTTATTACCTAAACGCGATCTCAGGTTAAAAGGTCAAGACAGACGGACTACCTAATGACTCTATAAAGATAAAAAGCGTTAAATAGATTTATTTTGTTTTATTTTTAATTGTTTCACATTTTCATACAAATTATAGACCATATGAGACCACAGACTACTGTCAAGTGTGCTGTGTGTTTGAGTTATCAAAAATTGAAACAAAAGAACGAAAATAATTGATAAAAGTTATTTTTTATTTTATTTTTTTATTGTCTCTGTTTCCTTAATTCTGTTTATTTTTTTAGAGATATTTCGTGAGTGGTGGAACTGAACGCCGCACTTTTCCTTGTTACTAAGGTGAGGAAATGGCAATAGTTATACTTTTCTAAGCAAATAAATATTAATCTGATTTCAAATATATTTCAGAATCCGATTATAAATGAATACAATAATGTTTTTTTTTTCGAGTTTTTCGCACTATTGCGCGTAGGTCAGGGAAGCATATTAATCTGGCTTATCGTGGCGCAGGAGCACAGGCGTGTGACTGTAAACGCGACAGGTTGTGGGTCCTATCCTCACTCGAGGAATTGAAATATTTTTCAAATTATATATTTAATATTATCACTCTTTTGCTCTCGTAAAACGCGGCGTTGAGCTCGCCTCAACTCAACGCCGCGTAACAACGTACATCCGCTCAACACGTAATGCTTTAAATTCGTTGGAACCGGAAAATGGAACGGAGTGTCTTACACTAGGTTTCCAAGTTTCCCTACAGCGTATATTAGTAATTTGTCGCAAGATATTAGGGCCCTCGTAGCAGTAGTACAGATTGGGACTGCAAACACGATGATTTCTCATTTAATTCCCACTTAGAGGAGTGAACTATATCTCTTCCGTACTCTATTAATGAGACAAAGCGAAGCTAAAGAAAGAATATTCAGAGATTGAACTTATTTCCAACATTATGTAGAAGGAAGCAGAACTAATATACCTCTACGATCTATCTTTTTACAAATAAAGCAGAAAATGTAAGGATGATGGAAAGTGTAATTATTTTTTTTTCAGCTTCACGCTGTATCCCGCACTAGGCAGGGTAATTATTTTTTTTTTCAGCTTCACGCTGTATCCTGCACTAGGCAGGGTAATTATTTTTTTTTTCAGCTTCACGCTGTATCCCGCACTAGGCAGGGTAGGCAGAGGGAACGGAAGTGAAATCTAGTGAAGACACTCCGTTCCACTTCGGTTCCCCACTTTCCGCCGCATTATTTTTTAGGCGGTAATTAATTTTTCTTTGTAAAACATTTGAGATCAAATGTGGAAAAAAAAAACAAGATTATAATGTAATTTTTCCGTAAAACCCTGTAATAATAAAGCACAAACTGAGCAATGGAATCATAACAAAAGACGACGATACAATATGACAACGCCGTTGTAGCGCAGTGGGAAAACTGACTGCTAGTACTAAAATACTCTTTTAGAATATTTTAACGTCGCGTATTTTAACCCACATTTCTTGTACACCGAGTGATCTGATCACTAAGCCATACGTTCTCATCAAGCTATGTACGTCGAAATTCTTATAAGCGGGCTTACAACTTATGTATGTTGTTTTCTTAATAAATATTTTTCTTTCTTTTCTATTCTGTGGATTAACACTTATTAAAATTAGTTAAAATGTCTGTAAGCCCAGTGATGGGTTCGATTCCCACCTAGGGGATTAAAATATTTGAAAAAATATGTTCATGTTTATCATTCACCTTATATAGACAAAGCACGGTTTCTTTTCCATAATAAATGATCCGAAAATTAAGCAGTTCAAAGAGAAGCTAGTGTTAACACCCTTCTTAATACTAGATTGTGTTTGCCTTCTTTTCTATACACTATTTCTCAGACTCATGCTGTATCCCGCACACGGCAGCGTAGGCAGAGGACCCTTGGGAACTTTGTGTTAAGTCACTCCGTTCCGCTTCCGTTCCCCACTTTCCGGTGAATTTGAGGTACCGCGTGTTGAGTGGCGGAACTCAACGCCGCGTTTTGACATAATTCATTTTCAAACTGTTCATTTTTCAAATACTGTACACTACAATGTATTTGGACTTTTCTATAAATTTAAGTTAGTGAATAACATTGAGACCTGCCAACTCAGCTGAGTTCCTCCACTCAACACGCAATGCCTAAAATTGGGCAAAAATGAAAAACGGAAGAATATTTAATGGAACGGAGTCCAAAGTATCCTCTGCCTACCCTGCCAAGTGTGGGATACATGGATAAGCTGAGAAACACTCAAATATATTACTAATTATGTTAACCTTGAGGCTGATTAATTATAGTTTAAATAGGACAATTTATTTTTTCCCGCTCAGACGGACTTTTGTACCAGCCGTGACTAAAACATTCGTCCTCGGTACATATCGTCGTCGAGAGACTGAGAACATTCGGCATGCAAATTAACAACTACAGTATATATAGTACGTACTCGTACATACAGACAGGTTCAATTTAGAAAAAAAATGTAGAGGTTTCATTAAACTATATTGTTCCGTGACGCAAGAAGGGAGTTGTTGTGAATATTTCCTTTCTATTTGTGACATTTTATCTCTTAAATGATTCTTTCAAATAATTTGAGTGTGGGTTTTATCGCACCTATAATTTCGATCAAAGCAGCGATGAAAATTGAAAGCCTTGTTCATTGCTGTGCTGTGGTTCTTACTTATGAAAAATTATGAAACTTTATGAAAATCGGATCAGCAGCAAAATGGCTGCTAGCAGTTTTTTAAGATACAGATTTTTGTATTAAAGATTTTATAAAATTTAATACAATTATTCCCCTGAGTGTAGATTGAACCCACAACTTGTGTGTTCATAACTTTGTATTTCCATTTCATTATAAATGATAACATTATATATATTTATACAAATTATGTTAAAAACACAAAACTTCAAACGACGAACATTTAACTTTTGTATACGTTTTGAAGTCAAACTTGTTCAAGTCGAGCTTCATTTGTAGTTCTTTTAGTTTCTTTTTAAAATATTGTTCTTAATAATTTCTTTACAATATACAAACTGATTGTTCTATGATACTTGTATAGACAACGCGGCGTTGAGGTTGCCATTCAGGGGGTACATAAGGATGCCTCTGTCTAACCTGGTACATATATGCGGGATACGAATCTTACTTGAGGAAATGGAAAATTCTATATTTTGATATCCTCATCCTAGTCTAAACGCGACGTTAAGTTACGTACTTAGCTCAACAAGCAATATTTTGTGAATTTGGCGGAAAGTGAGGATAGAAGTATCTTAACACTAGGTTACAAGATTGACTCGGTTCGTGAAGCGGAAAAAAAATAATTTCCTTGCTACAGTAGCAAGGCCAAGTGCGGCGTTGAGATCTAAGCCCTTAACAAGTAATGACTTTATTCCTGGAGACAGAGAAAAGATGAGTCTCCATTGGAATGAAGGGTCTAAAATCTAACTTCCCAGGTTCCGTCAGCCTATCATTTTGTGTATAAAAATATAGCGTTAACCTAAAATAATTCTTACCTGTGATCGATGTGTACAGTTATATAGAGAATACTGACTTCTATGGTACGTGTAGTCATTTTGAAAAACATATTTTCATTTATAATAAATTCATCTTTACTTTTATACAAAGGTTATTTTCTTTTCGTCGTTAGTTTTCCACACTCGTTACAGAAATATGTTTCGTCAAAGAGTTCCTTTCTATTCTAGTTAGAACAGACTTGCTTCGTGTCCTTTTTGTTATCAATTTTACATAATCTAGCTTGTCTTGTACATTTTTCGAAAACCAATGACCCGCTCGCGGCTTCGCCCGCTTTAATTGCACTTTTTTATTTACTAATTTCAACTATTTTCTTGTTCTAATAACATTATCGCTTTTATTTCTTCGTTTTCATTTTTAAACTTTGGTAACAAGGCAATGTGCAGCGTAGTATTCCCCCACTCAACACGCAATGTCTCTAATTGGGTAAAAAGTGGGGACTGAAACAGTGTATTTTGATACTTGGTTCCCAGGTTCCCTCTGCCTACCCTGCCATGTGCGGAATACATTTTGAATCGAAAAAAAAAAAAAAATATTAAGTTGGCATAAATAGCTTGTGTTCACGAGTGGGGGACGCGTTTTATTTTATTGAAATACTTTCGTATCGTTAAGTTTTAGTAACTATGGAAACTCACCCAACCCAAAAAAAACGAAAATTACGAGTATGTAGAAAAGGTGTGTATCTTTTCTTTTATTGTATATCGAAATATTCAAAAGTATCAAAGGCTTTTAAAATTATTTTGAATATTGTGCTACTTTGAGTTCCGCTAATCATCGAACAGACAATTAATACTAACTTTCAGACACAGGCTTATATTTTTTTCTGCTTTACCATCCAATTTCCTTACAACTAATCTGGTAGACCATAATTATCCAAATAATAGTTGACAGGATGTCAGTAACATACTACAGATATTGCTTATCTGGCAGATAAGGCTACGACTTTTAAAATACTATTTCTGTCTAGAACTTCAGTTTCTATGGTAGGAGCAAGTATGCGATGCTATAATAAAGAGTGAACACTCGACTAAATTTACATTCGAGATCCACAGAGCAGCTTAATGCAATTTTAATGGTTTTTATCACATACATTCTAGTTTTCAGCAGATTTTTATATTGAAGAATTATTGGAAAACTTTCGCTGATTCAATAATTATGGGTTCGATTCCCGACTAGGGACAGATAATTTGAAAATGAAGACTGCGCGGCGTTGTTTACGTATTTATTTATTTATTTATTTGATTACCTGGACATGCAGTAGCCAAAGGAAAAATCAATATTAAATATTTCTCCAGTACGGATTTATATATATATATATATATATATATATATATATATATATATATATATATATATATATATATATATATATATATATATATATATATATATATATATATATATATATATATATATATATATATATATATATATATATATATATATATATATATATATATATATATATATATATATAAATATATATATATATATATATATATATATATATATATATATATATATATATATATATATATATATATATAAATATATATATATATATATATATATATATATATATATATATATATATATATATATATATATATATATATATATATATATGAAGAAATCTGTTAGAAACAAACTCATACACAGAAAGATGCTTATTAAATGCGCAATAACAGTCTAATGCAGTTTTAATGGAACTTACACACATTGCACGTTTCAGCAGTTCATTACGAGTGAAGTACTCGTGAAATTCTTAATTAGGTTTCTAGAATAGAATTGTTGTAGTTGTCTTGTTTGTCTAGTTACGTGTTAATTGTCTTACTCTATTAAAATTCCGGCCTGTCGTGGCACATGGGCACAAGTGTGTTAGTAAACGTGTCAGTTTGTGTGTTGAATGTCCAATGCTTAATATTTTCATTTTCTTCGCTCTGGTAATTACGGAAAATGCAGCGTTAAGCTTCGTCTATAAGTAAGGAATGTCCCAAATTCGGTGGATAGTGGTGACTAGATCGGAGCATCTTAAGACTAGGTTCCCAAGTTCCCTCTGCCTACTCTACCATATGTGGGAAACTGAACAAAAAAATGTAATAAGTAAAATCTATAACACAACGCAGAGTATCATTCAACATCTACAGCAGAAGATAGCGGTCTATTTAATAATTAAATTGTAATTTACATTGAAAACAGCAATTCTTGAGTTTATTATCAGCTCGTCACAGTAGAACTCCCTCTAGAATGTTGGTAAATATAAGGTTAGTAGTATTCTGCCACCAGCAGCCTATCTGTGCAGGTACAGCGTGAAACTGAGAAAAAGAGATTAAAATACAAAAAAAAAGCTTAAAATCGACTTGGTAGTATTTTAGTCGTGTCATTCGGAGTTTGTTAATCCCACAATTGTTGCGTTTTTATCTCGTTATGATAAAACCGGATGTTTTGCAGGATATTAATAACAAAAGTGGGAAAGTTGGTTTTATTTTAGTTCATCTCTGAGATTAAACAATGTTAGATGTTCTTTAATTGGTTAAATTTTAGGTAAATAATATTTTCTGTAAGATTTGGTAAAAAGAAATGAGAAATATCTACTTATTTGTTACTATTTACCTTTTCTTTTAGCTTTACGCCGCATCCTTCACATTGCAAGGAAGGCAGAAGGAATGATCGTCAAGAGTCTCCATTCTTATTAAGACACTTTTGTACGTCACTAGGGGCGGCAAAGTGAAAAAAACTTATTTATCTGGATTCAAACCCATAATCTTCAATACATTTTAATAACTCAACCGCTATTGAGTCAAGAAATCTCACAAACAACAATTACTAACATTCTCAAATATTCAATAAACCGCTAAAACAGATCTGTTTTAATCATAGTTTTATGTGACTTAAAAACTTGGGCTTTGGGCGACGTCCGTCCTTTATTGATTTACACGATTGTCCCCACGTGTAAATCTCGAAATATAATAATAGAGTATATATATATATATATATATATATATATATATATATATATATATATATATATATATATATATATATATATATATATATATATATATATATATATATATATATATATATAATAGAATAGAATAGATTTGTTTGTCCGCACCAGCAACAAGGAGCCGTTAACTCCTTTAGATTAGTCTAATCTGTCCCAAGTCGCATCCTCACGCCTGGATTACTTAGAATAGGAAATCTGATCTGAATCTGCAAGACTAGGTTCGAGTCCTGCGAGGAACGCCACTGATATTGACAACACTACCTTAAGCACCTGTACTGGTAGATGGCAGAGTCTTTTCTCTGCTAACCACCAGATCTTGTATTAACAATGGACGCATTAACTTTACCTAAAGATTCTTTAAGGGAAAAATTTAAAAAAATCAATATAATGACCGTTGCATCGCAATACATTTTTGAAAATATTATGTATGTTAAGAAAAATATTAATGAATTTACCAAGATAAGGAATATACATAATATTAATACTAGAAATAAGTTTAATCTTAGTGCACCTGTAACTCGATTGAATCGAGTCCGTAATTCTTTTATGGGTCAGGGTGTACGCTTTTACAATAGGATCCCAGAAAACGTCCGAGAATTTTCTATTTCACAATTTAAAAAAGTTGTGAAAAGACGTTTGTGGGTTAAAGGTTATTACCAAATTTACGATTTCATAAATGATAACACGCCTTGGGAATAAAATGCTCGCTCCAGGCTATTTCAAATGTATCATTGTCACATAATTGATTATATGATATAAAATTTGTTTAAAAAAAAGACATGTCCCGCTGAGTTTTTTCGCCGGTTCTTCTCAGGTCTGAGGCAGTAACTTTAGTGAACTGGTGGTAAATTGTTTGACGTTCAAAAAACGAAGCTTGTAACTTCTTATTTTGAATAAAAATATTTGAATTTGAATTTTTGAATAACGTCTAAAAAATTTATAAAATAAAACGTGACGTTGAGTTCCAAAACTCAACACGTAATGTACAAAAATATAAAAATTGTAAAATATGAGAAAAAGAAGTACTTTAATTCTACATTCCTCACCAAATTTTATGCCGTGTTATTCCGGCTTAGAATACGATAACCCCGGTACTGATGGTGTCGTAAGAGGCGACTTAAGTACGTGTGGTAGAGTCGCGTGCGTTTCGCATTAAGTAATGCCGGGTTCCGGTGCCCATAAATCTTACACTTCTGAAGCTCCTCTGGTGCTACACGGGGCAGCGGTGTTCACTTACCATCAGGTGACCCGTATATTCGTTTGCCGTGTCTTATCCATATAAAAAAGAAAGTTCAAAAGTAAGAAGAAAGAAATTAAAAAGTAAGAAGAAGAAACGAAGGATTTATGCATGCTTTTTTCAATAGTTCTCAGGAAAGTGTCTTGGTACGATTCAGTATTTTAAGGAAATGAATAGAATTAAAAATTTTAAATTATTATTACAGTTCCAAGTAAGGAAACTTTTTCATATTACTCTCAGTTTCCTGTCACTTTTAAAGGATTTATTGGATGATCGTGAAAATATTTTATACTTAATCACTGCTATTACAACGCTTCGTCGAAAAGCTGAGTTAAGTTACGAAATGTTTTTAAATTTAAATAATATTTGCTTTATTCAGTAAGCGGATAACGGATTGTCTGAACGTTGCATATTTTTAATGTCAGTTAGTAAAACAAATATGGGATTTTCTATCTTTACTTTTACCTACTTCTTAACGCGCAAAGTCGAATGAAAATAACAAGGTGTTTTTAGTCGTTTTTAAGTGTTTACACTAAGGAGCACTAGGAGTGAGAACGTATGGCTTAGTGGTCAAAGCACTTGGACGGCTTCCAAGATGTCGAGGTACAGTTTCAAAGTCGAGGTGAGTTCCGCCAATTAACACACAACTTCTCCAGAATTCAGTGAAATTAGATGAATTACGTATTGAATGGTGGACCTCAAAGTCACGCTTTGCTTCATGACCAGAGCGAGGAAATTAAAATATTATTTAAATTTCATTTCGCTTACAGTCGCACGCTTGCGAACCTGCGCCTTGACAGGTCACATAGTAACATATAAAAGATAACATTTATCAAACGTAGCCGACTCTAATTACTTTCGCTATTACCGCATTATTAAGCACATCCCTTTATATTTCGTCCATCACGGTCTATTTGTTATATAATAATGTACAACATTTTCTGAGCCATTATGTATATTTCAATAACGAACTACTGAAATTCTCTTTTAACTTAAATCATTAGTAAACCTTCAACGTCGTGGAGTAAGGTGATGGTGAGTTCGATGCCCGGTCGGGAAATACATTATTTTATTTATAGGTGGTTTTCTTTTAATATTTGTATTCAGCTATTTTGAAGCAATAAAAAAAGGAATATATGAAATATAAATTATTTTTCGATAAAGTTGTACTGTTGTACTGGTCCCGTTTCCGAAAGCTTTGTTACAGCAAAATATATATATGTAATATGTACAGAGTTCCACCTTTGCTCTGTCTCTTCGAAGAATGCAGTAAGTTGCTCTGAACCATTCATCACAATTAGTATGTTAGTGATACATTTACTCCTTACATTTACTTATGAGTTTTGAAATATATATATATATATATATATATATATATATATATATATATATATATATATATATATATATATATATATATATATATATATTTGGTGATTTACCAAAATTTATAATAGTATATAGTGTATCTAATAGTCATACAATGAGCGAACACGTGTACGTATCTCAGTGTCATACTTACTACAGCTGATTCATGAACTAACAGAAGATGTCAGTGAGAAGGATGATGGACCTCTTTGTGGTGTGTATGTTCTGTATGTTATATGTTGTAAAGGTTAGTGTAATATAATGGACTTGTTAACAGCTCTTGGAACTGGACTCTCTCTCAGTTTGACGGATGATCCCGCTCATGGCAGGTCAGGCTGAGGGAACTAAGGAAGCTATGGTTAAGACACTCAGTTCTATTTCTTAATTTTCGACAAACTTGAGACAATGCCTATTGAGCCGCGTTTCATTTTATTACTAGAGCGATGAAATACTAAATATTTATTAAAAAAAAAACAATAATTATAAATACAAATAAATATTTAGTTGAAACAATATTTTCATTTAAATTACTGTAAATTGCAAAAAATATATATTTACCAAAGTTTTTCTCGTAAACGGAAAATACCCTAAATGAGAACAAAGTAAGCAGACGCGAGCTCCGAGTGGCTGATATACCAATAATACAGTTTGTTCCGCGCTGTTTTTATTGATGTTTCAATATTTCTATCTCAGATCATTTAAATAATAGACGTTTTTTTCTAACATCCTTAAATACCGTAAAGGAATCGTGGAATAGCGTATAACTGTAGATACGTGGTTATGGGTTCTATTCTCACTTGAGGGAATGAATAGTTTTTATTGAATTGCATTAGTAACTAGATAAAGCGCGGCGTTTAATTCCAACAGTAATTGATAGAAAATTGTAAGCCGCGCAGAGAACGGAATATCTTAACACTAGGCTCCCAGGTTCCCTGTGCCTCCCACAAGTACAGTGTGCAACTAGAAAAAATATTATTATTCCAATAATCTACAGATTGAGGCCTGTCGTGGCGCAGCGGCACAAGCGTGTGACTGTAACCGACAGGCTCTGGGTTCGATACCCAGTCGAGGAAATGAAATATTTAATATTTTCAATTTAAATATTTAATGTTTCATTTCTTCGCTCTGATAAAAAGGCAAAGCGCGGCGTTGAGTTCCGCCACTCAACATGCAATGCCTCAAAGTCGACGGAAAGTGGGGAACGGGAGTGGAACGGAGTGTCTTAACACTAGGTTCCCGGGTTCCCTCTGCCTACCTGCCTCGTGCGGGATACAGCGTGAAGCTAAATAAGTATCTACAGATAACAATTACAATAACATTTCAGACAGTAAAATTCAATCTGTTAAGTACATTCGATAATGTTTGAGCGAGAAAATTAAAATAACATTTCCCAGTACCTTAGTATTTGCGATGATTATTTTCACACACAAATTCTAACTTTACATCGGAGGTACAAGGTTCAATATCGTTGATATTTGTAAAGAAGCTAAAAGCTCAAGTAATATTCTGCGTTAATTCATTGTATGGAACATTTCTTATGTATACATATATTTTATTCTATTGTCATCTGTATACCTTTTTATTTTATTGATTTTTTAAACTGAATTCGTCGTAATATCGAATATAGAAAGAAATTGAACTGAAAAAGACCAGAGTTATTGAATATAACTGTACATACATATGTACATATATGCGATGGTTGCTTTGTTATGCTCAGTCTTTTCATACACGGCAGAGTAGGCAGAAGGAACTTAGGAACCTAACCTTAAGAAACTCCGTTCCCGTTAAGACACTTCCGGTCCTCATTTTCCGTCCACACGTCTATAGCGTGTAGTTTTAATATAAATAATAATGTTTGTACTGAGACTTTAGAGACTAGTCGTGACATATGGACGTAATAATGTGATTGTAGATGTGAGTGTGCAATGGAGAATGGAAATAAAGTGTCTTAAGGCTAGGTTCCCAGATTCCCTCTAAGTACCCTGATATATGCGGAATATAGCGTGAAAAATATATAGTAATTTTGTGTCGTACATTATTGTATTACAAATTAATTAGTATCTGCGAATCGACTCGCGTATTAAATTCAAACAAAAAATTTCCTACAAAACGAAATCTCTTAACATTTGAGAGCTTAAATTAAAGAAAACAGCTTTTTAAATTGAAGTATATAACAAATATACAATTAAAAACATTCAACCGACACGTACAATTTATACTTTGTGTACTTTTGATACAAACAGATCATAAAAACGCTTACAGCCCTCATAACTCCTGTAACCTGCGCTGGAGAATGACGAGAGAGCTTAATGAAAGTATTACTTATTTATACTGAAGTCGCCTTTTATGACCGACGCCTTAGTTAATTTGAGCGAATGGTTGAGTTTCATACATTTTACAACGTATCAGAGTGTGCTTGTTGTTGTTTTATATTGAGATGATGTTTTACGTACAAAAATGTCAATTTACATATGATCGAGGCCTGTCGTGGCGCAGAGACACAAGCGTGTGACTGTTAACGCGACAGGTGTTGGATTCTACTCAAAGAAATGAAATATATAATAAGTTCACATATCATCGCTCTGGTAACAAGGAAGAGCGCGGCGTTGAGTTCCACAACTCAACACGCAATGCCTCAAATGCGGCGGAAAGTGGAAAAATTAACGGAGTGCCTTAACACTAGGTTTCTAAATTCCCTTTTATCTATCTAGCCACATGCGAGATACAGCGTGAAGCTAAAAATACGATTAAAAATATTATTCAATACTGCTCCCTTACTGAGTGACTGACAACGCTAGTGCGTTATTAAACTTTGGACTAATGGATCATGTTACTTGTGAGTAGGTTAGGAAGTTACGGAAACCACTAAGAAAGGATTTCTCGAATTTCTTAATGAAGAAGAGAAAAATTGGATTTTACACCTTAAAGTGAAAAAACAAAAAAAAATTTTTTAACAAAAATACATATATGTCTACTTATAGCCCTTAGTTATATGAATATATTTGTTTATTTTACCTTTTATATTTAGATATTTACGACATAAAAATGCCTGAACAGATTCTGATGAGATTGAGCACACTTGTAATTAACTTGTAACTTATGTACTTATACTTATGTAATTTTTATACTCTAGTCGAACTACAGCCGTAGTCTCAGTTGATTTGACCAAATGGTGAGTTTGATGCACTTGACTGCCGATAACTGCATTGTGTTGAAGAACGGCATCTGCGCTATGACGAATTTTAGATATACGAGTACATGCTTCACAAAAAAAGCTGAATAGATTTTGATAAAATTTATTCTACTATACAACATTTTTAAAAAACCCACGGGTTTTAGTGATATAGTCAGACGTAGTCGCTACAGCGTACAGTTGTATCAAGCACACAGCAGGGCCTTATGTTACCAAAACTCTGTTTTTATCAAGATATTTCCGTTGCTATTTTCCGTCGAATTCCAACGACACTTGACTTAGGTGAAGGAACTCAAGCTCTTTGCTTCGACCAAAGTGCAAACATAAAAATAGTAAATGTTTGACTGAGGCCAGTCGTGGCGCAGCGGCACAAGCGTGTGACTGTAACTGACAGGTTCTGGGTTCGATCCCCAGTCGAGGAAATGAAATATTTAATATTTTCAATTTAAATATTTAATGTTTTATTTCTTCGCTCTGGTAATAAGGCAAAGCGCTGCGTTGAGTTCCGCCACTCCACACGCAATGCCTTAAAATTAAGCGGAAAGTGGGAAACGGAAGTGGAACAGAATGTCTTGAGACTAGGTTCCCGGGTTCCCTCTGCCTATGCTGCCTCGTGCGAGATACAGTGTGAAGCTAAGAAAGAAAGAAAGAAAGAAAGAAAGTAAATATTTGACAAATGAGTTTCAATCCACAGAAACACCAAACCCCATCCCTGACCTAACTCATAAAAAATGACTAATTTTAATAACGTATAATTTTTTTAATGAATGTATTTCATCTATTATTGCTTGCCGGCAGAATGGTTGTGGTGGTAACGTTTCCTTTGTTGTTTTCTCAACTTCCAAATATATCTGGTGAAGAGGTCCTAGAGCTAAGATACTTGGCTCTCCATGTTTTTTTTTTCTTTTTCCAGTTTCACGCTGTATCCCGCACATAGAAGGGTATGTGCATGCACATAGAGAATTCCATTGCGAGCTTTACAATACTTTGAAATTGAAAAAGAATTGAAGTGAAAAAGAACGTGGCCATCGGAACGGAGTGTCTTAACACTAGGTTCTCAGATTCCCTTCGCCTACCCTGCCGCATGCGGGATACAGCGTGAAAATAGAAAATTTACTTTTATCAGATCGACTAGTAAATTGTCGTACAAATATTATAAATGTGATAGTAAGTATGTTTGTCATTAACTCTTCCACTAACACAAATCGAACCTGCACCTAACTCGTGTACCATCACTTACTGCACCACTGCGCTACAACAATCTTATTAATTCACATTGTTATTTTCTAAATATATTTTATATCAACTGTATATTAAATATTAAAAACTAAAGTAAGTAAAAGCTCCTAACATATACCCAGACCACCGACCTCAGTACTAAACGCGTCTGCACAGAGAGCTTTACATGTAAATGTCATTACTGAAACAAGTTTATACATTGTATAGTTTGAACTTATGACTTTTGTACGATTTAAAGAAAACTGAACATTAGACAGAAGAACATTTTTATAAAACTTTCTCTGAAAGATAGGCTGAAATTTCCACGAGATTGGAATTTACGTGGGAATTCCAGCTGAAAACACAACTGTCCGTGTGTAACCTAATAACATTTTAATGTGAAATAACAAAAATATTTTAACAATAATGACAATTTTCGATGATCTATGAAAATCTTCCGTTCCCTATTTTGCGCTAAATTGAAGCATTGTGTCTTGCTACTTTGCGTGAAGAAATGAAAATATATTAAATATTTCATTTCTTTAAGAGGGGATGTGGGTTCGACACACAACACTGATATGAATGATATTTTCTATTATTAAATGATTAAAAATGGCACCCAGAGTGATAAATCACTGCGCCAAGGATAAGCTCTCTATACAAATGACATAACTGAAACAACATCATAAGCTCACGCCGTACACAGTCGGAACTTTCTACGTAAATAATACCTAATAAATTCAATAAAAGCTCGCATACAACTTTGCCCATTTGTCTGCGATTTCCCCGACTTACCAATTTGTTATTTATTATGAGCTTTCCGTTTTGTTTTGTCAATTTTATGTTTAAAATATACTTATTATATAATTTAGTACTCTTATTTATTCTTCTATTTAATTTTTCGCTGTATCCCGCACATCGTGGGGTAGGCAGAGGGAACATGGGAGCCTAGTACTTAGACACTTCGTTTCTATTAAATCACTTCTGTTCCCCACTCTCCGCTGTTAAAGTATTGCAAGTGGAGTGGCGTAACTCAACACCGTACTTTTTTGCCTTGTTATCAGAGTGAAAAAATGAAAATACAAAATATTTCCTCGAATCGGTATTCAACTCACAACAAATTATAATATTATAAAGCTAAAAACATTTTTTATTTAAGTTCTCTAATATCAGGAACTGTTATTTAAAAATCGAATGAAAAATCTTTTTGTATTCGATAATCAACTTATTGAGGAAATTAATAATTTCGTCTATAACATGTGAAATATCATAGCAAGCTTTCTTACAATATCTTTAACCAACAATATAATGTACTAATAAACTTTAATTTAAAAAGCGTATAAAAATTTTGAACGAAGCAGGATTTGAACCCGCGCCTCTGGAAAACCGTTCCAGAGGCGCGGGTTCAAATCCTGCTTCGTTCAAAATTTTTATATGCTTTTTAAATTTAAGTTTAGTATTTTCTGTCCTAAGTGTGGAATAACACTTTAAAACATACTAAAAAATATTAATATAATATACTTTTTTTTTATTTTTGAACTATTCTTTTCACAAAGCCTATGTACGTAACGAGGAATAAATTATACAAACAAGTACATATGCTGTCCTTGTCTGACATATTCAAGATGGACGAAACGGAAAACGGAAATAGAAAACATGAACAAATTTCTTTAGTAAAGCGTATATTTAAACACGAGTGTGAAGTTTTACATTTTTAATGATCCGAGATCCTTTTATTGGAAAACTAAACTGTCTGTATAATATGTTACGAGATCGTTTACGGGAAATGTTATAGAATTTTTAGTTACTTTCAATATTAAATTACAGGATATGTATGTTATTAAATTTTTAAGGTTCCGTACCTCGATAGTTCAAAACGGAACGCTTATGTCTAGATTATTTATCGCGAGATTATGTTTAGGTGACAAGTTGAAATTAACACTAAATATTCAGGTAGAAAAATATTGAACTTCTCAATTAACTCATACAAAATATACGTGTAAATGCATCGTTTTTGCTGCATTTTGTATTTAATTCCCCGCGTAATCGAAACCCATAGAGGATCTTCTCGTGGACTGACAGTGTTTGTACTTAGCACAAAGCCAGAAATTAAAATATTAATTTTAAAAAAATAATGATTATGAAAATGTATAAGTAAGCCTATATGTATAATATAGAAAAAAAAAATACAAACTAATATTTGTAGTTAATTTCGTATAAACTTAGGGCATACGCCCGCAAACTTAACTTTAACAACTTTTATAAATTGTCGGCCCTTTGGCCAATGAGACGATCCTCAAATTGGTGCGGAACACTTGGTGAGTGAGTCACTCACGCGTAGTTCAATGATTTAAGAGAAAATACATTTTTTCATTGAACAGAATCCAAAACAATATTTATTAAAATGTTTGTCTGTTTGTCTGTTTGTGTGTGCAATGTGAATTGTTATAATTAACTTAATGCGAAAGTTAATCATTACGTCGATAACATTTAAAATATTAGAGTAACCTATTTTATAATATGATATCAATAAAATATATGTTTTAAATTATTTTGAACGGTTCCTTCCATAAATATGTGTCTGTAATGAATCTAAGTGTCAAATTTTAAAAACGACTTCACCGATTAAAATTTAGCTCATATTTATGCAAATTTTCTTGAACGTCTAGTATTTTTTTGTATTTCAAATTATAAAAATTTACTGCAAATTTATTGTTTTATTAAATTGAAAAGCACTGTACTTTTTAGTGTAATAACCTTCAATGTCCTTAAAATGATAATGTTATCAGAAAACAAAAGTAATTCAGATTATATAGTTAATATATAATTGTGTACATTAAACGGGCGAAGCCGCGAACGTGTCCGACGAACTGATCTTTGAACCTATAACTACAGAATTCTGCCCGACTAACTATAATTGGGTCATTCCAGCGACATGCGTATACGTACGAGTACACACGACTACTGATATATTTCATATAAATCGTTACATTTCAAACTCAGTTGAGTTGATATTAATTTAAAGCATGACGTCGCCCCTTGCGAGTTGCCTGGATTACTGCGGGACTTTGATGTGGGAGTGAGTTTTTGTTTCGGTTGTTTTTGTAGATATATTGTAGATTTTATGAAACATCTATAGATTATTCAGTTTTACGCTGTGTTCCGCACATAGCAGGGTAGGCTGAGGGAACTCCCTCTCTCTTCCAATTAAGGCACTTTTGTTTCTTATTTTTCACAGAATTTAAGGATTGCGTGTTTAGTGGCGTAATTCAACGCCGCACTTTGCTTAAAATATTACATAAACACTTAACACAAACTATGTCACACTTACAATTGCAATTTAGTACCCCAGTACCACGACAGTCTCGGGGACTGTCGTGGTACTGGGGTAGTTTATTTTGCCAAGGTTACTTTATTTTTATATTTTTTGTTTCTAGGTTCATATTGTATCCTGCATATTCCAGCTTATTCGAAACATTACCTATAGAATGATAAAATGGTAAGAACAAATGAAAATAATCTTCTCCCCCGAATCAACCCCACAACCGTCAGATTAACAGTAAAACGTAGTGCCACTGCGCCTTATCGACCTTCTGATTATCACTACAGAACTCTAAAGTGCAAACGGTTTCGTTTACATGGTTCTGTGTAAACGGGAAATAAATGACTCTCTTACTTGAAAGAGAGATTATGAGAAAATTAGTTCGATTTATAATGAGATTACGCGGTACTGGCTGTTAGCGGAGCCCTTGGGTTTACCCTCGGATTTTACTTGCTTATCAGATTTTAGACTCGCATTTAATCATTTAATAAAAAAGTATGATTAATTAATTATAACTTAAAAATATTATTATTTTTCATCGGGTTTCATTAGAGAAATGCTAAAAACGGTGATTCTCACTTTAAAACGTTATATAGTTTGACAAAGTTTGGCAAAAGGTATTAGTTAATAACTCGTCAAGCTAATATTTTTAATAAACATATAATATTTTAAGCAGGAATTATAAATTAAGTAAGTAGGTATGTAGGTAGGTAGGTAGGATTAACATAAGTTTCCCTCTCCCTAACACACTAGAAGCGTAATACAGCGTGAAGCAAACTATAAGTATATTAGTCGGTTTTATCACCATTCTACGTAACCCTAATTTTTTTCATACAAATTGAAATAATGTTCGCGAAAAATCTACATACATCCATCAGTATGTATAGAGAAATTCATTTTCACAGCGGCCTATCTTGTTCTGTTAAATTAAATCGCTTTAACTGTGCTTGACAGGTCAGTCGACGCGTAAGCGAATGTCAATCGATACTGACTGTGGGTTCGATGCCTCGAACGGGGAACTTATACAACCAGTCTCATTTACAGTCACACGCAACTGAAATGAAATATACTAATATTAAAAACTTATAAAAAATTATAAAAGTGGCAGGGTTTGAACGCGTGCCTCTTTAAAATGTCCAAGAGCTCTGACCAACTAAACCATACGTTCTCTTCTTGGACGGTTGGACCGATTCCAAAGTGGCGCAAGTTCAAATCCCACTACAGTCATAATTTATATACGTCTTTAAAAGTAATATTTTACTTTCCTAAAATTGGAATAATACTTAAAAATAGTAAAAATTTGAAATGAAATAGTTAATATTTTAATTTTTCTCGCTCTGGTATCAAAATAGAACGAGGCATTGAGTTTTGTCACTCAAAAAATAATGCCTAAAGAATTCAGTGAGAAATGAGGAATGACAGTGTCTTAATAGGAATAGAGTGTCTTGACACTAGGTTCCCAGGTTCCCTCTACCTTCCCTGATATATTACCCGATTATTATATAACACAAAATGGAACCCATCGTACAAATTCAATATATTTGTATTTGTTTGTCTTTGATTTAAAACTTTTAAATCTATATACATTCTCCATTTCCTTTAGCGGAAGAACAATCGGTCAACGTCAGATTTATTTGCTCCATCGACCTCTCGGACGACATTTTAACGTATCCTACTTTGAAACGATTTCAATGTTCAAAGTAAATACTAATATATATTATCTATATTGAATCTGTCGTACAATATATCTGCAATAGAGCTTCTGGTTAAAAGAAATAAATATTGAAAACAATTTTATCATCCAAAATTAAGTATATTCACAAATAAGCAGTTAAAGTTATGAAGGGAGGTCTTTATACATATCCAAAATAAGTCAGGCATAGCTCGGCGTTAATTTTCGTCGTTCCACACGCAATGTCTCTACAAATAGCAAAGTAATAGGGATCTTCCTCCATTAAATGTACGCGACTGTAAATACATGTTCGATTTCGATTTAAATTAGGTAAAGAGGCAAAGCGCAGCGTTGGGTCCCGCCACAACACGTGACACGGAGTGTCTTAATTTTAGATTTCCAGTTTCCTTCTGCCTACCCTGCTTGCTATGTACGAAAACAGCGTGAAACAATATCCATATAATTTAGTAAATAAATTGACATTATAATAACTAACCGAACACAACATTAAAAGCTCTTCCCGAAATCAATAATTCCGAACATCCTTTACACATCTCAAGCACTCCCGAACCGCTCATATTTCTATAAATACCAACAATTATTCTCCAACAACAGTACCAACAATGACAACAGTACCAACAATGACAACAGTACCAACAATGACAACAGTACCAACAATGACAACAGTACCAACAATGACAACAGTACCAACAATGACAACAGCACCAACAATGAGTGAACGCTCGACTCGTATTCAACAAACTTGGTCCGCAACAAATGAATGAGAAGATATGAATATATATTTATTAAGTATTAGGATTGCCTTCCATTAATATCGTGTTGATATAATTTATTTAGTTTTTCCGTACGTCGAAAGGACAGGAAACGGAACGTTTATAGGATCTCTTTTTGTGTATCTGATGGTTATTTTGGCTGGTTTTTATATATTTATAATGTCTTCTCATAGCTTGGAGTCAAGATTCAATATTTCTCGCATGGATGTTTATACTTTAATGGCAGTGGGAACTTAAAAGCCTTAGTTAAGACACTCTGTTTCCATTAGGGCACTTCTGTTTCTTTCCGCTGAATTGGAGGCGTTGCATGTCATACATTCCCCGAAAAGAAATCGAACCTCTAACGGTCCTACTTATAATCCAACACTACCAACCACGACCTCATATTTTTAAAGATTCATAGTGAATTTTATTCAACTTCACCCTGTACCCCACACATAACAGATTAGGCAGAGACAACTCGGAAACCTAGTGTTAAGACACATCGTTCTAATAGCAACACTTTATTTCCCACTTTTCACTGAATCAGGCATTGCGTGTGGAGTTGCGGAACTCAACGCCACACTTTGCCATGTTACCAGAGCGAAGAAATTAAAATATTAAATATTCCATTTCTTCCAGTGGGCATCGAGCCCACAACTTGCCGCGTTTACAGTACATTCCAGTGTTAAACAAGAAATATGATCAGTACAGTGACAAAGGACCGCGAGTCTAACCCATACATTATTCACAAATAAGCAGTTAAAGTTATGAAGGGGAGTCATTATACGCTGTTTAAACAAGGCCTCAGAACTGCTCAGATAGTATTATTTCAAATCCTTTAGCTATCTGGAGACGGATGCCTTAGTTTGTTGAAATATATATATATATATATATATATATATATATATATATATATATATATATATATATATATATATATATATATATATATATATATATATATATATATATATATATATATATATATGTATATATATATATATATATATATATATATATATATATATATATATATATATATATATATATATAGAAAGTTGAAGTAAATTTGAAATATATTCAGTTGTTTATGCAACCGTCCAGGCGCAAGAGCACAATCGTGTGAATGTACGCAGGCTATATTCACTTATAGGTTCTATATTCACTTGAAGAAATTAAATATTGAATATTTTCATCATCTCTCGGTAATAAAATATAGCCCGGAGTTGAGTTCCGGTATTCAATACTCAATGTTCCAGAATTCATCGGAAACTGGACAAGGGAAATGTCTTAATGTTAGGTGCCCAGGTTCCCTCCGCCTACAGCTATGTGCCCATGCAATTTGATAAACAAATAGCAGTATATACTTGTGTAAAACTCAATTAAAAAGTTTATTTTTTTTATATATAACTTTAAATAGGTTAGACGTGCGTGAAAATAAAAAAAAACTCATGTTTACTTATTTATATGTAGATAGCGGGATTTGAATCGGGAGTACATGAATCCGTCCAAGTAATGCAGAATCCAATCCCGCTACGTCCATTTTTTTTACTTTTTTTTTGCTCTAGATTTGGATTAACACTTTTTAAAAGAGGTAAAAATACCTAATTTAAAACTTAAACGGCTGAAATCACATGAAATTAAGTTCCGTCAAACGCCAAAGAAACCTTTTAAGGATAATTTACGGCGCGCCCCGAAGAAAACATTTACGGCGGGACGTGACGCGATCAAACTGACGCCATCTTGCTTTTTATGACACTGGCTCTTTATTCTTTTGCTAAGTTTGCAGAAGCGGCGATAATTTTGTTTATTTTTATTTTATAGCTTCACTTTGAATTCCGGATGTGATTAGGTACAACAACGTAGTGTTAAGACACCGTTTCGATGCCAAACTACCACCGAATTTGAATCATTACAAGATGAGTGGCGGAACTTAACGCCGCGCTTTGCCTTGTTACCAAAGAGGAATTGATAATATTAAATACTTGATTTCATCGAGTGATGATATAACCCACAACTTGTTACGTTTACAGACGTACGCTCACTCGAGCACACGAAGTATTAAATATTGACATTGATATAATGGGAGTGTCTCAACGAGAACACTAGGATCCTAGGTTCTCTCTGCCTACCCTGCTGAAAACAACGTAAATATTTTCTTTCACGCTGTATCACGCTCATGGAAGAGTAGGCAGGACTTGGAAACCTACCTTAAAGACACTCCGTTGCGTTTCCATTTTCCCACCGAATTTAAGGCATTGCGTGTTGAGTGACGGAACTCAACGCTGCCCTTTGCCTAATTACCAGAGCAAAGAAATTAAACATTTAATATTTAATTTTAAAATATTAAATATATCACTTCCTCGAATGGGGATCAAACTCTCAATTTGTCGCATTTACTTATGCCCCTACGCCATTTATTCATTATATTAGCTTCAACATCAGAACATATTCTTTACGCATATTTACACTGTATCCACCTGTATAATACCATATAAATTAATTTTCTATTGTCGCGTTACATACAAAGCGTTTTATCTCTGGAGTCAATTATTTTGTAATAACACGGCGGGCTAAAACAATTATTACTTTAAATTGAACGTGCAAAATATTCCATACAAATGTTTGTGTTTTATTATCTTTGTGGTGATAACGTTGAGACGATGGCGGTAATGTATGGGCATTTTAATATATAATTATGTTTGATAAGGCTGTTGTGTCGGTCGTGGTGCGTGGGCGGAAGCGTGTGTTAAGGGGACGGGTTGTGGGTTGGATTCTCTGTTGAGGCAAAAAATATTTTCATTTCTTCGCTGAGTGGTAACAAGGCAAAGCGTGGCTTTGTGGTTTTCTATTGCTGAATTATGTATCTTTTATATGTGTAAAATATTGTAAAAATGCTGGACGACCTAATAATAATAAATAAAATAAAAAAGAATCGGCATAAAGTTGAGAACGGAACGGAGTATCTTAACGTTAGGTTCCCAAGTGTAAAGCTTTAAAAAATATTTAAATTACAATTTTTACAGATGAAATACACACTGTTATTGCTGTTATTGGAAGTTCTGACACCGTTATCAATATCACATGATTATCAAGAACGGCCTTATTTTCGATACTTAATGGCCCCTTCTCCGGATTCCTGCAAATGGTGTAACTTGCGGCCCCAAAGGGTTGAAAGGGACAGAATGTTACCAAGAATGGTAGATTTGTTCGATTTACCCGTTTTTGCTAATTTAATAAAGAAAAGACAGTCTAACAGGAAAATCATGAGGGATATTATGCAACAAATTCTTTAAAATATATATATATATATATATATATATATATATATATATATATATATATATATATATATATATATATATATATATATATATATATATATATATATATATATATATATATATATATATATATATATATATATATATATATATATAATTTTATTAACATGTTAATATTTAGTAAGGCTGTTGGTGCAACGCAACAGTTGCGGATTCGATCCCCATACGTGGGGCTAAATTTGTGGAACATGGCTTCAATTAATTATTATCGCCAATTCACTGCCGTTTTAAACAATAATATTTATAATTTGCATTAAAAATAGATATTTCAATATTGTCTTTATATAATTTGTTGTTTTATTGAATAGCAACGTTTCTTAAGCGTAGTTAGTTCAGGTGACAGAAAAATAATATGGTATGGATCAAGCTGGTCTGATGATGAAGTCAGGGTCTGAATAGTGGAACACTTCGGTAGTTACTATTAAACCACTCCAGTTTAGACTTTTATAATTTAATCCAAGCACATTCTTTAGTTGCGGCACTTGGTGTTGATAAGCGAGTCTTTTAACTATTTTCTTTTTATATTCACACATTTGGGTTCCCGTGTCCTCCTCTTTTACCTTCCCTGCCTAGTGCAGGAAAGATTTATATTGATTTTAAAAAAAATGTATAAAATTATCAAACGCGTATGATATTATACGCGGCGGACTAAAAACTCAATGGCTGTGGCAATTCCCACTCGGGATACTCAAATTGTTTTTTGGCTTGTGTTTCTGCTGTAGGGCACATAAAGGGAACCTAATGTTACGAGATTCCGTTCCCATTAACACACTTTCTTTCCCCACACTCCTCTGAAGGCTGGATTGCGTATTAAGTGGCGGAGACCAACGCCGCTTTGTCTCGTTACTAGAGCAAAAATATAACAATGTTAAATACAGTGTAATAAAGTCTTTGTAACGTTATCCTTTATAAGGAAAAACTTTCTATAAAGTAGAAGTGAGCACAACTTGATTGGTGTGCGTTAAAATCCACATATTGATTGTTGCACCTAAATAGATAAGTTGCAACAAACGTATAAGAACATTGACGTGACTTGAAGAAAACGTATGGTTTAGTTGGTCAGAGCGCTTGAACGGTCTTCATTAGGCGCGGGTTCAAATCCTGTTATCTTCAAGTTTTTATATGTTTTTTAAATATGTAAATGTATCAATTTGGGTGCGATTTTTTTATCAAGTTTGAGATTAGTGAGCGAAGCGAACAGAACCAAGCCACCTTTAAGCTAAATAAAGAATTATTGTTGTTTGGCGGGAAAGAAATGATATGCATTTACGATATTATGTCAGTATTAAATAAAATTCTCGATCGGGCCAGACACAGTACCGGTTTTTACGGATGATTCTATGTACTGTAGGAGTTTTTTAAGAAAGTTATGTTTTTAAATTGAAGCGTCCCTCAGCGTAATCGATCTTTAGGTGTTTGATAATTATAAAGATTTAACTGTAGAATAAATTAAAACAAATAACATTTTATGTTATTTCTTAGTTTCAACACTCAAAACGTAACGCCTCAATTCGCCGGAAGTTAATGAAAGAATGCATAAATAATTTTAAAAAATATTTAATTTGTTAAAATTGTGAAATTTTTGGTCCTGCACCAGGTGGAAGGTTTTTTCAAAGGGATTTTTTTTGGCTTTTTAATCCCGCCTTTCCTCTACATAAAACCTGGCAACACTGACCGTAAGTAATATTATTATACGAAATATGATTGGAAGTGAATAAATGCTCAATTTCTTTTATGTTATTTATATAAGGACAAAGAGACCTGTCGTGGCGCAGCGGCAGAAGCGTGTGGCTGTAACCGACAGGTTGTGGGTTCGATCCCCACTCGAGGAAATGAAATATTTAATATTTTCAATTTGAATATTTAATGTTTTAATTTCTTCGCTTTCGTACAAGGTAAAACGCGGCGTTGAGTTCCGCCACTCAACACGCACGCAGTGCCTCAAATTCGGCGGAAAGTGGGGAACAGAAGTGGAACAGACAGTGTCTTAACACTAGATTCCCGGGTTCCCTCTGCCTACCCTGCGTCGTGCGGGATACAGCGTGAAGCTAAGTAAGTGAATATTTTACGTTTTCACTTCTTCGCTCTAGTACAAGGCAAAACGCGGCGTTGAGTTCCGCCACTCAACATGCAATGCCTCAAATTCGGCAGAAAGTGGGGAACGGAAGTGAAACGGAATGTCTTAACACTAGGTCCCTCTGCCTACCCTACCTTGTACGGTATACAGCGTGAAGCTGAGTCTTGAGAGTTGAGAGAGAGACAAAGAAATACATAACGCAATAAAGTCTTCTGAATCTATACTTATACTTAATCGGCGAAAAAAAAATTTTATAGCGAACGTTTATTAATGTAATAAGGGCTCAAATAGATTTATATATATATATATATATATATATATATATATATATATATATATATATATATATATTATATATATATATATATATATATATATATATATATATATATATATATATATATATATATATATATATATATATATATATATATATATATATATATATATATATATGTGTGTGTGTCTGTTTGTTGCGTTTGTACTCGCTAATCTCAGAAACGGCTCAAAAACTACTGTCGTAATTTCATGTTTTCCCCTTAAAATTGTATTTTATTTTTTAATTTAAATCGGTTAATAAATAAAAAACTTACGGCAATTTAAAACATTTAGTTTGGCAAAATTATTACAATTTTTTTTAAACATTTGTCTGAAATTTTAGTTCCGAATGTACCTATAGATATTGTTTTAAGAACAAGAAAAGAAATTGAGATTAGTAAAATAGTATAAGCCAAACGGGCGAAGCCGCAAGCGGGTCGCTTGCCAGTTAAATAAAATTATATTGCATTTAATGTGGAGGTATCCATATACACATGTTGCCTACTTTCACTTGGTTCCCAGGACACTCGTCTTGATGAATTGTTTTCTTGTACTGAAACAAAATAAACATACTAAACTTATTATTTTTTTTTAAAAAGCGTATAAAAATTTCGAACGAACGAATGGCTTAGTTGGTCAGAGCGCTGGAACGGTATTCCAGAGGCGCGGGTTCAAATCCTGCTTCGTTCGAAATTTCTATACGCTTTTTTTAAAAACAAATTAAGTTTAGTATTTTCTGTCCTAAGTGTGGAATAACACTTTAAAACATAGTAAAAATATCAAAATAAACATTTTTTCAACGTCGTTTTCCTTTATTTTAGCTTCACGAACAGTTAGGTCAAAGGGAACTTAAGAAGTCACTTAGTTCTTCAAGCACTTCCAATCGTCCGACCGACTTAGCCATACGATCTCGTCAAGCTACGTCAAGTATTTATCGAGCTTAGCATTTTCTCTTACCGCAACGATAACTAACGAATTGTCTTTGGGTAATGGAAATTTGTAAAAATATCCCTACAGAAATGCTAACAATATAAGTAAGTCGTAACAAGCGTATAAGAATTTCGACTAACTTGATGAGAATGTATGGCTTAGTTGGTCAGGGCGCTTAGACGGTTTCCAAGAGGCGTGGGTTCAAATCCTGTTAAGTTAACATTTCTATACGTTTTTCAATTTAATATTTTTCTTACGTTAGTAAGGAATAAAACTTTAAAAATAGTAAAAATAATTTATTTTTATTAAAATAACTCTTATAATTACAATCGGATTTGAATGTTGCGAAAATCGAAATTAGAAAAACTTTTTTACACCACGAAATTCTTTTTTTTTTAATTTTCACATTTTGAGTTTGAGCATTGCAATATATTTAGTTTCAGAGGTTTATCGTGGTTTCGGTTTTGGTTGTAGGTTCTATCCCTACTTGAGGAAATTAAATATTTGATATTTTTAAATCAAATTTTTAACATGTTTTCATTTCTTCTCTCTGGCAACAAGGCAAAGTGCGGCGTTGAATGCCGCCATTGAACGCAGCGCCTCAAATTTTGCTAAAATAGGGAATGGAAGGGAGTGTCCTAACACTAGGTTCCCATGTTCCTTCTACCAACCCCTGCCATATACAGAACGCGGTAGAAGGTAAAAAATATATTCATTTCCTTAAACGGAAATCGAAACCACTGGTTGTTGGCTTATACGTTAAAAAAATTATAAAAAACAAATAAAAAAATATACCGTCCAATAGTTCCAATGTGGATAATGAGGCATCCACACCTTCTGTTTCTCAGTTTCCAAAGCCTCGCCCTCTACCAAGGGGTTGTTCTCCTCTCCAGACTTCACGAACTGAGGTGTTCTCAACATATACTTAAGTAAACGTACCAATTTGTCATATCTCTTCAGTTTCTTAATACGATAGTTCAAATTTTGTATCATTTTCTCTATTCGCGTTTGTAATTTACTCTTGTCGTTGCCTCTAAATGTTTTCTGATGTTCTGGAAAGTTCTCTTCATCGTGAACTTTTTGATTTTCTTCGGTAATAATATAAATATTGGGATTTTGTTTCGTTTTCAACGTTTTATGTATCCTTACAAAAGGTATGTACAAAGCATTTGATTTTCTGTCATATTCTATTGTATACGGCTTCTTATGTGGCACTATTGTTTTTAACAACACTTTCATTTCATCTTTACCAGACTTTTCGTTATCTAATCTGTTCAGTTTAATCATTTCCGGTACAGCCTTTATTATATTTTTTAATAATGACAAATCTTGCTCATTTTTACTTTGAATTTTGTTAAAATCGATAAGTTTTAAGCCACTGCTTGGTTGAAAAGTGAAAAAAAGCGTAAGTAATAATATACATATTGCCTTTTCTATTTCGAATATCAACATATTATACGTTTCTATTCAATGTCTTTCCCCTATTTAATATTTAAGTATGATTATAATTTAATCTCTCGCAAAGAAAAGACTGTTTATAGTTTCTTCATTTGAATTTAATTAAAAAATATGCGTGTATGGTGTTATTCAAGCGTTGTTGTTATTTGTATGACAAAATGTTAAATCGGTAGCGACAATGTATTATGTTGTACTTATTTTATTCTTAGCTTCACGCTGTATCCCGCACGAGGCAGGGTAGGCAGAGGGAACCCGGGAACCCAGTGTTAAGACCACTTTCCGCCGAATTTGAGGCATTGCGTGTTGAGTGGCGGAACTCAACGCCGAGCTTTGCCTTGTTACCAAAGCGAAGAAATAAAACATTAAAAATTTAAATTGAAAATATTAAACATTGCATTTCCTCGACTGGGGATCGAACCTAGAACCCGTCGGTTGCAGTCACACGCTTGTGCGCCACATCTTATTTTATACAGAATATATTACTATTTCTATTATCAATATCATATCGTGGCGCAGAAACGAGTGATTATAAACGTGACAGGTTGCTGGTTCGATGCAAACACTCGATGAAATTAAATATATTAAAATATTTAATATTTTCGATTTAAATATTTAATGTTTTCATTTTTTTGCTCTGGTACAAGGCAAATTATACGCGGCGTTAAATTCCGCCACTCAACATGCAATGCCTCAAATTCGGCGGAAAGTCAGAAACGGAAGTGGAAAGGAGTGTCTTAACACTAGGTTCCCAAGTTCCCTCTGCCTACCCTGGCAGGGTATACGGGATACAGTGGGAAGCTGGGAGTAAGTATATTTTTATATATACGACATTGCCCGTAAAGTATTTTTTGTATTAAAACCAATCTTTATTTAATTATTAATAACTTTATTTTTAAAACGAAATGAAACACCAATATACATATTTATTAAATATTTATTTGAAATTACAAAACATACATTTTTAAGTTAAAATATGTAATTTAAAACATTATTTCTGAGTAAAATATTGTAGCATTACCTAAAAGTTAAAAAAATATATACTAACAAGCATACAAATATTTCTTTTCGATTTTTTTAAATGGCAACATTTAATTGTTCATATCAACATTTTTTTTTGTATATAGCAACATTGCAATATAAATGCCAACAAAAAGAGAGCAAATTAAAGGCACAGCCTCTTTATTCAGATAATAATTTCTTAAACAAATTTAGAAACTATTAGAAAAAAAAATTATAAAAAAAATGAGAATTATACTTTATATATTTACTCTTATATCAGATCTATTAAAACAAATCGATATTTTTAATAACATAAAAGTTTAAACCTAATAATATCAAGCCTTTACTATTAAATGAAGAAAAAAAATCTATTTAAGTGACAGATATATATATTTTTTTATATTTATGTCAACAGATTCTCTATACAATAAAATAAATTGAAAAATATATTTGGAAAAAAATGAGATATATTTTTTCTTAATTAAATTATCATAAACCATATAATGTTAGTGATATCATACTCCCCTTCTTTCCTACTTACCCGAGAATAGAGGGCTGTTCATGTATTACATAACGCAATGTTCAATTTTTCGACATTCAACCAAAAACCTGAGCATTTTTTTTAAAAAACACAATGTTCATTTTTTTGATATCCAGCTAAATACTATAGGTCTTTTTTTAAATAACATAATGTCAAATTTCTTGACATACAACCAAAAAATAAAATTACATTTTTTCGATAACGCAATATTTAATTTTTTGACATCGAACCAGAAAGTAACGTTACATTTTTTTAATAATTCAACGTTCAATTTTTAATTCAATATCGTTAAGAAAGTTATATACATTACATACAGCCAAAATGTAATGTTCACTAAGCAACACCGATTCCACGTTTACGGAGCTGCTACAATGCCACAGACATACACACAGAAGCACAACCCCCCCCCCCCCCCCAAAATTGCATTACGTAATATATGAACGAATCCCTTTGCCATCCTGTTCGTTTCCCCACAGCCATTTCCTAGCCCCCATTTCCCCATTTACATCAACACGTAAGTGGGGGCGGCTTGGACCCCACAATTGTCGTCCCTGGCCGCCATTAGCACGTAACCATCGTTCCCCCACATGTTGGACCAAGAATTCTTGATCAACCAGTATTTTGATCCATTCAGGACCCCATAGCCTACAGCCAGAACGGCGTGGTCCAGTTGGTCCACTTCATTTTTACTGAAAATTTAATATAAGGTAAATTTATATAAATGGACGAAATTGTGGAGGTTGTTAGTTCGATCTCCACTCGAGATAATTAAATATTTCATACTTAAAATACTGAACACGCAATGCCTCGAACTCGGCAGAAAGTGGTTTAACACTAGGTTCCCAAGTTCCCTCTGCCTACCCTGCCATATGCGGGATACAACGTGATGCTGAGTTAATAGAATATGCAATATAAAAATTCTTTAAGTCCAAAAATTAAATGCTGAAATTAAACTTTTTATCCTGTTTAATCTCACTGTATAATATTATATTATTAAAAAAAAACATTTTTCAGGCTGTATCACATGACAGGGTACGCAGAGGGAACAGGGGAACCTGATGTTCAGACACTCCGTTCCGTTCACACTTCACAAGAAATTTAAAACATTTCGACGTAGAACTCAAAGTTTTTTCTTCAGGTGAGAATGGAACCCACAACCTGTCTCTTTAAAAGATCTAAATGTTAAAATTAACATAACAAAATATCATAGGTACTACTAACTTCTTCTATTAGATGAATTAAATCAGGCCACTTATGTGAGTTTGTGTTAAAAAAAAAAAAGAAAAATGTCAGTCTGTTGAAAATCCTACATATGCTTTTTTTTTTTTTTTATGAAAAAGACGGCAAACGAGCGTACGGGTCACCCGATGGTAAGTGATCACCGTCGCCCAACACCCCGTGTAACTCCAGAGGAGTTACTTAAGGTGGATGGGCACCGGGGCCCGGCATTACCTAATGCGAAACGCAGTGGCCAAAGCCACTACTTAACGCCGGTCTTAAATGCCGGGGGTGGTAATAATCCGGTCGAGTCTGTCCATGCGTGTTGCCATTGCTGGCAACGTGACTCTACCACACGCACTTTAGTCGCCTCTTACGACATCATCAGTACCAGGGTGATCCTATTCTAAGCCGGAATCACACGGCTTTTATTTATAAAAACATATAATTACATAACTTACCATTTAGGTTCATAATATACACCATGGGAATAGAAACTGAAGGTCTTGTGAGAAGCGTCAATGGCGACCGATATCGGGCCATGTTTAAATATTGCCAGCTGCAAAATAAAATTTAAATAAAATATTAATATATATCGACACATCGTGACGCAGGGGCACAAGCAGGTCGTGGATTCGATCCCCACTCTATGAAATATTTTCAAATT
This sequence comes from Eueides isabella, assembly GCA_019049475.1. NCBI lineage: Eukaryota > Metazoa > Arthropoda > Insecta > Lepidoptera > Nymphalidae > Eueides > Eueides isabella. Next base: position 9,673,735 of record CM032407.1, read on the forward strand.
AAATATTAAAAATTTTCATTTCTTCGCTCTGGTAACAAGATATAGCTCGGCGTTAAGTTCCGCCACTCAACGCGCAACGCTTTTAATTTGGAGGAAGGTGGACACCGAAACGGAGTGTCGTAACACTAGGTTCCCAAGTTCCCTCAGCCTACCCTTTTATGAGCGAAATACAGCGTGAAGCTGAAAAAATATTCACTAATTTTTACAACCATTTATGTATATAATGTATAAATAACGCACATGGCAGGGTACACTAATAGAGCTTGGGAACCCAATATTACCCTCATTGTTATACGTTCCCATAAAGACACTTCTGATTTCACTTCCCGCCAAATATGCGTGGTGAGTTGCGGAACACAACGCCGCGGTTTACCTCGTTTACAAGAGCCAAGAAACAAAGGTAACCCTAATATAAAGACACTACGTTAAAAAAAAATGTATAAACATTTAAACGTAGCAGGATTTGAACCCGCGCTTCTACAAAACCGTCCAAGCGCTCTAACCACTGAGCCATACGTTGTCATCAAGCTACGTCGATATTCGTATACGCTTATTACAACTTATTCACATCTCTCTTGACAAAACGATAATTCTAAGGAAGTAAAAATATAAACAAATTGTAAGGAGCGTATAAGAATTCAAACACGCTGTATCCCGCACTAGGCAGGGTAGGCAGAGGGAACGGAAGTGAAACCTAGTGTTATGACACTCCGTTCCACTTCCGTTCCCCACTTTCCGCCGAATTTGAGGCATTGCGTGTTGAGTGGCGGAACTCAACGCCGCGCTTTGCCTTATTACCAGAGCGAAGAAATGAAACATTAAATATTTAAATTGAAAATATTAAATATTTCATTTCCTCGACTGGGGATCGAACCCAGAACATGTCGGTTACAGTCACACTCTTGTGCCGCTGCGCCACGACAGGCCTCAAGAATTCAGACACTGCTATTAAAAACATCCCAATTATAACTTTTTGTAAAACCTAGCGTAGATTTTTTAAAACAAAAAGTTTTTTTTTATAGCTTCAAGCTGCACCCCGCAAGAGGCAGGATAGACAGAGGGAACCCGGGAACCTAGTGTTAAGACACTCCGTTCCACTTCCATTTCGCATTTTCCACCGAATTTGAAGCATAGAGTGTTGAGTGGCGGAACTTAACGCCGCTCTTTGGCTTATTACCAGAGCGAAGAAATGAAACATTAAATATTTAAATTGAAAATATTAAATATTTCATTTGCTCGACTGGGGATCGAACCCAGAACCTGTCGGTTACAGTCACACGCTCGTACAGCTGCGCCACGACAGGCCTCATAAAAGAAAAGTAACTTTTAAAAAAACCAATACCTTCAAAGCGTTCTCGTTCTTGGCCGTCACGTTGACCCAACCCTTGATGGACGTCACCAGCGTCACGTTATCGACGTGACAGTAGCCGTCCTGAAATATTCGAATCATATGAAATAAAAAACGGTCAAGCGCGAGTCGGATACGCGTTGCGGAGGTGCCTATTCGACAATTTGCCTACAAATTTTAGTCATTTTGGAAATGTTAATTTGGATATTTTTTCAGACTTTCCAGCTTAATTTGTGTCCACGGAAAGTATTAATTACGCAGCGGTTTTCATATAAAATTCAGCAAAAACATTGCATTAAAGCTCGTAATAGAGCTTTTGATTGCATCGACTTAGAAATTTAATTTTTAATTCAGTTTAAAAGCGCTTCGTAGACTTGACAGTGAATATTTGGTATCAATTTCAATTTGATACCCCCGAGCCCTCGAATAGGGCATTGCTGTGACGAGTGGCGGAACTCAACGCCGCGCTTAACCTTGTTACTATAGCGACCAAATGAAATAATTAAACATTTTATTTGAAAATAATACAATATTCATGACCCGTCTAACTTACTAAAATATTTTCACAATCTACCCTCAAAATTTAATTTTAGTATAATTTCAATCAATTCATATTTAAAAAAAGTTTCATTAACACGAAGAATTTTCAGCTTCACGCTGTATCCCGCACATGGCAAGGTAGGCAGTGGGAACTTGGGAAACTAGTGTTAAGACACTCCGTTCCACGTCCGTTCCCACTTTATTTTGAAGGATCAATCAGCTTCACGCTCCATCCCGCACGAGGCAGGATAGACAGAGGGAACCCGGGAACCTAGTGTTAGGACACTCCGTTCCACTTCCGTTCCCCACTTCCCGCCGACTTTGAGGCATTGCGTGTTGAGTGGCGGAACTCAACGCCGCGCTTTGCCTTATTACCAGAGCGAAGAAATGAAACATTAAATATTTAAATTGGAAATATTAAATATTTCATTTCCTCGAGTGGGGATCGAACACAGAACCTGTCGGTTACAGTCACACTCTTGTGCCGCTGCGCAACGACATCGCCAACGCCTCAGGATTTTGTTATTAAATAAATATAATAATACAATTGAAGCAGGCGAAGCCGCGAATGTCGAAGTACCTGCCCCAAGTAGCCCCCGTAGTCCTCCTCCGTGGGCAGGCCGTGCTTCATGATCCACTGGTACGCCCGGTAGTCCTCCCCGCCATCGCAGCCGTTGTTGCCGAAACTAAAATATACAATTATATATGTTTATACTGAGGTCTTTCGGTCACGGGTTCGATCCCCGCTCGAGGAAATTAAATATTTATTTGCGTTGGTATCAATTTAGATAGAAAATGAACGGAAGAGTGTTAATATTATTTCTTTGTCTTAGCTCGATTCCCAAATTACCCCATAGCAGGGGACATTTGGGAACCTAATATTAAGTATTATATACGGAATACAGCGTAATGTGTTCTTGAGGAAATAAAAATATTAAGTATTAAGTTATTTGAAATCGAGGATCGAACTCATGGCCTGCCACAGGGTGCCACGACAGCACATGGCAAAGTAGACAAAGGGAACTTGGGAACCTAGTGTTAAGACACTCCATTCTGTTTCTCATTATCTACCGAATTTGAAGCATTGCGTATTGAGTGGCAGAACTCAACGCCACGCTTTGCCTTGTTACCAGAGCGGAGAAATTAAAAGATTAAATATTTTAATTGAAAATATTAAATATTTAATTACCTCAATTGGGGATCGAACCCACAAGCTGTCGTTTACAGTCTTCTCACACTTGTACCACTGCGCCAAAACAGTCTCTAAAATAAATATTAAATTCAAATTAACTCACCCCCAAGAACAATCGACTAGCACCTGCTGACTCAATCGGACCAAGTGACCTCCGTTGTGAAGGAACAGAGCTCCTTCCACTGCGCCTATGGTGCCAAACGACCAGCACGAACCGCACACCGATTGATCTAAACAATGGATAAAATATTATATATATTTTACTTACTAATTTAGAAAACGTATAATTTTTTTTAAACTATCGAGATTTGAACCTGCGCCTTTTGGATTCCGTCCAAGCGCTGTGACCACTAGGCCATACGTTTTTTCTTTATATAGTGGAAATATGTAAAAATCTTCCCTACAGAGATGCTAACAACATTAATAACGTAACAAGCGTATAAGAATGCCAACGTGGCTCGATGAGAACGTATGGCTTAGTGGTCAGAGCGCTTATACAGATTCTCAAAGGTGCGGGTTCAATACATTATGAACTTTCTAATTTTCATTTTTCTTTTTCTTTTTTTTTAGCTTCACGCTGTATCCCGCACTAGGAAGTGTAGTCAGAGGGAACGAAAGTGAAACCTAGTGTTATGACACTCCGTTCCACTTCCGTTCCCCACTTTCCGCCGAATTTGAGGCATTGCGTATTGAGTGGCGGAACTCAACACCGCGCTTTGCCTTATTACCAGAGGAAGAAATGAAACATTAAATATTTAAATTGAAAATATTAAATATTTCATTTCCTCGACTGGGGATCGAACCCAGAACCTGTCGGTTACAGTCACACTCTTGTGCCGCTGTGCCACGACAGGCCTCAAATTTTAATATGTTTTCTAATTAATTATTTCTCTTTCCTTAGTGTAAAAGAAAAGCTTTGAAAATGTTGAAAATATATTTATTTATAAGAGAACGATATTACAATTATAATATTATGTAATACTAAACTTAAACCGTTGGAATACCGTTCCAGAGGCGCGGGTTCAAATCCTGCTTCGTTCAAAATTTTTATACGCTTTTTAAATTTAAGTTTAGTATTTTCTGTCCTAAGTGTGGAATAACACTTTAAAACATAGTAAAAATAATATTATGTATTTTAAAAATATTTTATTTATGTATAAATTGATGCAAAACCATTAATCATAAGGTGTGGTACCAACTAGCAACGGACAAACACAATAAAATTAATTGTCTTGTGTTATTAAAAAAAAAAACGATTGCACCATAACGTTTGGAACAAATCATTTAATTTATTTTCATTACCACCCTTTGGTAACGAGTCAAAGCGCGGCGTTGAGTTCCGCCACTCAACACGCAATGTCTCAAATTCTCTTTTTTTCTAGTGTCTAATACAGTGGACTCAACATAAGCTCTCTCTGCCCATAGCGTTAAGCCTAAAAAAATACGAATCATTACCCAAGTAAGAATCGAACCTAGGACAGTTGCGTACATACCTTTAACTGGAGTCACTGCTCCAAACAACCTCCAGTCGTATTCTGGTGGTAATTTAACGCTCATCTCCTGTAACATGGCCTCGCTGTACGGGAATGGGAGACCTGGCGATATGTACATGTTATTTAAAAAAAAATTAAACAAATGTCTCAATAGGAAATCCGTTGAGCATGCATTGGTGTCAGCCACTTAAGAAACTTTAAAAAGCACAGAATATTTTATTAAAAAAAATTGTATAATTTGTCAATTACAATATATTTTAATTTAATTTTTACAGTGGCGTATCTCAGTGATGGAAGATGAAGTATGACCAATCAGCGAAAAGACTAGATGTGCAAGAATTTTTGGGACGTCTATTATTAATTCTAAGATCTCTCTACATATATCAGCAGTACAAAGTCAAAGTCTTTTCTGAAAAAATAAACAAAAATCACCAAAAAAATAGTAGATAGTAATTTAGAGATCCAAAATAAGTAAAGAGACCTGTCGTGGCGCAGCGGCACAAGCGTGGGACTGTAACCGACAGGTTCTGGGTTCGATCCCCAGTCGAGGAAATGAAATATTTAATATTTTCAATTTAAAAATATCTAATGTTTCATTTCTTCGCTCTGGTATAAGGCAAAGCGCGGCGTTGAGTTCCGCCACTCAACACGCAATGCCTCAAATTCGGCGGAAAGTGGGGAACGGAAGTGGAACGGAGTGTCATAACACTAGGTTTCACTTCCGTTTCCTCTGCCTACCCTGCCTAATGCGGAATACAGCGTGAAGCTGAAAAAAAAAAAAAAAAAGAGAAAAAAAAAATAAGTAAACATTGATACTCAAACAGAATTTATAGCAGTTTTGATAAAAAAAAGAGGAAGAAATGATTAAGCTACGAAAAAAGATTTTGGCGTTGAGCTCCGCCACTCAAACCGCAATGCCTCAAATTCGGCGGGAAGTGGGCAACGGAACGGAGTGTCTTAACACTCAGCTTCCAAGTTCCCTCCGCCATCCACCCTGCCATGCAGTTTGCAGCTAAGTATGTAAGTAAGTAAAGAAAGATCATTAAAAAAAGGCCGTTTACTACAGATTTCTTAAAATAAATTTTATTCTTAATCATCTAAAGGAGACTCCTCGAAGAGGGGTTTGCAAAAGTAATATTAATAAATAGAAAGATCAATATAATCAATACAATGCAAATAAAAAGACCTCGCTTGACCTGAGAAAGTACAGCATCAACATGCGTTCAAGCGTGAGGACCTCGAGGACATGTATGAAGAGGTTGATGACACGATGGTTGATGACAGATGACAGTAGACGAGGCGTAAGAGGTATGCCGAGACCGTAAAAAAAAAGCAAATGTTCAAAAGGCGGCCTTACAATCTCATCATTATACATACATACCTATGTATCTCATGACCCACAGTCAAACTGATCAGAAAAATATTATGGAAAGTTTAAGTACCAGGAAATCATAATAAAGTAAGAGTTTTCACTTCGATTAGGACGATAGTGTATGTACCATTCATTTGTCTATCTATTAGGTAGAGAGTGGAGAGGTTTCCATACAAAATACAAAAAATACCAGGACACCATGACGAAGTTAGAGGAGATCTCACCTCGATTAAATTCAGAGTAGAATTCGTTAAGGGAAAAATCCGAAAAAAAAAATCATTCAAAATGCGGAGAATAAGTACCAAGGCAATATGACAAAGTAAGAGACCTCACTATCGATAAATTTCAGACAGCTGAGAGAGATTATTATATAAAATAATAAAAAAAAGAAAGTACCAGGACAATATGACAAAGTAAGAGATCTCATCTTAAGATGGATTATAGAGAGCTGAGAGATTTCTATGTAAAATAATTAAAAAAATGGAAAAGTACCAGGACAACATAACAAAGAAAGGGATATCCCCACCTTGATTAAATTAAAAGCTGAAGATTTCTTTTTATACAAAATAAAATGTATTTTGTGCATAAAGTACCAGGACGACATGACAAAGAAAGATATCTTCTGATCTTGATTAGACCATTAGAAGAATTCATTAGTTAATATTAGACTTAGTTCTACAACAGAAAACTAATTAAAAGTACCAGAACAACATAACAAAGTAAGAGATCATAACTTAGTTAGGCCTAAAGTACCTCAGATTATTTTCAATACACAACTAAGTAAAAGTACCAAGACAACATAACAAGCCAGGAGGTTTACCTTGGTTGGGCCCAGAGTATCTTCGGCCGCGGAGAGCGGAGAGCTCGTCCTCTGTGCGGTCGGCGAGATGGTTCACCGACATAGTGAAGCCGAGACGCGCACGATTATTTGAATGAATGAATCTAAAGAACAAATATAGTTAAATGTATGATGTGAGGCCTGTCGTGGCGCAGCGGCACAAGAGTGTGACTGTAACCCACAGGTTCTGGGTTCGATCCCCAGTCGAGGAAATGAAATATTTAATATTTTCAATTTAAATATTTAATGTTTCATTTCTTCGCTCTGGTAATAAGGCAAAGCGCGGCGTTGAGTTTCGCCAGTCAACACGCAATGAAATATATATTTTTTTCTTTTTTTTTTTTCAACTTCACGCTGTTTCCCGCACATGGCAGGGGCTCCCTCTTCTTCCTTGAAGAAGAGGGAGCTTGGGAACCTAGTGTTAAGACACTCCGTTCCACTTCCGTTTTTTCAAATGCGGAATTCAACGCCACGCTTTGCCTTGTGCCAGAGCGAAGAAATGAAAACATTAAATATTTAAATATTAAATATTTCATTTCCTCGAGTTGGGATCGAACCCACAACCTGTCGGTTACAGTCACACGCTTGTGCCGCTGCACCACGACAGGCCTCGATATATCTATATATATAATAAATCTGTAACTGATCACTGTCTGTACATAAAAGATATATTAAAAAAAATATATATAAGGGACTGGTCTGTACATAAAAGATATTTATAAAATTATATATATTGGCCGTGTGGTGGCGGCTTAAGAATACAATTGCCACTACCCCATTTCTTCTCGTGGGTGTCGTAAAAGGCGACTAAGAGAACAGACCGGCATAAAATTGCCGAAGGTGGGATGGGCAGCAGCATTCCTCCTTATTTACACAGACCAACTGTTCTGCGCTCGCGAACCCGTCTGCCCAGCGTGGCGAGTATGGGCAAAACCACTTAATGAGCGTTCCAATAAAAACCAGGCCCCTAGTCCCCGGCAGCCCCACTATTCCTGGCTCCGGTAGCGGTCATGGTAACGGTGGGGCAGGGGGTGCTAAGAATCCCCGGCAGAGACACGGCTACCATCTTAAACGGACACTGGCCCTGGTAACACACAACATACGCACGTTGAGGACAGACGAGAAGATAGTGGAGCTGGAAGAAGAATTGAGTAAGTTGAACTGGGATATAATTGGGTTATCGGAAGTCCGAAGAGAGAGGGAGGACACCGTGACCTTGAGTTCCAGCAACTTATTCTTCTACCGGGAGAATGAACAGTAATCCCAAGGTGGTGTCGGATTCATCGTCCGCAGGTCCCTTGTAAAGAATATTGCAACCATCGAAAGTGTGTCGAGCAGGGTGGCATAGTTGATACTCTGAATATGTGAAAAATATTCGCTGAAGGTCATCCAGGTATACGCACCGACCTCGTCACACTCAGATGATGAAGTTGAGGTTATGTATGAGGACGTAAGTAGAGCCATACATACCTCCAAAACTCACTTCACTGTTGTTATGGGGGACTTTAACGCGAAACTCGGCAGGAGAGGTGATTCAGAGTTGAGAGTGGGGCAATTTGGATATGGACAGAGAAACCAAAGAGGACAGAGGCAGGCCGACTTTCTGAAAAAGGAGGGACTCTTTATGATGAACTCCTTTTTTTAGAAGCCGCCTCAGAGGAAGTGGACCTGGATAAGTCCAAATGGTACGGTAAAAAATGAGATAGACTTTATCTTGACCAACAAGAGACACATCTTCAACGATGTTTCCGTGATTCACAGGGTGAAAACCGGAAATGATCACCGAATAGTAAGAGGCACATTGAAGATTGACGTTAAAGTCGAAAGGGTTCGACTGATGTCTACGCTCCGACCATCTTATGCCCATATTCAAAACCCCGAGAGCTTTCAACTAGAATTGAAGAATCGCTTCAGTGCTCTAGAGGATTGTGTTACAGTGGACGATATCAACAACAGATTTGTGGAAACTGTCCACGAAGTGGGGTCAAAGTTCTTTACACAACGTAAAGATAGACCTCAAAAACTTTCGGCCCATACTCTCGAACTCATGGCAAGTCGACGTTCAATGATGCTGCAGTCGCCCGACCACGTGGAGTCATATAGGCAGCTCAATAGAGAGATTAAAACTTCCTTGCGACGTGACATTCGTGCTTTTAATACTAAACGTATTGAAGACACAATCGAGCGAAACCAAGGCTCAATAATGTACGCTAGGAACATCTCTATTAGGCAAAGCCGGCTGACCAGACTGAAAACGGAGGACGGCAGTATAACGTCGACTAAAGACAATGTTCTGAGGGAAGTTGAAAGTTTCTATGGACAGTTGTACACATCGTCTATCAATCCTGATGTTGGCTTGGAGAAAGATCCGAGAGCCAAGCTAACCCGACACTCCATCGAAGACATCCTGGACGTCAGCCTTTACGAGATTAGGATGGCTCTGAAACAGCTTAAGAACAACAAGGCACCGGGTGAGGATGGAATCACTTCGGAGCTTCTGAAAGCGGGTGGAAAACCGGTGCTTAAAGTCCTTCAGAAGCTCTTCAATTCCGTTCTGCTTGAAGGTACCACACCTGAAGCATGGAACAGGAGCATCGTCGTCTTGTTCTTCAAGAAGGGAGATAACACCCAATTGAAGAACTACAGGCCGATATCGCTCTTGAGCCATGTTTACAAGCTGTTTTCAAGAATCATTACTAATCGTCTCGCTCATAGGTTTGATGACTTCCAGCCTCCCGAACAAGCCGGTTTCCGAAAGGGCTTTTCCACCATAGACCACATACATACGCTGCGGCAGGTTATACAGAAAACCCAAGAGTAGACCCTACCATTATGCTTAGCGTTTGTGGACTATGAAAAAGCCTTCGATTCGATCGAGATTTGGGCTGTGCTTCAGTCTCTTCAACGGTGCCATATTGACTATCGGTATATCGAAGTGTTGAAGTGCTTGTACAAAAACGCCACTATGTCGATCCGAGTACAAGAAGAGCGTACAAAGGCTATTCCATTACAGCGTGGGGTAAGACAGGGAGACGTTATATCTCCGAAACTGTTTACCACCGCGCTAGAAGACGCCTTCAAGCTTCTAGACTGGAAAGGATTCGGCATCAACATTAACGGCGAGTACATCACTCACCTTCGATTTGCAGATGATATCGTTGTCATGGCAGAATCGCTGGAGGACTTAGGCACTATGCTCGAAGGCCTCAACAGAGTCTCCCAACAGGTGGGCCTTCAAATGAATATGGACAAGACGAAAGTCATGTCGAATGTCCATGTTGTACCCACCCCTATATCCGTTGGGAACTCTGTTCTCGAAGTTGTGGACCATTATTTATACCTAGGCCAAGTGGTCCAACTAGGTAAGTCAAACTTTGAGAAAGAGGTCAATCGACGAATCCAACTCGGCTGGGCAGCGTTCGGGAAATTTCGTCACATCTTCTCGTCCAAAATACCTCAGTGCCTCAAGACGAAAGTCTTCAACCAGTGTGTGTTACCAGTGATGACTTATGGGACTGAAACGTGGTCTCTAACTATGGGCCTCATAAGAAAGCTCAAGGTCACTCAACGAGCTATGGAGAGGGCTATGCTAGGTGTTTCTCTACGTGATAAAATAAGAAATAAGGAGATCCTTAGGAGAACAAAAGTCACCGACATAGCCCATCGGATTAGCAAGTTGAAGTGGCAGTGGGCGGGGCACATAGCTCGACGAACTGATGGCCGTTGGGGCCGTAAGGTTCTCGAATGGAGACCACGGACGGGACGGCGCAGTGTGGGTCGGCCCCCCACTCGATGGACTGACGACTTGATAAAAGTCGCAGGGAGCCGCTGGATGCAGACCGCACAGAACCGTCCGTATTGGAGGCGCATTGGGGAGGCTTATGTCCAGCAGTGGACGTCGGTTGACTGATGATGATGCAACCATTGTCATCATTAGTCAATCGACAATAAACAACTGTAACGAAATATAAGGGACGTTTATTAATGTAATAGGGACCAAAAATATATATATTTTTTATTTTTGTCTGTTTGTCTGTGGATTTGTACGCGGTATTCTGAAACGGATATTTTTCCCCCTCTAAGACGTGAAATATTAAATATTTAATGTTTCATTTCTCCGCTCTGGTAAAAAGGCAAAACGCGACGTTGTGGTCCGCCACTCAACACGCAATGCCTAAAACTCAGCAGAATGTGCGGAATGGAAGTGGAACGGCGTGTCTTAACACTAGGTTCCCAAGTTCCCTCTGCCTACCCTGCCATGTGCAGTAAAGTATCAGGCCCGTCGTGGCGCAGTGGCACAAGCGTGTAACTGTAAACGCGACAGTTTATGGGTTCGATTCCCACTCGAAGTGACGAAATATTTAATATTTTCATTTCTTCCTTCTGGTCGTCA